>OZ023273.1:16806089-17406089 GCA_964007475.1 Hybos culiciformis
TCATGAAATGTTAACGTAAATATTTCAACTAAAATATTATATGTATGTAATGATAATGAATATAAAATACACTTTATTACATTATACATTTTACTCTATATGAATAAGAAATTAAAAATTTAAATTGAATAGCAATTTCAATATACCTTAAAAAATATTGTCAAAGTGCTTAAATTCCCAGTTGAGATTTTTTTTTTTTTAATATTATGTAGGTCAATATATTTTAAAAGATATTTGTTTTGAGCCAAATTCTACAAATAGGTTTGATTCAATTCGAGACTCAGTTAAGAGCATAAAAAAGATATTAAAAGAAGAAACTTAACTTGCTTTTACTTTTACTTGTACAGATCTATCCTACTAATAATAGAACTTACCAAATATTATTTATAGAGCATATAACTATAAATGATTAGTATAAAATTCTTGAATTCCGAGGATAGGTTAATTGTATACATATTTGATAGGAAAATGTTAAATAATAGGTAATGATAGCACAATGAAAGATGGATTATTAGTTATATTTAACAAGAAAACTGATGAAATTCCACTTTTGTAATTTTAATTATAATTATGATGTAATAACATTTTTCCAACACCTTCTGAAGGAGCAACTGAAAATTCTGATTTGATTTTAATATTTTTTAATTTTCAGAATATCCATCAATGACATAAAATTTAACTGCTATAAAATTGTTGCTTTTTTTGGTTTTTTTAAACCACACGACAAGGATTTTATATGTTAAAAAAAATTGTTTTTTATTTATTTATATTTATTTTTTAAATTAAATTGCACCATTATGGCACAGATTGCAGCCATAATCCTATTAATTCTTTACTTAAAACATAATTAAATGTTCATTGAAAAAAAAAAAAACATTTACATTATTATGTCATTTTCATGAATTATTTTGATTTTAAAAATGAAATTTTATTTAAATTAAGATATGATATAGATGGGGATAAAAAACTTTAATACTCTTCAAATTCGTTTTAACCATAAATATTCTTTTGCTTCAAAAATTAAAAGTCCGGGTTGTACGTATATAATAATTGTTCATTCCAAAAATATTATAATATATTTTTTATATATTACAAGTATATAAATTTATATATTTTTATATGTGTACTGTATACATATCTGTATATATACATATGTCTACGTATTTATTTTTTAATATCTGCTTTTTGATGAAAATTTTTGATTATTTGAGTTTAAATTTCAGTATGTAATCAACTTATATCGAGTTTTTTTTTCCCTAAACTTAATTCTGATTTTGCATTCAAATTTCCGTAATCATAATAATTTAATCAACTTTCATTAAGTTTATTAGTTTATTATTAACATTATTATGACTGCTAATAATATAAATCAGCAAATATAAATTATTCATAAAATCGATTTTATAGTATAAATAAAGTGAAGCAAATAAAAAGCAAATTATGCTCAATATAGTGTTTAATAATTTTAATAATGAATATCATATGTAAGTATACCTAAAAAATAATTATGTTTATTAGTTTATTATATAGAAATTTATTTAAATTATAATAATTTAAAATAATAATAATAACTCTTTTTATAAATTCAAAGCATGATGCTTATAAATAGGGCAACCAAAAATATGCTCTAAAAAAGTAGACTTAAGCGCCTAAAATAAGCTTTGAAAAAAAACTTTTAAGCATTAAAAATAAGCTCTATAAAATTTTATTTTTCTTCAAAAATTAAAAATATAGCCAATAAAAATAAACCCAAAGTCTTAAGTGAATCGTCAAAAAGCCGAGCAATAGTGGTGTGATTTTATTTTTCGAACTGTGCAGTATTCAGTAAAAATTTTAGTTTGGCAACCAGCTCATCAGGATCCAAAATTCCAATGATGACATTCGCTACATATTTCTGAGCTGCATCAATGGTCTCATCGATTGACAACCAAAAAAAACACGATTTTTGATGCAACTTTTAATATTTTCTATGCTGGCTTTATATAGAGGGATTTTTATACGTGATTTGTGCGACGAGTGCTCTCCGATGGAATTTTGTATTCCATATACTTTTGCAGAAAAGACTGAATGTTTTTATTCCGCATTTTATATCATGGTATATCTGCGGCAAGCACTACACAAATCTTCTGCAAATTGAACATCTTTTGAGGCTCTGCCAGATTCACCTAAAACTGTTGCGTTGCAACTTTAGGTTCATACATACAGCTATCATAAAAGCCAGCAAAAGTTTTATCGCAAATTGTACTCTTAAAGCGAAAATACTTCTTTCATAAAATCCAGCAAAATTTTAATCGTTTTCAATTTTCAAAATAGTGGCCGCAGTGTTTACTATTTTGAGAAATGAATATAAAAAATTTTTGAATTAAAATTTTGATAAAATATACCATAAAAAAATTATTTTATGCGAAAAAAAATTAAATATGCAAATATATGCACTTTTGGTAAAATATGCAAAAATATGCCCTAACAAGTAGGGGTCAAAGGGTATAATTTTTCCTAAAATGGATTCATATCTTGCTCGTTTTCTCAATAACATTCAGAAAAAAAACATGCTAATGCATACTTTTGGTTGCCCTACTTATAAATTATTATAGAAATTATATTCAAAAACTCTAAAAAAGCATAAAAATTTTCAATAGGATCTTATTTACTAAAACATTATTATTTGAAATTAAAATAAATTATCTATACGAAAAATCCATAAAGAATGAAATTAAAATCATTCAAAAATCCGGTTAAATTTTGGACAGCTTATATCGTATTTAAAAAAAAAATTGCTATTTAGTTCTTTATGTTATAAAATATGCAAATCACATTAAAAATGGCAATAATGACAGCTTCTGCAACATATAAAATATATGTTAGATATTTTGTTTACCTGTACACATTTAAGTTTAAGAGTCAAAAATTCAATATGCATAACAATTTTTAGCTATACTTATAATGAATGCCTTCAGTTGAGTAAGCCTATAGTTATCATCAAGAATGAATGACTGTTTTTATAATTAAGTTTTTATTTTTAATATATTATATTACTCAACATTCTAATGATTAAGAACAAAATGTATATACGTAAGCTTGTTTTGGATTAAAAGAGATTAAAGATATTGAGTTCACTTAACATTTTATTTAATCATCTCATTATTTATTTCATTTATTGGTTGCCAAATTGATTCACATACAATCATTTCATCATCACCTGAATCAGTTTTTTTTAAATAAATCCTATTTTGTATTATTTTTTGATTTCTGTAATCAATAGTATAATTATCATTTTCATAATTATAATTAATATTATTATCATTATTATTATAATAATAATTATTATTATTAGTTATTAATATATTATTATTTTTATAATTGTTTATTGTTGTTTTAATATTATTATTGTTGATATTAATTTCATTCAATTCACTTCTAGTAGTAATACTATCGTTTCTATTAATTTTACAGTCAATATCATTATTATTATTAACTAAATTTTCTAAATTCGAGCACCCTGATTTATTTTTATTAATTAAATTTGTTTTTGAATGAATTTCAATTGAATTATTTTTTTTAATTTTATAACTTTTTGGTTGATTAATAACTAAATTTTTATTATTATAATTATTATTATCCATAATATTATTAAATGGATAATTTTGATTTGCTGATATAACTACATCTTCATAGATATTATTTCGTTCAGGTAAAATTTTTCTTTGGCTCCTGTGATATGTTTCTCTAGTTTTAGTTGGTGGTACCAATATTGTTTCAGATTTCATATTTTTATTATTATTATTATTTCTTCTAGCATGAGTTAAAATATCATCACCATTATAATTATTATCATGTATAAAGTTTCTATTTTTTAAATCTAATGGAATACCATAATTATGATTAATGTTATTATTATTATTTGAATAATATTCATAATCAGCATCAGAATTATAATTACATGGTATAAATGATTCATGATTCATTTCATAATTACTGAATGAATTCTTAGAAGGACGTCGATTTTTATTGCTTGGATTTTGTGAACGTGAAAATTTATTTGAATAATATTCGTAAATATTATGATTTTCATGATTTTCACGAAATTTTTCAATTAAAGATTTTACAGTAGATATCTCTCGAGATGGTTTTACGGATGGCTGTGTTGTTATTTGCGATGCACATATTTCCGATGAAAGTTTTCTGAGATAAGTTGGCGGAGGTCTTGGTGGTGCACGTTTTCTTTTTGGTTTATTTATCTTACCAAATGGTTGGCATAACATACAATTATCTATCAAATAGGAGAGTGATGTATTTTTATTATTTGATGAAATTTTGAAAAGAGATATTGTACCTGTTAAAGAAAAAGAAATATATTTATTTGTTTTTTGTATATTATTTCAGTAATTTAATTTTTATTTTTAATTTGTGTATGATAAGAAAAGAAAAAAATATTGTTCGAATTCTTTATTTTCTGTACATTCAAAAATATGTGTTGACGAAACATATAGATGTAATTAATATATCACTGATAAATGATATTATTATTAGAAACGTATTTAAAGCGTGAACATCAGTGTAATGATTCCAGAAAGATTAAAAAAGTTAAATTGTAACGTTCGACAAAAACTCAATTATGATCTTTAGAAATAATATTGCGTACTAAAAAAAAGGAATTTCACTTTTTTATTGAAAATCATCAAGAATAATATAAAAAAATTAATCAAAAATACAAAATGTTAAAATTTATTCGATATTCTTAAATATTTTTATTAAATAAAATTTTGAGTTTCGAAATTTTTTCTTAAATGTTTATTTAAATATGTAAGTATTTGTAATCTTTTAATAAACTTCTTATAACTGCGCGTTGTAATAAAAAGATTTTTTATCATTATTCGAAAGTTATTCATTTAAGGACGATATTTTATTTAAAAAAAAAACCAAGAATTTATTATTCATTGGTCAATAAAATTATATAGATTCTCTGTTCCATGAGTTAAAAATATCTTTCAATTTCAACCGACCAAATCTAAAAATAAATTTCATTAACTTTTTATTAATTTTTATGAATGATAATACCGAAGAGTTAGTTGGATATAACTATATAATCTATCTATATACTTATACATATACTTACAAAAACAAACTTTTCTTTATTGAATTAAAATCATTATAAAATCAAAAACCTGAAATATTTGAAATGAGCTTTAATTTGCACTCTAATAAATAAATTTCACTTTAGAAACATATTATGCATGTTTTTTATGTTTTTTAGTAAGATTAAAAATAAAAATACTCTTTCATTTTACACTTGAGATTGAAAAATTTTAGGATTCCAACTAGGATTAGCTAGTCATGGTTATGTATAAAGTATAAATAAATTTTGAATAAGAACATAGAAGAAATAGAAGATGATAATAATAAGGTCTACAAAATTAAACATAATATCAATTACGTATTAAAAATTAAAAATTAGTAAATTCTGGAAATAAATAAATTTCTTATAAAAGAAATTCTAGATTTAAAAAAATGTTATTTATATCTACTCTACCACATATTTTGGTCATAATTATCGAATATTATTATTTTTAAATTGAATTCATTAAAACTTTTGAATTTTGATATGTTATTATTTATTTATTTTTTTTTCACTTTAAATTAATTTTAACAATTTGCCTTGCTTTTGCATTAAATTTGATGCTTTTGCATTAAGTTTGATGCTTGTGCACGACATACATATACGTATGTATATAGAAAAGTATACAACAGTATTTATTTATTATTAGATCCATTTAATACAAACAGGCATATAAAAGAAATTTAAAAAAAAATTAATACACATATATATAAATATAAATACAATAATATCTAAATACTAACATACATTACAAATATACAAATGATGTGTAAAAACAAATCTGACATTCTAATAAATTGAAAACCAAAATAAAACTATAATATTAAGTAGGTTCCTCAAATCTGGCAAAAAACAGACTTTTAAACAGTTTTCCACCAAAAGCACACTAGAGTAGGATTGGAGAATATCGATTGTAACATCTGACCAAACTTGAGATAGGACTGTTAACACCATAGAGAAAATGGTACATGCAATACATCGTTGTTCCTCAAGTTTCTTACAGGAACATTAAGATTAAATTTAGATAATAAATTAGGATGAAGTATGGGGCTCATTTTCAGCATTTTAGTTTAAGATAAAGATACCTCGGTCGCAGTCTAAACATATTTTTAGAATTTCTTCAATATCATAGGTACCAATACCATTTAGTTATATACCATATGCAAATAAAACAATTTTCATCAAAATTCAGACCTTAGTCCGAATACTTGTGCTTAAACAATTTTTTAGGTTTCTTCACTAATTTTTATCGGAATCCATTAAAACTAAAACTTAAAAAACAAAATAAAATATATACATTTTTTACGGAATTTTGTTAGACCTTAGGATGGTTGAGAGCCTATCATAACTCTAACTTGAATGTAAACGAGATTACGCATATTTAATGAAAACATGTAGTGCGTTTTTTCATTTTTGATGGAAACGGTCTAAAAAGTATTTTGTGCGTACGCTGCAGCGACGACTTATATGTTTTAGAAGCGTGACAAAAATAAGAAAAGATAAATTTGTTCTTACAAGGATTCCACAAGTTAATGAAAACCTGATAAATCTAGATACAATATTTTTATAATAAGATAATGATAAAAATTTATATTTATTTTGTCAATTTCAACAATTTTTTTTTTTTTTTTAATATTATGATATGCCTCTAGGCCCGTTTGGATTTTATCTTTTTTTTTTATTGAAAAATTATACGTACTCTGAAGGATATCCATATTTGATTAAAATATAATTTAATTAAATAATTTCAATAAACTATATGTGTTATTTTTATTTTTTATTTTAATAAATAAATTTTCATTTATGTTGTGTTGTAGGTATATGCTCAATTTATCAAGCGAATTTTCTTTATGTTTATCTTTGTTTTATTTTTATTTTCCCCAAAAATATTATTACTGAAACGAAAGATTAATTTAGCTTGTTATGAATAATTAATTTTAATATAATTGAAAAAAAAAAAAAAGAAAAAAAATTTTGTACCGTGAATATTATATCCAATTCTCTTGATTTGATAAAAATAAAAATTTAACTGCATTGGAATGTGGGTTTAAGGAAAATTAAAAAAAAAAAATATTCAAACTTGTGGTCGCGTATGAGAAAAATATCTTTTTTTATACGCATTTTTTTTTTTTAGCAATTTTTTTCTAATCTGTTCTTAGAATAATTTTATTGTCTTAAGAGTTGGAAGAATATACAAAATACAATGTGAATGTATGTAAGCAAATTACAACCAAAACTACAAATCAGGTGCTTTAAGAAATTTGAATAAATTGATTAATTAGAAATATGTATTTATATTTATTACAACTCGTTGTTAATTATGAAAAATATTTTTTGATAATGATAATTTTAATGTCAACAGTATGTATAATATAATATAACTATAAAAATTATATATACCGAAGGTTTACATATAATTTATTATTAAAAAAAAAATTTAACTGACATTAATGTCATTATGTACATTATATATAATTAATCCTATAATAAATAGGAAATTTTTCCCTCGCTTATAAATTACAAAATTTCAATGCATTGAGAAATGTAAGTGTCAGTTACTATTTAATTGAAACTAAAAAATCTCCATTTTTATAAATATTAATGTAATTAAGATTTTAAAATAAAAAAATTATTTGAAAAAAAAATTGTAAAAAAAAATTTTCTCATGATTTGTAATTTAATTAGAGAATTTTCATATTTTCCGTTTTCTTTTATAATACTTTTATGTAATTTGTTCTGTACAATTTAGTATTATCTTCTAATAATAACCAATATTTTTGTTTAATACAATTTATACAAATTATTGATATTTTTGTTGCACATATAATATATGTATGTAATCATGCATTAGAAAAAAAGTGGTTACAAAAAGCGTTTTATGCAGACGGAAAATTCATAAAATTTTTAATTATTTTTTTATACCTGTATATTTTGTTTAAAATTTATTATAAACTACTAATTTCTATTAATAATCTAATGAGTGAAAATTGGAATTCATATTTAGTGATTAGTAAAAAGTTAAAACCATTGCAATTCTTATTTTATTTTTAAGTCATAAGATAATAAAAATTATAAAATACTTGTATAATAAAGGCCTACAAATTAAAAATAATACACATATGTTATATCAAAAAGGAAAATAATTATTTTTTTTTTTTTAGAAAAATTTAATCACATATTTTAGCTTTTAAAAGATGTTATATGTATTGTACTTGTATGTTATATGCAAAATTTGCTTTAATATTCTGTCTGTTAAACATTTGTAATTTAATGCTAAATATGTATATTAAACATATATTTATACCCTTAACTCAAAAAACTTTTGCTTTTAAAAGATCACATACCAAAATTAGAATATATTTTATTGATTTTGATTGCATAGAGAAAATTTTATGAAAATATTATTATAGGTATAAATAAGAATAAATTCTTTAAAATTGCTGAAATTTAATATTAAATATAATTTTAATTGCTTCTAACTATATTTAGAGTTATTATTAATTTAGGAATTTTTATAAATTTTAATAATTATAGAATTTAAAAATTATAATATTGATCAGAACTTTTCATGAAATTAAATACACTGTGTATCAATACATAACATACAAAGATACGTAAGCACAATACATGTATTGATATAAAAAAATATTTTCGGGAAATGCGGTCAAAGTGTAAGAAGGTATTATTGTTTTTCGGAATTATTATAAGCTACATAATGTTCCATCACATCATTGACAAATTGGCTGAGAGAAAGAAAAGATTTTGAAGATTTCAATTCAATTTGATGTGAAATATCGAAAACAGGCACAGAAGCCATATTAGTTCTATATAAAATTTTCTCGTTTTATTTTTAAATATATCCCTAAGGTTTTGTGTGCGTTCTGAATTCGAATAAAGAAGGTTAAAAATATTATGTTTACACATTTCGTTAGCAGTAATCCCTTAAAAAACGATATTATTATATAATTTCAGGAAATGCATAAAAATGAAACATTTGTAAATAATTTTAACGAATTTCTCATATATTTTGATTACAGTTGAAAAAAAAAAGTTGAAAAAAAATGGAAAAGGTAACCATAAATTTTCACCCTCTTGCAGTAAAATAAAACTTTAATAACTTCATCGCAGTTGGAAAACAAAATATGAACACATATGTATGCACAGTACATACATATAATGTATTTACATTGAAATTAAGGTAAAATATCTTTTATATATGCTCATTTCCACTACTCTTCATATTTAAATGATTTTCAATAAGTCATAAATTTATTGTAAATAAAAAATGATTGCTAGACGTTTATACATTATGTTTGCATAAGAAAATATTTTAATAAAGTCGTATAGAAATGTGTACAGAAATTTTATAAATCAACATGATTACTAATCGAATATGGCAACTACGAGGGCGATTTGATAAATTAAGTCCTTGAAAAATCCAGCAGAAAACCTCAAAATTGCAAACCTCTTGTGACGTTTGTGAAGTACTATCTTCAACTATAGAATTAATTCACTATGATGAGTTTTTATAGCTATTCAGAGTAAGAAACTTGAAGTATTTTTTCGAAACATGAACGAAAAATTATTTCCCGCCTTGTTAACGCTCACGTTTAAAATGATTCACAATTGGTCCCATCGAGGTCACCACACCGTAATAGTCCATAAAATCCATGAAAAGATCGACGAATGATAACCGAACGGTATCGTAACATAATTACATAAAATAACTTAAACGTAAAAAATCATTCATTAGAAACAATCCTAAGCTCATCCAATGAAAACATCAAAATATCCACTTTTCTTCAACAAAAACTGCTTTTAGATCAAATTTAGACTAATAATTTCAAAACAATGATTTTTATCCATTTATAAATATACTAAATCAAATGCAACTATGGTATTAGCCACCCCTTGCATTTTATTTAATATCTTAAAAACATTCATTGTAATTAAGGTACACTAAATAAATAAATAAATTACATAAAAGAAATGTTGCTGTCAGGATGTGTGATGCTTTAACTTGTTTTATAACTTTTATTGAAAAAAAAATTCCGTCTTAATTTTTTTTAAAGACTTATCAAACCGCCCTCCTATAAAAACAAACTCATCTAATTCTAAATTTACATTTTCGTATGCAAGAATAATGCATAAATTCAACATAATAAACAAGCAAACCTTAATCAAAACTAATATTGGAAAAAGTATATAGGTATCAATAATACGCTTTAAAACTGCTGCTCAGCAAATATAACATCCTAACAATTATTGTTCCTTACACAATTTCAGAAAGGTACATAACGAAGCGGCACAAAATATGTAAAAGCTTACTTATCTACAGAAATAGATTTTATTCAATATTAAATTGCAGCCGAAATACTTTTTAATTATTAAAATGTTCTAGTATTTTTCTTTCTGGTGACTACCAAACATCTAAACATCGTTCACCTTCATATAATTCTTGCAAAATCTGTAATTTGGAAAACAAATAAAATTTTCTGCCACTTTTCATTATTTGATTACGATTTTTCTAGTTTTTAAATAAATACATAATGTATATATGTACACCTATTTCCTGGGAAAAACAAATTTTATATCACGAAGCCAAACATCTGTTATTCTTTTACAAAGTAAAATTTTAAAAAAAATTTATTGATTTGTTATATAAATTTTTATATTATTTTTAAATATTGAATTTAAAATGTATGTATATGCAAAATAAGAGTAGGTAAATATTTAATTCATTATAAAGTTTCATATGATGACGACAAAGATAAAGGCACTGATTTTCTTTTTGCAAAAAAAAAAAAACAAAAAAAAAATATAAGAAAATAAACTTCGATATTGATATTTTCTTTCTTGGAAAATTATTTATCCGAACTTTATTGGTTAAAAACTTGAAAAGTAATAAAAATAAATTGCTAAAATTAAACATTCGTTTTATGTTTATTTTCTACACATTTAGGTTTTTTTTATTCTGAGAAAAAAATATGTAAAAAAGTTAAAATAAAACTTTCATTGATTGAAATATCATGGAAAATCGATTTATTTATTTTGTTTTTTTTTTGTTAAAAAAAAACATAAGAATTATTTACAATTTATGTTAACTTTTTATTTTCATTGCAATATGTAAATACTTTTAGGGGATTTATATAACGAAAATGTTGTATAATAGATATACATATGTATATATTTATTTTTATTTCAAATATTAGCGAAATAAATATGAAAGAAAAATTATGAGCAAACTATTATTCCTAGGCAAGTGTATTTTCACCAATAAATAAAAGGAGTGTTGGCCGCTTGCACAGCAATGAATTACAGAGAAAAGTAGAATCGTTTCTTAAAGCTTGGTTTAAACATCATCATAATATTTTCACATAAAAATCAATATATACATTATTGTGTTAAGAAAAAAGGTTTTCCCAAAATTATATTTTAAAAATTTTTGAAAGACAATTGAATGTAAATATTTTTAGATTTTTGTATTTTCTCGCTGCTATTAAAAGAAAATAAATTAAAAAAAATACTCATTAAAAGTTAAAATATCATCAAAGAAGGTTTTTCACAGTTTTTTTTATGATGGTGGTATACACATACTAAATGACAATTTTTGTTTGAACCATTTTTGATTAAGGTTTCTTTTTCACTTTCAAAAATCAAAAATCATCGAATAAATTTTGTCAATAAATTTTCAAAGAAAAAGTATTTTCATTTGAATTTCAAGTCCTAAAATGAATTCTTGAAATATTTAAGAGGTACATAATGTACATATATATTTTTTGTAGATTTAAATATTTCAAGAAGTAATTTTAAGACTTGAAATTCAAATGAAAACACTTTTTCTTTGAAAATAATATTTGATATTTAAAAGTGAAAAAGAAGCCTTAATCAAAAATGGCGCAAACAAAATTTGTCATGTCATACCAGACTTTTGCATCTCGATACGTAGGTATCTAAAATTTTTTATAAAAGTGAATTCTGTCCGCTCGGTCTAATTGCATTTTGGGGTTGCGGTCTTATTTCATTTCATTCCCCATTTATAATTTGACATGGTTATAAAAAAATAAATGTATAAAATGAAATCTAAAATTATACACATTTTATTTAGATTCATTTTATCCATATCGATCGGGGGAACTACACTTAATTTAGGACAAATTATTGAGTAATTTGAAAAACAAATATAGAAGCAGACCGATGGATTGTCGGCAAAAAAACTGTTTAAAGTTTTAAAATTGCTAAAATTTTAAATAAAATAAAAAGAAAAATAAACAAAAATTACTTTTGGAAATAAAACTTTTTGCGACATGGATTGATTTTATTATGACATAAATTTTTTTTTTAGATTCGGGATAATAAATTTAAGGATTTTCAACAATTTTTTTTTTTTTTTTGTTAAATAATCAAATTTTTGTAATTCGGTTCCAGTCCAGTTGCTATTTTTTTTAAAGAATATTTAAAGAATTTGTCATATTCAAAAATATATAACTATGATTTGAGATTCATAGAATATTCTGTAGAAAATATTTTAATAGAGAAAAAATTTAAAAATAGCAAATGAAAAAGTTTTATAGAAAATTAGTATATTAATATTGCTAACTAAAAGAAAGAACAGAATGATTTAATTTGTTATAATAGGAACACTGATTAAAAGTTCCAACATTGTACTTAACTTTTTTGAAAATACAATATAATACGACTTTCGATATCTTAATAGATAATATGAAATATTACTCCTGGATATTGTAAAAAATCACATAAGTAATTTTTTGCAATTGTGCAAGGACGATTTATTTTTTTTATTTTATTTTTACACTTAGGAGTTTTTGATGATAGGAATATTCTCAGTTTTGGAGCCTTTATACGTATTTTACATCATTAATAAATAGAACAATATATAATCCACCAGAATACTGAATTTTCTTTTTTTTTACTTGTCCGCCAACCTGAGAATTTATTCTTGAAGAGTCACGAATTTCTGCCATTAACATAAAATTCTTTTAAGTTTGATATTCAATAAAATTTAAAATATTTTTAATAATGTTACTTTAGTTTCAGATGAGTTAACTTTCTTGAGAAATATACACATTGAAGACATTATTCTGCAAATTTAATTTATATATATATATTTTTTTTTTCTTCGAAAATTTTCACTACTTATAGTTTTCTATAAAATTTTAAGAAAGTTAATTTAATATTTTACATTCAGTTCATTTCAGAAAAGAAAAATATTACAAAGCGAAAGAGCAGAAGAATTTACAAAAGTTTTCCTTCTTAAATATTTTTTTCTTTTCTCAAAAAAAAAAAAAAAAGAAGAAAAATCTTAATGTTAACTGAGTTACGCTCACGGTATTTGATAGTGTTTACAAAAATTGTTCTCATTTTGCAAAGGAAATTTTTCAATTGATTATGAATCGTTAAAATAAATTTTTAGTTCAACTCTATTTAACATATTGGAAATATTTATTTCATACGAAATTTATACACATAGTTAATTATATTTAATTATGAATTTATGAATATATGTTGAGATGAAATATCCAAAATTTATTGTTTAAGAAAGACAAGCGTTTATTACTTTTTTTAAGTTAATTATTAAATTAATTGTTTTTTGTTAAGTTTTTTTCTTTTAAATTCTTTAATCAATTTTGTTCAGAAAAAAGTTCTTTTTAAATAATACTTTTTTTGTTTCATGAGCATTTATATTTTATTTATATTTATATAATTTTGTGACATCAAATACGTTTTATTTTACCTAATGTGGTATTTTATCACACACATTCAATTATTTTAAAACTTTGACTTATTATTAGAATTAAATTAAAAATCCGTTTTTTTTCCGGGTGATTAAATTTTTAATCGATTAAAATGCACGAGTGCTTATAAAAGAAATATGACAAATATCCACATCAGTTGTATCTAATAGCAAACATTAATTTTTAAAGCTTAATATAAATAAGAGCCCAGTATTTAAATATTTCAAGAGTAAAAAATAAAATAATGCATATAATAATAAATTATCAGAAGAAAAAACAAAGCTGACGGAAAATGATTAAAACAATAACAAAGCTCAACCTAAAAAACAAAAACAAAATTAAATAAATAAGTAACTTTCTTTCTCATTTTATTAACAACTCTTATTTTACAAAAAAAAAAATAAAAAAAATAAAATTTAAAAAAAAGCTTATAAAAAAATTACAAAATTGTTTTATATTCTATGTATGATAAAACTAAAATCATTATTTAAAATTTCAAATAATAACTTTTTCATCTGCGACTGGCAAAGAAAAATTTGAATTAATAATTCTAGATTTGCTGTCTGGTTTCAATGGAGTTACGGGAAATTTTACAGGGCCTTGATATTTTCGTTGTCTTTGACTTTTCTTCAATACAGTGGCGTATACTTCTTCTGATGCTATTGATTTTGAATCACTGACCTTGTTTTTTTTTTGAAATAATAAAAGAAAATAATAATTTAAATTAAATAATAAGAATATAATAAATTAAAATTAAAATATTCTATTTTACGATGAACTTAGTTTGCAACGAATTCTAAATGATATTATACTTATCAACAACTGGGTTAGAGTGAACAAATTTTTGTTTCGCCTATACTATCAAATTAAAAACAAGAATACGTTTTTATATTAAATTAAAAATGAAATTCAAAAAATTAAAATTAAATGAAAAATTTTAATAAGTCAAGAAGAAAATGTTGAAAGCAAAAAAGTTATTTTCCTAATATTTTTTACATAAATTAACTTAATTCAAAATAGCAATATTTAAAATTCAATATTTATTTGAATTTATAACAAGACTTTTAACTTTACGCTTCAAATAATTCGCACATTATACATTATACAATGTATGAAAATTATATAAATTGAAAATTGAAAATAAATAAGATAAAAACTGAAATATAAATAAGACGAAAGGTATAAAATTTATAACATTTTTGTGTATATTTATTTTAAATTTACATAACTTCATTTAATATTCATCGTAATGTATATATTTTTATTAAAAAAAAAGAAAGAAAAAGGTAATAAATCAAATTATCTTCAGATCAAATTCATTCATCATTTATGAAGAAAGAAGTGTAAAATACAAAAAAAAAACGGAAAATAAAGTAATAAGAATAATAAAATAAAATAATATCTACCTACATATTTGAACAATTAACTGTGTGAAAGAATATTATGTAATACACTACCCCCGCATGGTCCGACGAATCAAATATTGAATACTTTTTAAAAACGTGCTTACTTTCAGACTTTGAATAAAAAAAAAAGGTTCTATTCATACTTTTATGCTTTATAACTATAAAGATTCAGAGGATAAAATTTCGACTCTCATTAACACATAAATGAGGATTTTTGATAATTTTATAAAACTTATAACTATTAAAAAAAACTGAAATTATTTAGTAAAATGTAATAAAATGTGTGTCTCTCTCTCTCTCTCTTTGTCTACATAGTAACTTTAACATTAAAATTAAGTTTTTATTATTTTTATGAACATAAAAAGATTTCCTTCATAAGATATTAGCACTGTAAGTATTTTTTTTTTGGTAATTGATATAAAGTAACTTTTACATTATAACCATATTCTATGAAAAATAATTTGAAAATTTTCATATGATTTTATAATTGTAATCAGTTTAATCTATTTTTGTACATAAAATTTGCAATTTGATTATTTTAATATACAAAATTTGATTTTAAAACTTATGTAACCTCTTTAAGTGAAGTTTTTGAAGCATAATCTGGAAAAAGGGATTTTTACAATGAACTAGTTTGATTTTTCGTCTACAAATTAAATTTCTTGCGCTGATAATAAAATATATAAGATAATACTTTACTTCAATATCCTAATCATATTTTTTATCTCAACAATTGTAATTTCTAATCTATAACGTAAATATATATTTTCATTCTCTAATTTTTTTTAACTTAATAACAATAATATAACAACCATTTATTTCATGGATAACTTATGAAAACCTTCTAAATTTTGGTTCAATTATAATAATTATCATTATACAGACTTTTGTATTATTTAAAATTACATACATTAAAATTTAAATAAACATAATGATTTTGTAAATTATACTCACTTTTGGAAAATTCTGTGAATTTTTTGACAATAAACTAGTGCCCCATATATTTGTTGTACTTCCATTTTTAACCAAGCTTTCACTTTGATAATTTGATATGGCATTATTATTATAATAAAATTTTTGATTAAAATTACTTAAATTAGTATTCGAATAGAATTTATTTTCATTTCCCTTATCTTTTATTACGTTTTTTGAATTTTCCTCATTACCATAATTGTTAGTATCATTTTTTTCAATGATATAATTGTTCAAATTGTAATTTAATGCTACTGCTGCCGTGGATTTCACTACTGATGATGATGATGTTATTGTTGTTGATGATAATGATGATGGAGGCAATGATGTAAAATTAATATTATGTTTATTTTGCGTATTTTTAGAGATATTATTACAATTTATTTTTTCATCAAAATTTTTATTAAAATTTTGATTAATTGAATTTTTAACAATATAATTTTTATTACTTTGTGATTTTGCAATTATTAATTCAACCACAGGTCCTGTATTTTGTAATAATTCTAATGATTCATTATATGGTAGATTTAATAGGGAAATTCCGTTGACTGCCATAATCTGATATGAGATGAAAATATTTTTTCAATTATAAATATTTTATTGACTAGACAATTTAGTGTGAAAGATAAATAATATATTTTTAGTTAAGAATTAAAGTTTAGAAACAATACCGTTCAACAATATTTATGTTTAAAATGGTAAATATTAAAATAGAAGTTTGTACGGGCTGATGTATTTACTCTTAAAAGTGTATTTATATTTTCTTCACCTTAAAATTTATTTGTATTATCCTTTTTATTTTTTTTTAAATAATATATTATTTCTTAGAAAGGAAAATACACAAAGTGGGGCCAGTAATTGAATAAGATTTAAAATTCCTAACAAATATCAAACAGGATAAAATTGAGATAAATAACTTGTCAGAATTAGGTTATTCTAAAAATTTTGAGTACCTTTAATGTATATATGTATAAATGTATAAATGTTCTTTAAACGAAAGCAGAACAATAACAGACGTATATACATGCAAATCTTGAGTGATAGTATTACTTTGTTTTTATTAGTCAATCCAAAAGCCTAATCAACTTTCTTCGTTTCTTTGATGTATTTATGTATTTCGAATAGTTCAATTACAACACGATTGAATCTGTTGTAACGCTAAACATAGACTCATATTATAATATTTTAGCTTTGCTTATTGCAGTGTAATTTCAGGCCCTAAATAGTTTAAAAAAGCTTAATTTTGTGCTTTATCAGGTTGATGTTAAAAAGGGAGGTGTAATTATAAAGTGAGTTTTAATTAAATAAAATGTATTAAAAAAATAAGCATAATGTTAATGTTTTTATCGCAATTATAAATATTTTTATTACCTGATCCCCTTTTTGTATCCCAGCTTTTTCCCCGGGACCATTTTTAATCAAATCCTTCACATAAACATTGTTATCATTAAATCCTTGTATAATGCTTATTCCTAAAGTTAGCTTTTTCCGATAAATATTTCGGCGAAATACGTCATGTATTTTAAGTGAATCTTGACTTCTTGATATTTTTTTACAATAAATTCCACCAAGAGGCCGGACTTTCATTTGATTAATCTTATCAGCAAGATCGTTTCGATTAAGAGTTTCATATAATGGATCACTCTCATAGTCGTAAGTGCCTTCAAGAAATTCATTAGCTAGTTCCTTGTTTACTACTAATTTAAGCAAAATTCTTTCATTGTCTACTACTGTCGAAATATTATTGAACTTTTCCAACAATGATTGGGAAATAGATTCATTCTGTAGACTAAAATCATTAGCATTATCATAATTTAAACCAGAATCTAGTTTGGAAAATTAAAAACAAAAAAAAAACTTTTTTATTTTTAAACAACATAGCTATATACTTAAAAGTATAATAGATTTACTTTTATCTATCAATATTTTCCAATAATGAAGGTTATATGTAGATTTTATGAATAAGTTATTAATTTTAAGAAGTCGTTCAATTTCACAAAAAATAATTGCAAACATGTGCGGAAACTTAAAGAAAAGCCGCGAATCAAGCAAGTATGTACGCGAAATCTCTTTTACTATACTTTTTCTAGAAGCACTGACTTCAGACAACGTAAATGATTAACGTATTAAGAAAATATTTAAAAGTAAGGATTTCATTAATTCGATCTTGCTAGAATTTGAATAACATTTTGATTCACATTTAATTATGACTGTTCACATCTAATATAATGAATTTGTTATTTATTTTGTATGATAAGAAATGTTTGATGAAAATATATTTAAAAAGAATTCTCTAAACTTACATATGACATATGCATCAGCTACAGCTGCCTCTGAATTAATTTCAAAATTGTTGCAAGAATCATTATCATCAGATTTCAATTCGTTATTCCTATCCGGCAGTGTTAATTTATTCTTAAGAATTTTAATATCATCATAATCTGAATATCCGTGATCGTCAAAAGTTCGTCTTGTTATTCTTGAAAAAATCTCATTACCATCATGTGAATTTGTTTCGAACAGATTATCAAACGATTTAATCGAGGACGAAAATACACGAGTTCCCATTTTAACGCGATTTCGATTTGGACTGTGTACTCGCAGATTTTCATCCAATGAATATTCGGTTGCTGTTGATTTTGTTGGCGAGGGTGGAATTTTCTTTTCAATCAAAATCTTAGGATTTTCATTTTCCTTATTTTGATTTCTCTCATTTGACATTGTTAAATTTTCTATTGAATGTTTTTTATTGAAAAATTTATCTTTAAATGTTTTCAATTTTTTATCTTTAACAGGCTTTTCTGACTTTCCTGTTTCAAAACCAACAGAAGATTTTGAACGTTTTAAAAATTTTTCTCTCAACTTTAACAAACGATTATCATTTAACATTGACTTTTTCACATTTTTACCACGTATTTCTTGATGGGAAATAATCTCTAATGGTTTCTTATCAGTTGACGATAATGTCCCACCATTTCCACCATCTACATTTCCCCCATTGGTAATTGTAATGGAAACGTTATTATTACTATTATTATTATTATTATTATTATTTGTAGATTTTGTGGTACAATTTTCTTCTGTTGTTGTTATTGCCATAAAATTTTTTGATTGTTTTTCATTTCCCAATTGATTTTCCATGGTAGTGTTTTTAGTTTGATTTTCATTTTCAATTTTATTATATTGTGTAAATTTTTTTATTTCATTTAAATTTTTATTATTATCATTTTTTATTTTAAATTCATCGTTTATTGTTTGTTTAGCTTCTTTGTTGCCATCAGCAGAAGTACAAGTAAAAGCATCAGGAACATCTTTTTTTGAAATTTCCTGAGACCTGATCGGAATATTTAATTCAGACGATATGACTTTTAATGATGAAAATGAATTCCTTAATCTCATATAAAATTGATGATGTTCTGAAGCTAAACAAAATGCAAAATAACTTCTGGAAATTCATGCAGAAATTTTGAAGAAAAAAATAAAATGAAAATTTGTTAATATTTTTTTGTTGTTTGGCATTTAAATGGGAAGAAATTTGGTTTTTTTTTGTTGAGTAGTCAATTGAACACACAAAAAAAAAGAAGATTTATTTGGGGATTTCTGGGAGTGGATTTAATTTGACTTGAATATTTTCTTACTTTTCTTTTTTTTTTACTTTAATAAAGTGGAGCATATGATTTGAAATAAAAACTAATTCTCGCCGATAAAAAGTTTATAGCGCGTAGTTTAGTTTTTTTTATTTATTGAATTTTGAACAGTATGTATTTTTTAAAATGAAATCAAATGGTTCTGTACTATAGAAGTCTTGGAAATTTAAATCTATAAATTGAAGTATATCAAAATAAAAGCATAATATTCTCTTTCCAATTAGTATCAATACAAATCAGTGCACTTAAAGAAAGTAAATAGAATTTAGAATATTAAATTTTGTTTCTTGACTAATCTAAAAGTCCAAAAATATAAAAAAAATACTAATTTTCAAGTTTTCAAAATAATGTTAGATAATAAAATATTTATTACCATACAACCTATACCGAACAGGATTCCATTTTTAATGAGAAATGATCTTTAAAATAAAAATAAAAATAAAATAAAATTATATTTCGAAAATTATTTCTCTCAATAATTTTTACAATTATTATTATTTTTTTTTTTATTTTAACTTTAATTTTAAATACTTTTGTTTTAATCGTTATAAAAATAGATAGTTTGCTTCGTAACAACGTTAACTATACTAAATATAAGGTGTTTTTGATAATTTTAACATTTTAAATATATTTAGACTAAAATTTATGAAAAAGGAAATTCATTTTTTGAGGACACAATTCTTATTAACTCGTAAAGGAATTGTCTGTATATTTCTTTACTATTTTCGACACTCTCATAGACCCACTTTTCGTCATCACAACGAGCTGAAATTTGGCACACAGGTTCATGTCGCGTGACAATTGAAGCTATCAAAATTTGAAGCGGAAATTTCCATGGAAAACCCGGATAATCGGGAAAAATCATTTGAAAATTTGGTACAAATTTGAGTAGTGATAAATCCGTTTTAGGAAAAATGCAAAGTTTTCTGATTTTTCCGAAAAAATTTTCCGGAATTTTGCGACATTTCCGGAAAATTTAACGGTAAAAAAGTTTTCTAAATTATGCAGGATCAAGTTCCCTATCAACTGGCATCATTACTTTCTCTCCGACAATGGTGAAAACTTGCAGAAAAAATCGAAGAAAATTCATGTAAAACGCTTTTCCGGAGTTTTCCGACCAAGGAAGCGTTTAAGCGTTTTGCAACCTGAGACAAAGTTGTAGAGCGAAATGAGTTGCATAAAGTTGCTTTTGCAGAAAACTCCATGGAAAACCCGAAAAAGCTGAAAAATCATCGGAAAAATTTTCATCGATATGATTAGTCATAAAATTGTTTTCAAACATCTCCATGCAGCACATAATAACAACTTAGTTAACGTGAAAAAGGCAGAAAATAAAAATAAGTTAAAAACGAGTTTTCCAAAAAACTGAGGCCAGGCCGCATGAAAAAGTAGAAAATAACTTTTTCTTCACACACAGAGGTGGACTCAGATTTTTTGATTGGGACATTTCTCTTGAATATTCTTTCTCTTCATGAATCAAATCACTTACGTCCCAATCAAAAAATCTGAGTCCACCTCTGTGTGTGAAGAAAAATTTATTTTCTACTTTTTCATGCGGCCTGGCCTCAGTTTTTTGGAAAACTCGTTTTTAACTTATTTTTATTTTAAGATTCATTTTTATTTGATGTTAGATTAATTTTACTGAAGTTAAATAAATAATATATATGTGTAGGCATTATCGTAATTTCTGGACTTTGTGCCCTTCGAAACTTTCAAGTTTGTTAAGATTCTAAAAAAATTTACCTCTCCTTTTTTTTTTTGGTTCGATTGGGATGTAACTTTTGTACTTAGGCTGTGTGTGGTGTAAAATAGACTTTTTTAGCATTTTTGAGTAATTTTTGAATACAAATAACTCGATTTCCATATAAACAAACTGAACGAGAGAAAATTATATATCTTGAACTATTTCTGAGACTTTTTAATAACAAAAACTGTGAAATGTTTTCAATTTCATTTTATTTAAAAAGTGCAATTAAATATCTTTCATTTAATAAACGTTTGAATAATATTTTTCTGTCAAAAGTTATGAATTTTTAAATTTAAGAGTTTCTATCATTTAACATGCCATTAACCAAAATTTTATGTTGAAAAAAAAAAATTATTTTGTCATTTTGAATTCTCATCTACAGGTAAAATACAAAATTACAAAAAAATCTACAAGTTGCAAAACGAAAGGAATTGATGTTAATTAAAATTTTTAATTTTACCTATTTATTGTTATTTATTATGAATTTTCTGTTAACATCCTAAATATTTCTATTTTAATATATAATTTTGTTATTAACAAACAACTATGAATTAATAACAACAGATCTATATAATTTTTAAAGTTTTAAAAGTTTTTGTGAGAGAGAAGTTCTCATTGGGTTGTATTTAAGTTTTTTGTACGGGACTGAATCCTTTATGATATACTTATGCGAAGTCATTAAAATAAATATTTTTAAATTATTTATCAAAAAAAATATGTTCGAAGCTTATAATTTTTTTAATATATATGTGCATATAACTTTTATAATTCAACAATTCATTACTTACTTTTTATTACTCATTCGTAATTTATATTTAATTCTGTTATTATCTTTCGCCTTTAAGCTTTCGGTTTTTCTGACAACAATACAAAGAATATGTTTAGAATAACATAAATTTTCAATTTCTAACCATTCAAAACTTGCAAATAATTTTCTTTGATGTAAGGTTTTTGAATTTTTTGAATCATCAAAAGCGGTGTGTTGAAGTAAATTTTTTTCATCTTTTCTTTCGAAAATTGCAATACCATATAATGCAATTCCCACATAAACATCAAAACATCCACTTTCTTCGGTAGACTGAAAAAGATACAATAAAAAAAAACTTTAAATAAAATTTATGTTTATAACTTGCAGTTAAAAAGACTATTATTTTTTTTAAATTAGTTTCCTTTGAACTAGTTTGTATTTTATGAAAGATTAGCATAGTTACTTCGTAATACTAACGTAGGAAATTCGGGTAATGTAATCAATTTATTTTTAACCAAAATATTTATATATTTTAAATATTTACAGCTCAAAGAAGACTTTCTAGTGTTTGGACTAAATACTATTAGATGTTATTTGTAAGATTTTTTTTTTGTTAAAATTGGAACTATTTACTTTTTACTTAGTTGGAGATTAAGTTTAAATTTTTTTTAAATTTTTGCTCATAATCATCAAAAAAAATTCTAATTAGGCCCAAATATTAAATCATCTCCTTTTTTTTTGATAACGTTTGTCAATTGTCTTATATAATTTGTGTATCTATTTTTTCACATGTGTAATACATAAACACTTGTTTATTATTGAATAATAATTATATAGAAACTTTATTATTTCAATATAGTATACAAACCCATATTGCACTATACAAATGAAAACCATATTCTTTCATCCTTTGAACATATTTTATGAATATTTGTTCAGCCTCTTTTTGATCCAAACCTTGTCTGCAATAATGAGAATTCTTCAAATATTCAATCATTTCCTTTTTACGATTATATGTAAAATTTTCTGGCAAATAATGAGATACAGTAAAATATTCAGAATATTTCATCTAAAATGGATTCAAAATTAAAAAAAAAAGAAATTATTATTTTGATTTTGTGTTAGATTAAAAAAAAAAAAAATTAAGTTGAAATTGTATGCAATTTTAATGATATTTATTATATTAGATTTTATAGCTCATATTTTTATTGAAATTTATTTTGAATATTTTAACAGAAATTAAAAGGATAATTTAGTTTCTATTCACTGATAAGTAAATTTCAATAAGCATTTTCTTCGCTTCCGGGTTTTGCATTTTGGTATTTACAAGCTTGCTTTATTTTATAATTTATATATATGTAATGTTATGAAAATTAAATACTATGTTATGTATGATTATTTTAATTCTGTTGTTGCAGACACATTTTTCAGTTTGTATTTAATTCAAAATTTTTATGATCACTTTTAGAACCACAAATACTTTATTACTTACACATTGTTTAAAATCGCCTAATTCGGCTTGCAGAGCAAGTCCACTTAATATTATGAGATCATCTAATGTGCACAGGATATTTCTTTCTAAAATAGTTTTTCTTAACTGTAAATACAAATTATGGCACGATTCAATTGAACTGAAAAGAAAACGATTATAAAATATACTTGAAAGCAAAATTTCAAAATATAACATTTCTTACCTGAACCCTCTTAGTGATGGAAGTAAAAATTTAACTCTTAAGAATAATGTGAAAGCATTGTAAAATGATGTTAAATTTTTTTCATCGAAAACCAAAGTGTTTTCCGGAGCGACCTTAAAAAAATTAAAAATAGAATATTTTATATGAAGTTTCTAGTTTCTAAATAATATTTAGTTTGGAAAAAATCCATCTTACCTTATGTATTTTCATATCTAAAGGTAGGAAAATAAAATCTCCACCATTTAATGTACAAAGACCATACACAAAATTTTCATAATAATTTTCATTTAGAATTATGGCTTCATAAATATCACGAATAGTTGTTGATGTAACATTAAAGTCAATATAAATGCTTTGGCCGTTTAGCAACAGAATATGAACTCGTTTTCGATGTGAATTCTGAAATAAAATAAAATTAATCCTTAATGCTATTCTTTTAGAAATTTAATGTTTAGATATATTACCTTGGTATCACACAGACTTATCCTTTTTGATGGAAAACTTGACTTGATAATAAATTCAGGACCAAATCTTATTGATGGTGATAAAAAATTTTCTTCGGAATGATATTTTTTTATTGCATGTTTAACTTCGACTTGGTTCTTGGTATCTTAAAAAATTACATTAAAAGTATTTACATAGATAGTTAAGGTACTTTCATTTTTTGGGAAAGATAGTATAAAAAAAAAATGAAAAAAAAAAAAATAAAAAAAATTGTAAAAAAATAACAAAAAAAATATACGTAGAACATTGACACGAAAGCCAAAGAACACAAAGTAATTAACTCAAAATAAACAGTTTTAGTACTAACATCAATTTTGTGCAATTATAATCTGAAAATTTAGATTTACCTGGACCAGGAAAGTTGTCACATAATTTTATATTATCTAATCTATGAGCAAACGTTCTGGCATTTTCAGAAGCTATTTTATCCAAGCATTCAGTTGATTTTGATGAAATAAACTGATCAAATTTTTCTCTACTGGAAACTTCTCTCGAAGCTTTTTGGAGATCAAATATATTAACATCTATTGTATTCCGACGAAAATCTTTTATTTTTCCTTGATTATAACGTCTTCTTCCTGCCGAAAACTCTTTCAAATGACTCAGTTTGTTGAACGGTCTGTCCGTACCAGCTATTACGCTAAATTTGTCATATCCAAAATTAAAAGGAGCTTTATTGTGCACTACTTTTAAATTTTCTGTTTTTTTAATGACAGCATTTTCACAAAAATCAGAACCTCTTCCAGAATCTGTTCCTTCTGATACGGAGTCGTTAGAATTCCCCACAAATCGAATACTTTTCGAAAACATTTTAGACACAACTTCGCTGAAAAGATCCATAACGATATGAGAAAATGGTTTAACCTGATGTTGCATTCGAAAGAAATTGGAAATCACCTGGAAACAATTTATAAAAAGCTTAGTTGGTTGGTTAAATGGTTGGAAGACCTTTTGTAGAAATGTGAAAACAAAAAGCATACAAATTAAATTTAGCAAAATATGTTATATACAATTAACTTTTTAACTATTAGGAATAATACCTATAATATGAAAGTGAGTTAAGTATATTAGTTTTAGATAAAGTTCAAAAATATTTAATTTAAAGCATTGCTATCATTACATTAAAAATGGTGTAAATCCTGAGAAAATCGGGTTTTCCCTATTTGAAAGCTTATATAAATAAAAAAAAAGAAACATATTTATAAAAAAAAAATATTTTTAATTGCCGAAATTAAATTCATTCTATAATTTCTCTTATTTACAATGTGCTACTTATATAAAAAAATTTAATGTCACAGTTTTTTAATTATATCATCAATTTTCGTTTCAAAAACATTTCCAATTTCTGATTGTATTTTGTTAATGATTTCGTCACTAGTTATTGAATTGAAAAGCTCTTCATCTAAAAAAAAAACATCTTTAAGTCAATATCAAAATAATGAATTTAAAAACTTACTTCCAACGGTTATGAAACCACTAAATTCTAAAGTTGCAATGTTTAAAACGCTGTAGTCCTTTAGCATAAATGCTTTCTCTCTTGCATAAATAATTACATAAATACTGTTCAAATGATTCTTACTCTTAGTTATAAAAATATTATGAGGAATATTTGTTTCACAATAATTTTCGATCAATTTGAATATTGGTTCAATATCAGTCTTTTGGTAATTTGTGCTGTCAATAATAAAACATAATGCTTTGAAAGGATATTCCTTATCAAATTTATATAAATTTCCTTTAATATTTTCTAACACCTATAAAATAAATAAAAATATTATTGAAGTGTTTCTATCGTTTTTAAATAAGAAATCCCGAAATTGTGGCTAAGAACAAAAAAAAAAGACTTCAGTACTGAATTTGCGATCTCTTCTGAATTATTAAAATATAAAGATCAAAATTTGAATGGTCTATCGGCATAGTATGAAAAAATTTGTACCTGCGCAGTTATTTTTTGAATCATTTCATTAAACAAGATAAACTAATCTAAAAAAAAAAGTTTTAATAATATGGAATTTCTTAATAATTATAACTTTTATCTAAATTAATATTAAGATATTATTTTTATTCATTTGAATTTCGGATTGGGATTAGTTTTGGGAAAAATTCCAAGTAGCTAATTGAAAAAAAAATGAATCCAAAAACGTACCAAACTGTCTACAAATAAATCATTTACATAAACAAGATGTAAATGCAAATGATTAACACTTGCTAATGCTCCAGGACTATTAAAACCTTAAAATAATAATATATTTGAAAATAATTATAATGTTCATAAGCATAAATCATAAATACCTATTCTAAAATTGGAGTCAGATATTGACGTCAAAAGTTTTATACAAAAATATAATGAATTGAAAGTTAGTTTCTGTGGAATTTTTTCATGCATTTCTGGGCATATCAATGAATGATATCTTGATATTGGACTTATGTTTATTAGAAAAGTTACTGGCATTTCTTCAAAAACAACTTCAAGTAATATTTCGTTAGATTTAGCTTTTGTAAAATTAAAACTATTGTTATCAAATTCTGGGTTCAATGATGTTATTAGCTGCGGAGCACGACGTAGTGTTGATCGTTCAGGATTAAGCTAAAAATATAATTAGTAAATTGTTAAATTTTTGTTTTATGTACAAAGGTAATAATAAAGAAAATATTATTATCAACGAATCTTCGGAAACTCACTGAGATATATTTCAGATACCTATAATTAAATTATTGATAATAATTTATCCTTTACCAATCACTTATTAAGTTTATAAATATGTACCTACTTACCTCTATGTAAAATTTACAAATTCCGTCCAAATGTTTTGTTTTCTGAATATTCAATTTGTAAGAAAATACATTTTCTTGATTATTTAATATATCCCAATTTTCACATACATTATCTAATACATTTTGAAAGCAATTTATATCATTTATTAAAATTTTATTAACCATTTTTTAATTTATTTATTGTTTCCAATTGTTTTGAATAAATTTTGTATCATCAAGTCAGAAAGTCACAGAAATGTATGAGAAGAGAAAATGATTGTGAATTTTACAGAATTGCAGAAAATTCTTTGTCAGTCAAGTTAGGTGTTAGATGGCGCCTCTTGTGGATTATTTATTAAACTAATGGTTGAACGACGCGACGCAAAAATATATTAAGAAAATTATAAGAATAAACTCAATAATTATAATTTTGGAATTAAATTTTCCTAATTATTTAAAATTAATATTAAAATTCTAATTTAACGAAAATAAATAATTTGAAAATTGTTCAATTTTCATAGTAAACAAATAATAAAATTTGTAGAATAATTATGAACTAAATTATACAGATTACAAAAGTTTATTTTATAGTTTATTTTTATTTTGAGTGGTGGCGCTGTTTTTATAAATATATAAGCTATCTGTAATATTTTATTTGAACCACCAAAATCATTTCTGCAAATACAACTTTACCAAGAAGCTTTTTGTAGAGGAAAAAGTTTTACGTTTTTCCAAAAAAATTTTTAATGCACTGTTACACTGCAAATAATTACAAATGAGTTTAATGTTTTTTAATCAATTTATCTAGTTTTTGTTTTATTCAAAGTTGAATAAAACAAAAACTAGATAAATTGATTAAAAAACATTAAACTCATTTTCAATCTGAGACAATTCTAAAGTTTCTTCACATACTCAATATACTCAATATACGTTTTAAGTGGAAAATTTTATATTGACTTGTATTGTACCTACCTACCTACCAATTAGAATAAGCATATACAACTTCAGAAGGATAATAAAATTTTCGATTAAAATGAGTTATAGAATTTTAGATTAATAATTTATTTAAAATTTTTTAATTTGAGAATCTGAGATTATTTAAACGTATATATTTAGAACTTCTTTGGAAAACTGTACAAAAACAATTATTGTATTTAAAAATGTAATAATATAGTATTAGCAAAAATGTTGGTAATTAATGGATTTTTTAAGAATTTTTGATTTGATTTTTTTTAAATTTGAAGTAACATTGATTTTACAAATTATAATTGTATGCAAGACCATAACATGACCATAATATGATGTTTGTAAATTGTGATTATGAATTTTTTGATATTTTTGTTAAAAATTAGTTTTCTTAGAATCAAAAACGCTGTAGAAAATCGCTTGTTCATGAAAAATCGATTAATTATTTACAAAAAAAAAAAATTAAAATTAAAATATTTTATGTAATTATATATAATATGTAATTATATATATTATGTAATTATATATAATAATTATATATAATATAATTATACATAAGCGTTTAATATCCCATTTACATAATATTGTTGTTTTAAGTATTTTGTTTTGTTTTTCAAATAAATACCCACGTAAATGTCTAATCCTTTGCTTCCTTCTTTTATTTTCTAGAGAAACTAATTAAAATTCAATAAAATCTAAATTCAAAATCCAATTTATATTTTAATTTGAATGGGTTTTTTAATTAAAGTTTTGAAATTTTACATTTAGTTGATACAAAAATGTGAGTTATGCATACTCATAAGTAACTACATATGTATGTAAATGTATTACCATGCTATATTCCATATTAACTAGCGCTGAAAAGGTCAACAATTAATTTTATGTGTTCGATGTAAAACTTATTTGGTTCAATTTATTTCAGATAAATTTATCGTGAAAAAGTAGAGTGTATGTAGAATAGAATTTTGATTTTCAAAGTGGTTGATGAAAAATATAAAATCATTAAAATATCTAATAAACTTTTCCAAAGAATAGCATTAAATATATTCAATAAATTTTTTTTTCTACATCTAGAATCTTAGTAAATGAACAAGAAAAGTTTGAAAATTTTAACATTATACTTACTTTCTTTGACCGTAAATTAGAATAATTATATCTATATAAATACAATTATTAAAATTATTCAACTCAAAATTTAACAATAATGTGAATTATTACGAAATAAATTTGTAGTTATTTGAGTTTCTCATTAAATTTGTACCTCATGAATTTCTCATTACTAATATTTTTTTTTGGATTATCGCAAAGTTTTTCCGGTCACAATTCTAAAATGGGAGGATCCATTGTTTTTCTCATTATAAATAGGATAATATACTGTGTATATACGTACATAAATATATAATATATATTATATATAGTTAAATATTTAACCTAAAGCTCATTCTTATATTATTTTTTTCACTATTTTATGTAATTTTTACCCCATCAACATTTGTACATACCATATATATTATTCTTCAAAAATATTTCCGTATTTTATATGTTGACAAATTGAAAGGATAAAAAGGATATTGAATTTAAAGATTTCGAATTTAGATTTTAGAATTCATTAATCAACAACCAATTTATTGTAGGAGAAAATTCCTTTGCTGATATTGATGTAGACAATTGTGGTGGGTAAAATTTTTTTTTTCACAAAACATGTATTATTCTAAAATTGATTGCAGATTATTAAAAATAAAATCAAAATCAAAAGAAATAAATTTAATTTATTCAATTGATAAAATTAAAAAAAAAATGTCCTAAATTTTTTGTTTTGAATATTTAATTTGACTTATAAAAACAATTTTTGATCATATCTGCATAATACAGGTAGGCACATTATGCATAAAACTACACTTATTAATTTGGATTGTCTTGGATCCATCGTTTTCCAATGTTTTTTTTTAATAATAAAGGCTTCATTGTTATTAATTAAAAGTTTGATAAAAATTCGCATTTCTAGATATTTAATAAATTTTGTATGCTTCAAAAATCTTTAATATTGGAAAGCAATAAATTTTCTTGAGATAGTATTTAGTAGTATTTGTTGTTTTGTGTTATACAATAACTTCATAATTTGAAATCATTTTTACAAGAATTAAAAAATAAAACTTTTTAATAATAATACAAAGAAATATCATTATTTTGTTTTTTTTTGACACTTATATCGTTTAATATGTAACACTCATGTTTTTCTGATATACATACATATAAATAAATGTATATAATAAGGTAATTTATTTTGGAAAAATAGAGTCAAATAGAGTCCTTCTTGTAATAAGTCAAAATCCTACAAAAAAAAAATGATTTTATTATTTTTAACATACACTAATGGTTTATTCTTGTATTCTTATTAATTTATCATTTCAAAATAAAATAATTTCATTTTATCGCAAATAATAAAGACATTTATTATTAGATTTTGGCTATAAGCCTGATAGTTGTATGCCATTGTAAATTCTTATAGCAATATTACAACATTTTAATACATACTAAATGTAATGTATAGAAATTTTTGGAACAAAAAATAATTTTCTTATACGTATAATAGTACCTACAATTTTATTTAAGAAAAAAATAAAATACTCAAAATTATTATTATTATTTTTTAATTAAACTTTTGTATCCTTTTTTCAAGACAAAAATAAAAAAAGAAAAAGAAGAAAAATAAAGTAATATGTTTTTGTTCATTGAATTTTCGAAAATAAAACACAATGTTTAAATGAAATTGTTTTTGGCATACAAGATTAAGAGCTCCTCATTTATTATTTAGAAAATATATATATTTTAAAATTTCACTAATCTGATTTTCTTATACGGAATCCGGTTGTTGTTATTGAATAATTTAACAATTAACATTGATCTTAAAACAAGAATATTCTCCTTAATATAACATTATTTATTCTAAATAGGAATAGGGAGCACAAAAATGATAATAAACATACTTTAAAAATGCTTAACATAAGCGTCATAATATTTGATTGGACTATAATATTTTATGTATACCTATAATTAAAAAAAAACTTATATCGAATAAGACCGGTCCGTAGTTCGTTATGTTTATACTAATTGTGGAGCTTAATATCCGATAATAATTTCATATTAATTAATAGTGACAATGCTAAAATTGTTTTTTGAATAATGAAGAGCTTAGATTCTTAAAGTTAAAAAGATGTAGAACGAGTATAGAATAGAACATCATAAATAAAGCTCGTTCGTTGAAAATGCTTTCGCCTCTAATATTGTTTTTGAATTAAAAGTTAACTAAAAATTTAGAATATTAAAAAATTCACTGAAAAATTTGTAACTCAATTTAATAGTTTTTACTTTCTAAACAGTAAACTATTGAAAAAATAAAAAATCGAAATAAAAACAAAAAAGAAATATATTTCCTTCTAAATTATTTCCCTTTTTTTAATGAAAACATTTTTTTCGTTTGCTTTCATTAAAATGTTGACTATATATTTTTTTTTTTTGGGAAAATTGTTATCGTTTAACTTAAATACATATATTTTTCCCAAGCTAAAAGTATACTTTTTTTTTCCATATATTTTCATTATAACATAAACATAACATACGAACATAATAATACTTCAGTTTAAAAAACCATTGAAATGTTTTTTTTTACATATATATATATATTATTTGTTAATAGTAATTGAAAATTTTTGAAAAATAAATCGTTAACATGAGTTGAAAAATTCCAAATATTTAGACAACAAAAGAAATTAAGTTTAATTTTTTGGTAAAATAGAAATTAAAGATATGAAGAAAACAGTTAAAAATAAATTTTATATTGTGATTCGAATCATCAAAAATGATGACATTTTTATAACAATATAAAATAATAATAATAATAATAATACAGAGAATCATAAATAAAGTTAATGATTATAACAGTCATAAATATGAATGAGAATTATTTTATTATATTTTTTATTAAGAAAAAAGGGACACATGTAAATGAAGATAAATTTAAATTTATTACGCGTATTCTTGTTGAAGATATTTCGAAACATCTTTGATTAAACTATTTCTAGACTAAAACTATATGTTTAAACAGTGAATGTAAAAACATGTGACTGATTTATTCAAAAATACATAATTTTTCTCAGGCTCGTTGAACGGAAGCGATCGCGTTTGATATTTATTAACTTTTCTTTATTTACTTCATATACCTAGGGAGCTGAACTATATTTATGTGTGTACGAGAATACCATTAAATTAAATTCTATTTCGTTTTCATAGTTCATTCAAAATTTAAAAAAAATGTGAATGAAGAGTTATTTTTTGAAGTGTAGCTTATAGCATTTTAAGCTAAATAATATAAAATGTATGTATGCACAAAAAATGCATAAATTTGTTACAGTCTCTCAAATTTAGAAAAAAAATTTATAAAATTAATTTTACAATTTATTTTTTATTTATTTTCTATAATTTGTTATTTTAAGAAGGTGTTTTGTTTGTTAACATCAATTTTAAGTTTCAAAATATTTTATTATATACTTAAGATTCCTTTTTTTTTATTACTATACAGCTGAGACATAGTATAGGCTTTTACTGTACATATATAATTTTTTTTTTGTCATATAATGCTATAAATTAAATTGCCACTAATTTTTTTATGTTTCTTAAAAGAAAGAATAAGTATAAAATAATGGACATAATATTTAAGTAATAAATTCTCATTATTTCTCATTTTTAAAGACATTAAAAAAATTATTAAATATGAAAAAAATAAAAAAAACACTTATAAAAAAACAATATAACATAAAATAAAACAAAGTACAGAGAAAAGAAGAATCAAAAATTTTCTAAATTATGTTAAAAGAAAATTGTATTAACATTTGAAATCCTTAGAAAAAAAAATAAATAAAAAGGAAAAAGTCTTTTATGTAAATTAAAATGATTATCTTTTCACCAATAAATCTTATGGTATATTTTTATGTCCCCCTTTTTTTGTTTTGTTTTTTTTTTTTTATGGACAAATGGTCCGAGTTAATGAAATAGAACGACATTTTCTCTTTTCCTTTTAATGTTTCTAAAATATAAACACAATTTTTTTTTTATTATTATTAAAAGGCAAAGAACAAAAAAAAAATTATTAGATTTTTTTTTTCAACTGTTGGCTATCTTTTTCGTCAGAATCAATAAAATATTATGTTCAATAACATTTAAAGCTTTTTTTTGGGGTGAAAAAAAAAGTAGTGGACCATAATAGATTTGTATAACTTTTTTTTTTTCGAGATATTGATAAAACATTAATACAAATATGACCCAAATTGCTTATTATATTTGGAAAATAAAATAATAAATATATTGATATAATCGAGAATTAAATTTGTTAAATTTGAAAAAAAAAAAAAAAAAAAAACATATTATTTTTTCGGTAAACTTAATGTTTACACAATGTTTTACAAGATGATTAATGTTGTTATGATATTTATGTCTAATAATGGAAAACCCATTTAATGTAAATTCAAAAAAAAAAAAAGACAAGGTAAAATCAAAGTTGACTTACATCAAGCAAATACATTAAACTTGCTCTTTTCCGAAAATCATGTTCGCACATAGATGCCACCACTTGTTCTAAATAACAATTTTCCAATGGTAAATATGTTGCAACATCTATTTTCTGTTGTTGTTCATGCTTCATATTGACTTGAAAAAAAAAAAAAAATTAAATAAAAAAATTTAATTATTATTTTTGTGAAATTATATGGATACTTTACATTTTTATCAGAAGCCAGTAAAATAACAATTATATATAAAACCAATTGAAAATAAAATATTTTGAAATAAATTGTTTCCTATTTTCAGTAAATAGTTATCTTTTTTTTTTAAAATACATAATTATAGAAAAGAATTTCATGTATGGGTGCTTTAAGCTTATATGATATTGATTACTTTTTTAATTATTTTTTGGTTTTTGAAGACTATAAAAAATGAATCAAAACAAATTTCTTATTTACATTTTAAGTTAATTTTTCGTAGAAATCTTTAGAAATTTGCTAAAATTAATTAATTAACTGATTTAAAGCATAATATTGTTGCCTTCTTTAGCAATGGTACAAAAAGAAGAAAAAAGTACAATACTACCGTACTATAATAAAAATAAATATAGATTGATACAGTCAGTTTATTTTCTACCGCATAGTTCGTTAAAACAATCTTGGCTTACTTTAGTCACCAAAATAAAACTCATTTGCTACAAATTTACGATATTTTATAGTACGATATATTTGTGGTTGTCCAAACATATTAAATTAGTAATAGTATCAAAAAAAAAACTATTAAATTCTGTACTTTCATGAAATATGTATTTATATTTTATGCCAAATCTATGAACATTAAAATTATTGTTTGATGGTACTGAATAATAATTTCATTTATACCTCGATTAAATTGTTGTGGTTTCGATATAAATTTGTTCGTATTATTGTTTGAATTTAGTTGTTTAAACTGGGTTCTAATTGCTTTTTGAATTGTTGTGCCCAATGAATAAATCCACATCTGTAAAGAAAAAAGAAATTTTTCAATAAATAAAAATAATGCACTATATCAAATTATTTATAATATCAAAATGAGTGAAGTTAAGCTAGAAGTCAGTCGTTGACTTATTTCAAATATATTCACAAAACTAATTTTAAAACGTACTTGTAAAAAAAGTTTAAAAATTATCCAAAAACGGAAATAAAATGTATGAAAAAAGAAAAATTATTGATCTAACTCCACTCCTTAATCCTTATGTAATTTTTAGTTTTTTGTTGTAAGTATTTTTTGTTTTAAATACTAAAAATGCATATTTTCGTTATTCATTGTTTTAGAAAGGATCAAAATTCTAATATTGTAAGAAAATTTAACATAAGGCGGAAATTTGCATTACGAATTTTTAAATTTTGAATGAATTTGGTAAATTCTTTTATAGAATTATTTTTGTAGCAAAAAAAAGTAAAATTAATTTTTTTTGTTATTTATGAAAGAAAGGGCGTTGTTTTTTCTAAATTTAAACTCTTATTATTTTAACTACTTTAATGCAAAATTTATATTGAATTAATTTCACGTACTTCTGTTTTGGTATAAAATTTTTAGAACTTTAAAATAACATATATTTACAATGAAAACAGAAGAGCTAAACCGAAAAATAAATTTTAAAAGAAAGTATTCAGCGGAGTACATGAAAATGTTATTTAAATACATGCATGCGTATAAATATAGTTTTAAAGTTATTTTAAAAAAAACCTAGAATCTAATTATAAACTTAATTTCGGATTCAAATTCAATTGAAAGGAATAAACATCATATGTAGATTAAATTTTTATTTTCAAATAACAAGTGGAAAATCTCTTTCATAGCTTATTATTTTATTACTCCCATAATCCTTTTAGCTAATTTACATAATTTTATAAAATGATTGTTTTTGAAAATTTATTATCTTTTTTTTTTATATATGTATATGTGCGTACATGGTACTTATATTAATAATGCTATATACATGGGGTTGTGCACAAAATAAATCTGACGGTTTAGTATAGTTATAATTTTCTAAGACAAAGTCGAGATTTTTTTAAAAATGTTTGTTTATTGATTTTTCTCTGTTTGTAAAGATGCATGTTTGATTTTTATTATTTTTTACTTTAAATACAAGAAATAATTAAAAATTAGGCGCTTTGATGCATATGATGCATTTTTGAAATGTAAAAAAGTAAAAAATATTTATATCTTCATATGTTCGATGATTTTCTATTGTGCACTATATTTATTCTGCGAGTTTTTCCGACAATAAACCAAAAAGCAAGCCTTTATGTAAGATTCTTGAATTATTTATTTAATCTAAAATTGACGTAAAATGTTGAAAAATTTTATACATTCTAAGGTATGAAAAAATAACTAACTGAAACTGGTTTTTTATTGAGTTATCTTCATAAAGAATTACTGTAATGTAAAAGTTTTAATATTAACCTAATAACAAGAAAAAAAAATCGATGTGAATGAAAATAAAATAACTAGGTTTGTGCATATACAAACAAATGTATATTCTTTAATGCTTCGTCCCAATTTTTTTTTTTTCCTTAAATATGATATCGCTTTAACATGAGAATCAATTTTATCTATTTTTAAAAATTCTATATAAACGGAAATAATACAGGTATTTTTTTTATCAAAGAAAAGCAAACACATAAAAACTTTTATATGTAAAAATATGCAAGCGAAAAAATCAACCTCTTACATCAGCGAATCCCCTAAGTATATTTTTTCAATGAAAATTAAAGAATAAAAAAATATATATGTATGTGTAAAGGTGTACGTACTACACATGTACTGAAGATTTGAATTTCCTTTTTTATTCTTAGATGATAAAAAAAAAGAAGTAAATTTGCATACAATATATTATTATAATATATATTTATATTCACATTATATTTATTATTAAGTATTACAGATTTAATATTCGAATCAATTTCTAGTGTTTTGATAACAAATTGATTTTTTTTTTTTTCGTCAAGATATAATTTTTTTCTTTTTTTTTTATAAAAGATAAGCAAAAAAGAATTTTTAATTTAAAAAAAAAAAAGATACACATATACATATATAACAACATTACATACAATCATTATAGGATCTTATAAAATTGCTTTTTAATAATGGGAAAGGGAATGTTGCATTTGAACATTGAAGAACAATGAAGAATAAAATTTAAAAAATAATAATTTTGGAATAGTCAATTTATGTTCATGTTTTCTCATTATACATAGAACTTTTATATCTGATAAAGTTTATTATTATTTTCTACAACATAAAGATTTAAAACAAAATTACTATAATAATTAAATTCTGTTTTTATTAATTCAGCCTTTGATTATATTTTATTTATCTTATTATAATTAAAGTATTAAAATAAAAATAATCTTCATATCATTGAAGATAAATGTAAGGTAGAACGCGGTGTATTTGTTTATTTTGTAAATCCGAGTGAAAAAAAGTAAATTACGAAGACAACTCATATGTACCTACTTGCAATATATATTTTTTCATACAAAATTGAAGTATTATATATTTATTCCATGTTTTATTATATTCTTCTAATACAAGAAGTTGGAAAAAGCCAATGCTAAGTAATTGTTTATGTTAAAAAAGCCACAGAACGCCGTTCCCGCTGAAGTTAAGTCCTGAGTAGGTATATGTATATAAAGATTGTTATGTATTTTTAAAGCAATGAAAATAAGCATAAAACTGAGATGTGTGATGAATAAGTCAGATTACAAAATTCTTAGAATGGTATGACAGACAAAATGATAAATAAATACATAAAATGATAATTAAAGTATCAATTTTTTTTTTTGCTTTATTTGTAATAAAAAAAGAAATTTTTTTTTACTTTGTTTTCTTAGGTAAAGAGAAAAACTCTGAAATAATAATCATTATTAAAGAATAAAACTTTTTCGGATGAAAAATTTCAACCTTTTCAATTATTATTATTATTTTTTTTTTTTTGGGTGAGTAAATGGCGTTTTAAGCTTGATAATTAAAATAATTCTTTTTCATAAAATTGCTGAATTATAAGATTTAGAAAACAAGATGGTTATCTTTGATTTAACGATATTAAAAGTATTTTGAAATAATTGATTAAGAACATTATTTTAAGTGAATGTTTCTGGATAAATCAGTTCGATTGGGTAATTTTAATATTTCAGTAAAATTATGTATGTTTCATTGTTTAATTATACCTACCTGCTGATGTAAAAGTTTTTAGTTATACTTATAATATAAACAATTCAATTAACTTGTCAATAACTAAATAATTAAATTATGTATCCTGAACAATTTTACATTAAACTAAAATAACTTCATTAAATTTTGATGTTTAATATTTAGAACTTTTTCCTGGTTTTTTTTTTTTTAAATACACATAAAAATTTAAATTTTACTGAAACAGAAATTTTTTACAAACAAAAAAAATCTATTTTTAAAATTTTAATCATCATGTCTTTTTAACAACTTAAATTTAATGTTTAGTCTATTCAAAAAAAATAAAATCGATGTAAAGAATTTTTCTTTTTTCATTCAAAATCCTCAGGAAAAAAAAATGTATACAAAAAAAAAAAGAAGAAAATCCTTCAACATAATTTTTCAATATGTTAAAAAAAAAAACGAAAAATTACAAAGAAAATTCTTTTGCTTACTTTTTCTACTTCTGATTCTGAAAAATGTGTCCTTTTTCCCATGTTATTCAAATATTCTGGTGATAAATGAGCTGTTATATCAAAATATGATGCTTCTCCGGGCATTAATGCTTCATTAGGAATATAAAGTTGATGAGCATCTGTTAAATTGAAAACAATCCGCCCTCGTGGTGTTATTTTTATTGTTGCTGATCTGACAAGTGGTAAAATTTTGGCAGCTGAAGGCATATCTATAGGCGAAACAAAACCAAAAAAAAAATAATGAAAACAGGAAAACTTTAATATTAGGTTTAATATATTTTCAAAAAAATAAAAAGGGTTAAACATGTACTTACATAAATGTGTAAAATAAAAAAATAAAAAATTTAATTGTATATGTATATATGTAATATAATAGGTTATATAGGTGTAAAATTTAATTTTATTTTTTCATTTCATTTAAGAGAAAAAGAATTTGTTTATCTAAAAATTGTTTTTAATAGGTTATAAAAATATTTCCCAAAAAAATTTCTTTCTTTCTTTTCCTATATATACCTGAGGTGATAGTTAAAATTAAAGTTTTCGAATAAGTTTAGATATTTTTTCCCCCAAAAAATATAATGATTATAACGTAAGAACTTAATTTTTATACTCCTTGTCATAATAAATATATAATTTTGTTTATCTATCAGTCCTCTACTTTTTTATTTATCAGTTAAATGTTTGAATAAATATTGAAATAAAGCACACGAGCATTTGTAATTCTAAAGGATATTACAACATAATCAAGCTTAAATAGTTTTCTTTTTAATACGAAATACATATTACGATAATTTGCATTAAATTTTCAGGAATTTCCAATAAAAGTATTTGTATAATATTTTACAAGCAAGTTAAATCAAATTCAGAAATATCCAACTTGAAAATCAATTCAAATAACAGTCAATCATAAATTTTCATTCGTATATATATATATATATTTTTAAAATTAAAAATTCTTTTTAGGCTTAATTTCATTACAAATTTGTTTTCATAAAATGTATAAGTATGTATTAAAACAAAAAAAAAAGGTATATTTTCCCCAACTGAAAACACCTCTAACTTATATTTTATTTAAAATTCAAATTATATCCAGGAAAAAAAAAATGCAAATATTTATTTCAATTAAATGAAGGAAAAAAAAAGAAGAAAATAATGATAGAAAATTAAAGAAGAGAGCGGTGGGGCTATACTAAATGTCTTAAAATTTTATATATTCTGTGTTTTTTTTTTTTTGCTTTTCATTTAAATTTTCATTCATGTCCTTTTTAGATGTTTGCAATTTTTCATTTTATAAGTACCGCATAGTAAACTGGAAATTAAAAATTCTAAAATAAACTTCAGTTTCTTTTTTATTTTTTATTTTTTTTTTTTGCAGAAAATAACATTTAGCAAAATAAATAAGAAAGAGCTTTCAATATGAAAAATGAATAAAGTTTGCATTAAACAAAAAAAAAAAAATTTTTTTATATATTTGTATTAGGAAAAACATAAAAAAGAAAAAAAAAACATTAAATCTTTTTAAGTAGATTTTATATGTATATATATATAAATTTTTCGCTGGACTGTAAATCCAATAATAATAAACTGTTGATTCACTTGTTCAGTTTTCTTCTTTTTTTTTTTTTGATATTAAGAAGAGTAGAATTGTGTTGTTTGTTTACATAAAAAAGTTTGAAGTGAGTTGAACAAATATGATTATCCAAATAATGGAAATGCTTAAACAAACTACTTTGCAAAAGTTTTTCTTATTCAATTTTAAAAATAGTAAATTTTTATGAAATTGTAAAAATCTGAAAACAATATAATCCAATTTTTTTTATATGTACTTAGGGTTTAAAATTATTCAGAATAATTTATTAGTGGTAGAAATTTAATGAGATTGGAATGTAATGCATGAATCATTATAAGTTTACAATTTTTAGCATGATTTTATAAAGTTTAATTTTATTTAATTACTATTAACCAAAATGATAAGCGAAAAAGTGAGTTATGTATAAATTTTAATACTTGAATCTTTTACATTTGTCCTTACTATTTTGACATTGTTATACAATAGGTTCCAATTTAAAAGACTTCATATATAATAAATATTACAACAGAAAACTGTCTAGCATATAAAAGAATTAACTTTTTCTGATAGTGAATTTTAAAAAATGAAATTTAAGACTAATATAATTAATTGTATAAGAGACTGACAAAAGTGAAAAAAAAAATGTAGATTGGCTCCATTTTCATAGTAATTGAGTTTAAACTCAAAATAAATGTTTTAATATATGTTTTAATGAAAAAAAATCCACGATTATTTTCAATTCGTGATTGAGACTCTGTTATGTTTACTTTTTATAAATATCATATACAAAAAATAAATATGTTGCATTAACATTTTTTCATCTGGCTTATATGCTTATATCGTCATCCATTAAACGAGTGCTTATATTTAAATTGTCATAAATAATTACTTTGTTGCATTTATTTTTTATTCGTTTATTGTATATAATATTCTTTTATGTAAAATCCATAGAATTATGGACTTAATTTAATTTTAAAAAATGCATAAAATCACAGAAATTTTTTTGAAATTTTAATGCATATTAATCTAGGTATCTACACTATCATATATATATTGTAGTATTAAAAAGCATATTACTATGGTCCAAATTTAATTTACTTGTTATAAAAGAATGAAATTTTTTATTTAACAAAATAAAATCACGTAGTTTTGTTTTAAAAATAAACTTATTTGTGAACCAAAAAATGAAAAATAAAATAAACATATCTGTTCACAAATATTTTATTTACCAAAACGTGTTTCATAACATTAACTGGAAACTAAAATAAACATATTTTATAGAATGATTCAAAAAAAAAAAAAAGAATACTAAAAGGATGGATTTAAGCTTTAGGTTTATTTTGTATATTGTTCATAAAAACATATTAATTTTATTCTTAATCCGGTTCCGGCTAGGAACATGTAATAAAATAATATTATTAATTTTAAAGATGAAAATTATGATGTTAATGCCTATAGTTTTAAAAAATTGGGTAAATATTTTGCAATGTCAACAATTCATTCAGTGTTTTTAATCTCTGTATATAGTACATAATGTTGTGTATGTAAATAAAGTTAAAACATTTTTTAATCCTCATAAATGTTAAGTATTTTTGTGATCGTTTTGTCTTATACATATATCTTAAACTTCTTCGTAGTAAAGTTTAAAAGGATAGATCCGTAAAATATATAGTTTTAAAGTTATAAGTTATCAAATGAGAAAAGATGAATCGAAATTGAATAATTAATACGCTTACTCTGGCAGGCGAGGAAAACTATTGAATTAAAATGCAACTAAACCGAAGTTATTATAAATTTTTAAATATGATTGGTTCAATTCAGTTAAATATGATATTCGTTATACGATCACACTAACTTAATATAAATACTATACTAAAGTATTGTATTCATAATTGTGGCATTTATTTAGGACATTCTATGATACATTCAGTGATAACTTCATCAGGCAGAAAAATATCCTTTTTACTTTTATCCGGATAAAAAATAAGAAGTTCGAATGCTATAGCACTTAAGTTATAGAATAAACAAATATATTATTTAGTTTTATTATTAGAATTTAATTTTATTGAACTTTTATTGAACCAACCATTTTAAATGGGTTTAAGTTTTATTAATTATTGCAAACAGAATCTAAGCTTAGATGTAGGTCATTGGTATTTTTTTAAAAATAATATCACGTATTTTAAATAGAATATTTTCAGGATTTCTTACTCAAGGTAAAATTAAATTACTGAAATAAAATAAAATTGTTATACCAAAATTATGATTGAGTCTTAATCTTAAATCTGTGTACATACAATATAAGCTTTTGAATTCGTAAATCAAGTCTTAATAAAGAAAATTTATTTCGTTCATGTCTGTTGTTGTGTAATTATTATATTAGAACTAAAGTACATTTAGTGCATTATATTATTATAACTGAAAATATAGACCTAATTATCCCTTAATTTTCTCCAATAATTCCCATTTTCCTTTTTATTATATATACATAATATGATGGCTTAGAGACATTTTGATTAAACTTTTAAGTTTTCTGAAAATTTAACTTCCTAATGGATCGATTTCAAATAAAATTCTGTCACGTACAAAAGAATATTGACTTGATATAAAATGAAATGAATTACATTTCCGAGTAAATCAAATCGTATTTAATTTAAATAATCTTTACAAAAAAATAATACAATAATAAAAGAGCATAATAAGAAAATCAATAAATTTTCCTTTAATGTTATAATAATGAAACTTTTTTAATGCAAAGCATATTTCATTTTTATTTCTTCTTTGTATAAAGAAGGAAATTTGAATGAATCCTTTACTATAATACCATCAATTGAAATCTGTTAATCATTTTGTGTAATACAATTTATTATTTGTTTTTAATGCTCTGTGATTAATTTAAATAAATTAAAAAAAAAAAAAAAACTACCCTGGTAGTCTATTGGTCACATAACAGTCTAAATTGATTTTTGACTGTTTTCTTGGTATTAAAATTTTTTTATGGAAGCAGTTTGTTTGTCACGTTACTAAAAATGTTTCAAGTTTAAGTCTGTTCGTTTCTTTAATTGAAAGTTCTTATAGTTATTCCAACTTAAATTGCTTTCAAAATTAAGCAACGTTAGGGCTTACTTTGAACTTAAACAGAATTTTACGTTATTATTTTTATTATAAATTAAGTTTAATCAAAAATATATTAAACAATAAAAAAAGCTCTTGTAGTCCTCCTGACAATTATGTTTATGAATTTTATACATTATATACGTACAATCGTTTTAATTCTCTGAACAAGAAAACTTGCCAACTTTAAAGTTAAATAAAATACATTTAAAAAATATTAAAATTCATCCTCATATTTAAACCCATTATGCCAAACACAATTCATTCTATTGCTGTGAATTTTATTTTTCTAGGATTTTTTGGAAGCTTTGATTTGGATTAAAAAAGGGATCCTAATGTTGGCTTATTATTTAAATTTTTCATTTTGTGTGATTGAAAAGCTTTTAACGACAGTAAAATAAATAATAAAAAATATGAAAAAAAAAAAAACAAACGAAATTTAAAAAAAAAACTAACAGAAAAGAGTTAAGAACAAACGAAGGAATAAAATGGACATAAAAGCTTATTCCTTTTTTCCTTAACAAAAAAAAAAAAGAAGATGTTGATTTATTTCTATGCAAATATTTAACCAAAAAAGGAAGACAAAAATGATAACAACATTGTTTCTTTTGATTTCAAAAAATAAATCTCTTTTCATTGAATGAAAATAATAATTGAAAATGGAAAAGATTAAACATGAAAAAAAAAAGAAAAAAGAGTTCGTTTCAAAATTCTTATAAAAATATATTTTATTTTATTATAATTAAAAATAATATTATTTAATACAAAAGAAACTATAGAAATTATAAATTATAACTCATTGATAATTTATTTATTTATGATTTCTTTTAGAGGACTATTTTTAAATTTATAAGATATTGATTTGATTTCGTTATTTTAAAGATACTAAAAAGATTCCTCCCAGACTCTTCTATATGTAGAACGACAATAATTAAAGTCTTGAACTCATAAAGTAGATTATTTTCTTTCTTTTAATTCAACAATCTTTCCTACACCTTTAATTTCTCTCCATTTTTTTAAAGAACTTATACGAATAAAAGAAATGTTTATCTTTCATTAAAATTATATTAAGTAGGTAAGTATTATTTATTAAAAATTTTTACATTAATCGAAAATGCGAAATTTAATAACAGTTGCGTTAACTCACAGCATATTATTAAACTTTCCTTTTACAATATTGAAGTTATAAAACAAAAACAGTAATTTTTCTTATTGATATAAAATTCAAGAATTTACTATAGATTTCATTTTGAAGCCTTGGAAAACTTGCCAATTTTAGTATTTCGCAAAACCAGAATATTTAAGACTTAATGTGACAGAATAAATCGAGAGAAAATAATAAAATAAATCGCGGCTGTAGGTAAAACAATTTTATTTTTAAAGAAAAAGCATTAATGTCAATAAAAATTATAATTATATGTATAGGTACGTATATTTAGAATAAATCACGATTTATGATAATATACCACACATCACGTTTTGCTTTTTCGCCATGAAGAAATACAAATTTTGCAATCTAAGTGTTACCATAGATTAAGAATACACCAAGATGGGAAGTTTCATACAACATTTTTTCAGTCTTTTTTGGTATTTTATTGTGAAGGTGTTAGTAAAACTAAATAAAATTCTTTTCATACATTGATAATTATCACGTATTTTATTTTGTTTTACTAACACATTGACTTAAAAATACCAAAAATAATGTTGTATGAAGCTTCCCATCTTGGTGTATTCTTAATCTATGGTGTTACCGACTTAACATGATTTTTGGAAAGGGGTTTTTTAAATTCTAATAATGAAAAGATTGCGACTTCAGACTCTTCTAACTTAGGTAATGTACGGTTAAATACGTTTAGGTTTAGCGGGCGGAGGATTCTTCTAGTTGGCACATTTTGATTTTACAATGATTTATACTTATATTCTTAAATTAGAGAATAAAATTGGAAAGAAAATTTCGGTCACATTTACATACATGTTTAAATTTCATTAATTCAATTTATATTAATTGATAACTGATAAATATATTAAATAAATGATATACTGGAAAGGAAATAATCTATATATTTTAAAATTTAATCATAAATCATTTATTATCTAAAATGTACATCCCTATTCCCAATATGTATAATATTTCGGATTCCGGACACAGTATTATATTATTAGCAAAGTCTAAGAGCCTTAGAGCCTTAGAGAAAATAATATTTAAAAAAAGAAAATTTAAAAATCATGGTAAATAATTTTCATGACGCAAAAAGAAAATTTTGCCTTCTATTTTCTATCTTATATCTTACTGAAGTTAATTTAAATTCAATCTAAAATCAAATAAATATTCTTACCTGATAAAAATAAATCCTGCAGAGCTTGAACTGATTGACACAGGAAAGCCCAACCTTCAAATTTATTTAATCCTCTTGGTTTCGTTTTTAATACATCGGCCAATGTTATAAATTGTTTGGGAATTAAATCATGTCCATATTTTGCATGTTTCTGAAATTCTTGTAAATTATTATCAGTTTGTTTTACCATTGCATGCGATTGTGATATCTTTTGGTTATTATTATTTAATATGCATTTTAATTCTAAACTATTTTGTGGTATTCGACTATCATATACTTTTGCCAAAAATTCATTTCCTGGCAATGTTGAATTTTTTTTACCATTCATTTGTGATCCCATTAAATTTTTTGATTTAATTTCCGTTTCGTCTGTATAAAATGTTGGTTTTTTATATTTAGCTGTAGTGTTAATATCATTGAAAAGTTCATTATGATGTGAATGCCTGATGGCCATTAATTCTTTAGTATTGGATGAAATGGTGTCAGTAACACCAACACAATTGCCAGTTGCTCCAATAGCATCATCAGTTAAAAAATTATGATTATGCTGTTGCGATTGACTTTTATTATCAGTACCAATTTGACCTAATTTGAATTTATTGGGGAGTGTTTGATATCCTGTACCATTTTGGAAGTTTTCCATTGCAGCATAATTATTTTCAAAAATTTTCATGTCTGTATGGCAATTACAATTATTATTATTATTGATAAAATTTGGTTTTTGAAAAATTATTATATTTTATTAAAATTTTTCTGATTCAAATAAAATGGGTTTTTTTTAGTGGTTTTTGTTATCAGCATAATAATTCAGTTCATACTGTTCCAATTCCAACAATATTTAGATTGTTTTATACATTGCAAAGTATTATATGGTGCAAGAAGAGATAATGGATAATGTATATTTATTTAAAAAAATACAAATTAATGGAAAATTTAAACACATCTAATATTATAATATTATAATTCCAATTTTCTACTGGTGAACTTTAATCAAAATTAAAAAGTTATGGGTTTTTTCTTCGAAATATTAAAATTTTAAATTATTTAAAAATACCAGTACACATTGTGTACAATTGTACATATATCTCTAAAATACATATAATTTAATTTCTAAAAATTAATTATACTCATAGTATTACGAAATTATTATGTTTTAAATCAGAAAAATATTAAAGAATAATTGAAATAATTGAAATATAGAGAAAATTTATTACCATTATTACCAACAATCGGTTTTAATCTTAATTCTGGTTTTTCAATTTCGATAAATTTCTTTTCATTTAAATTACAAGGATATGATTTTAATTGAGTTTGATGTTTTTTTATGATATTATGAGTTTTATGGTCATTATTATCAGAACTATTTGAATTTGTTTTTTTCCCAATATTATAAAATTCATCTTTATGATGTTTTGATAAATTATTATTGTCATTGTTATTATTATTATTATTATTATTATTGTGTTGATGTTTAGTATTTTGATTCTGATCTTTTATTTTATATTGTAAGTAAGGTCCTCTTGGAAACGTTGTATAGGCACCATAGGTGGATCGATAAACATTATTAAATTTATTAAAATTATTATTATTATTTGTAAAAATATTGTTAACATTCTCCATGTTTGATGATGATGATGATGATAATAACAATATTTCGTTTTGATTCTTAACCTCAAAATTTAGTAAATTAATAAATTTTATTGTTATTGAGGTCTCCAATGAATTTGAATAATAAATTTTTATCCAAATATTTGGGCATATGACAAGATGTGAAATTATTAGAGAAAATTTTATAAATTTTCTTTTCTGTATCAAATATCTGAAAAATAAACAAAGAAAAAATAATAATTAAATTATATAAATAATATATTTTGAAGTTTGTTTAAAATTCTTATGAATCTAGGGTATGTCAAATCATTGTTAATAAATTTGACAAGAGCCACAGACTCTTTTTTTTAAATAAAAAGAAAATATTTTTTTTTAAATAATATTTGGTCAGTGGTAATTGAATTAAAAGACACATCTGGTAGAAATTTAAAAAAAGTATAAGGAAGTTCGTTAAAGTTTTAAAAAATAAAAAGTCTGTAAACTAAACATTTAGTTTTTTTCAAATATATGTAAAATTGTTTTTTTTTTGAAGAATTATATGAACTAAAGAAATTTGTTAATTGTTATATTTTTGTTGATTTTGCAGCCATGATAGCCATAATGTAATAACACAACTGACAACATATGAAACATTGAATTTTGATCTAATTGATATCAATATCAATATAATTAATTAAGTATGGTAACAAAGTAAAGCAAAAGAGAATTAAAATTGAAAACAAATTCAATTTCTAAATAAATTTACATATCTAGTTTAGATGATAGTTAAATATAATAATACACATTGTATTATGCCTTTAATATAATACATAATAAAGAAAATATTTAAAATTCATTGGAGCTAATGTAAATATAACTTGTAAAATAACATTTACATTAGTTAGTGACCCTTAGAATAAATATTATTGTCTTATTTAATGTTCTTGAAAATAATCTTTAACAACATAAAATTCTATGATTTATTCGAGCACATGATTTCATTAAATGCTTTCGTATTATATATATATATAAAAACTTTTTTTTCTATTATTTTATACATTATTATCATTTTTCTAACATAGAAATAACAGATTGAAACATTATTATACAATATTACAAATAATTTTAATGCGCATGTCTTCGGTAAGTTGTTTTTACATTCGCAAATTTAGCTCGGTAAATGGTCCATTACATGCATCAATACACATGCAATTATAGAGGAATGTAAATTGTATTTACATTTCCCTGTGATGTAAATTGTATTTACATTGCTCTATATTGTATTTACATTCTTCATTTTGAACTGCGTAATACTATAAACAAAAATAATATCACTCACACTCACAATATTTCAATACAGACAAATACCAAAAAAAAAAAAAAAATTGCAAATGTATACCTCTCACATGCATCATATCAATGTCAAACAAAGCTTAGTTTATAATGCTAAAGTCTAAATTTTCCCTCTGAGCTAATCTATATTTTCCCTCTGAGCAAACAAAAAAAAAAAAAAACCAATAAAAAAATACGCGGCTATTTGTTTTTTTTATAAAAAGCGGCCAGTCGATGAATTTTCTTAACATGTGTTTCAATCTACTATTTTTAAAGGATCTTCGAACCTCTACTACTAAATTTTTAAACGAGTGTGGTTGGATTTTAGTACAAAAATTTAAACCACACTTCAAAAATTGCACTTATTTTTATTCAAAAAAACAAAATGAATAAAAATAGAACAATGGTAACCCTGAAAATATCTTTGTTGTCATTATAAAGTTTGCTGTGATTGTCAAATGTCAAGTAAGAATTTTTTTTTCTTTTATCAACAAACGAGGAAAATGGCAGCAACAAGGAGATTATTTATCGTAAATATAAATTATAATTATATAATTATTATTTGATTTTATTTTTAATTATAAAAAAAATAATTATAAAATTATTATTATTTTTTTTAATAATTAAAAATAAAATTAAATAAAATTTAAGAAGACCATTAGTTCCTAAAATAATAAAAAAAAAATAGTAATTTTTCTAAAAAAAAATTATTCGATTTTTTTTTTTGCAAAAAAGAAAATGAATAATTTTTTTTTGGAAAAATTACTAATTTTTTTTTTAATATTTTAGGAATCTTCCGGTTTGAAATCATTTCGATAAATAAATAAACTTCCTTATTAAATTTTATTTCCTTGCTTCATTTTGAACTTTTTTGTTTATTTTTTTCATTATAAATGTATTGTTTTCAACTCCCTCTCACATGCACATTAAAGCAGTATACAATACATGTTAATCAAATTTGTTATACAGCTCGTTTTGTATACACACAAACATATAGACACTCGTCAATATTATATCACTCGACCTTCGGTCTCGTGATATAAACATGACTCATGTCTATGTGTTTGTGTGTATACAAAACTCGCAAGAATAACAAATTTTCTTAACATGTATTGTAATCTACTATTACTTATATTTTATTCCAAATTTCCGACTTATATAAGATTTTTAAAATTATATTGTAAAATAGTTAAATGTAAATTGTCATCACCCTTTTAAGATAAGATAAAACAATTATTTTTTGGTTTTATTTTAAAATTTGATATTTGGATAAGATAATGTTAAAAGATAAAAAAAAGAGGAATTGAAATTTTAACAAATTTTAGTGATATTTTCAAGATAGATTTCCAAAGAACATGTATATTTACAATCAATTCAAATTCTGTAACTATTCAATACATAATAAACTTCTTGAAAATATTACCTAATGTGTTTTACCTTTCAATATTTGTGCTACTGAGATGTTCCTCAACTCAACTTGTTTAGGAAATAATAAACCTGCTCTAATATTTTATACTACAAAAATCAAATTGATGCATAGCAAGAACTTTTCTAATACTTTTCTAAATTTAGAGAAAATTTAGATAAATGAACCTTACTTCCAGCTTAAATCTTCTATAAAATTTAGTAATTTCATAAAGTACAAAATCAAATAAAAGTCAAATTCAACTAAATTTTTACCATACATTTTTATTATTTTATTATTATTTCAACATCAAAAACACAGTGTTTTATGCTTATCCAAAGATTTTGAAATGATTAAAAATGTGAAATAATTCTGCCTCGAGACTATTTAACCTCATTAAACAATTGTTAAATGTTGGCAAACATGTAAAGAAAACATTTCTCTTAGATAAGTATATATATATTTTTCTTTATATTTTCTTTAATATATAATATTGAGTTTATTTCCTGCTTAGTTGTGTAGGGGATTTATGCGAGTGAAAAATTAAATTCAGATGAAAATTTAGAGACTCTTTGAAGATGACATCTGTATACATAATTTAATGTTTATTTTTTTTCTTCTTGATTTAAAATTATTTTATTAGGTGATGGAAGCAAAAAATACAATTTTTGAAATTTTACCGACGACGACGACGGTAATTTTATTTTTATTTTTTGACATTTTAATATAATTTAAAATGAATTTAATTTTTAATACTTTGTTATGTGGAGAAAATGTAGAATTTAGAACAAAAATTTACCTATGCTCTGTGTTTATTTCAGTTGTTTTGGGTTTTTTTTTTTAAATATAATAAGTATTATATACATACTTAAATGTACACATTTTGATGTTAAAAAAGAAATTAAAAAACCCGTAGGCTTTTATTTTGTGTTATCTTACGAGTTTAAACCCAAACATACCAAAGAAATAAAATGACTTAGAGAAAATTAATAAAGGTAAATCAAAATAAGAAAATTATTAAAATAAATTTGAAAAACAAAAACAAATATTTTATTTCCTTTTAGGTACACTTTTATGCTAATTAGTTAATAATAATATTATTGAATTGTTTTGAAAAACATAAATTTTCAGCTTAAACTATTTTTTTTTTTTTTAAGTTTGAATTTTGAATTCTTATTATTATTATTATTATTATTATTTGCGAATATTTTTTTTAATAATTTTAGTTTCAATCCATTTCATTAAAAAAATATAAAAAAAAAATTATTTTATTTATATATGTTTGTATATTGGAAGTCTATGCAAAGTAAAATTTGTATTTTAAAACCATTTCATAACGAAACATTAAATTTAAGGATTGAATAGATTATTGTCATAAGGTTTCCAAGAAATATACCATAAATTGGAATCATAATAAGGTTTCCTTGATTTATTATTATACAGCATGCTAACTTAACAATAAAAAATAATATTTTGGTTGTAATGCATACATAAATCAAATTTTCAGTTAGTAAATGAAATAAAATATTTTCGTATACGCATTATTGAATAAACTCAGTTATTTAAAATATAATTTTTCAAGTTTTAAGTATTTAATAGTATTATTACTATTCGAGTGAAATTATTATTTTTATTTGATATATAATTAAATGAAAAGTAAAATTTTTTTAAATTATTGATAGGTTTTGATTATTTGAGATTTTATGATGAAATATCATTTTATTCAAAAATCTGAAAAATGCCACAAATTATTAAACATTATTTACAGAAAAAAATATTAAAATCGGCTCTTCTTTGTGCGGGCAGAATGTTAGCAGATTTATATAAATTACAAAGATTTATAATTATTAAAATATGAATAAAAATAAAAATAATTATATTTTTTGTTGGTTGGATTCTCCGTCTGAATAACAAAACGGAAATAGTAGGTATTTACTTTTTATAGAATATAAATATAACTTTGGATATTAGTGAGCAAACCGATATATTCCAAGTCCTTATTAAGTTCTTGTGGAATTTGCCTTATACTATTAAGGGCCTTATTCGGACAAGAATAATGAATAAATAAAGTTTTTATCATATTATCGGGGTAGTAAAATCGCTTAAGTATGTTCAGATTATCGTACCGAGTTCTTGGATTCACAATTTCAATATTCTATATTTTCGGAAGAAAAACACTATAGAGAATGAATAAATAATTCCATACAACCAAATTTCTTGAAGTACAAACATTTATCGAATTTATACTTTTCTAGAATTAAAATATAAAATCATGTTTTTTTTTATGCAAATAAAATATTTAATATTTTTCAAGTAGATTTGCCATAGAAGTTCTTAAATTGGCTTTTAATAAGTTTAAATTCTCAAGAAATTTAATTTTATAAAGTTTAAAGGATGAATAAAAAATAAACAAATTTAAAATTGGTTACGACCATGGCAACTTTATAAAAAAAGGCAAATAAAACATTTTAGTTCACTCATTGAATAAAAAAAAGTATGTAAATTTTTGTGGATTGTAAATTACTTTTGATAAGTTATTGCAGTTAATGGACTTTGACGAAGAACCTCTATATTTTAAGGAGTGTCACTGACTCGGTTTTATATAATTCAATTACCCGAAATGTGTTAGTCTCACAATATTTGAGCAATTTAACTTTTTTTTTGAACCTGGATACAACTTTATCGTCGTGTAAAAAACAAATATTTTATTATTTTGCAAAAATATAATTTTTAACTTTTTTTTGTCATGAGCTACCAGAATAGCTTTTTAAGTGAATATATTATAAACATTTTATGAAGGAATAAAGTTTCTATTTAAAAAGTAAGTTAAAACAAAATACATATTATAAATATAAATATACTATGTGGTTCTGAGTATACATTAACACAATAATACACAATACCATTTAATTTTTAGAGCATAACCTCCTTCTAAATTTCGGAATGCTTTGATTCATGTTCTTCAAGTAACCAGTAATATTTCCTTTGGTTAACAGAACGGAAAATTTCACAAATAATAATAATCAATTCAGAAAATAACTCAAAGAAAATTTTCAAAAATTAAATCAATTTTGTTAGTATTTTTGTTTAAAAGTGTTTTTATTTGTATTCTTTTCGATTTAAAACAAAATTAAAAATACTTAAATGAATAAATAAGGCACTTCCACTCAATGGATTCATACTTAAATGCATTACGTGTAAATATAATACTAAAGTGCTAAAATAAGTCCACTCAAATGATTCTTCTTGTGATAAGATTAATTTTAATTTTAATTTAAATTAGTATAAATTAGTATAGATTAATTGAATTTAAAACCCACTGCTCCAACCCAAAAATTTATTACAAAAACTACAAAAACTTCTAAAAAAAAATACCAAATTAAGAAATAATTGGTCCAAAATAAATTTATTTAAAATATATTTATGTTTTCGGAATCAATTAAATTCTTTTTTATCAAATATATTAAAAATCGTGATAAAAACACTTAATGTAAGTATTTTAGATTTTGTGGCTTCATAAAATTTGAAAAATAATTGAAAAAAATAAATAAAATAATAAAAAACTGAAATACAGTTCACCACAATATATCAAATTTAAATAATATTTTAGCTTTGCGGTCTTTTCTTGTATTTTGAATTTTCAGAAAGTAATAGCATTCATTTTAAATATATTTTTTTTTATTTATTAAAATGAATTTAAAGAAATTCCTTAATAATTTTTTTTTATTTCTTAACATATATGATAATAAATCTGAAATTTAAAATACATTTTCAATATTAAAACTCAATGAGATGAAAAATCTAATAAGCGCATTATTTCAATTCAGCTTATTTCTGGTAAATCTAAAATAAAATAACATTCATTTGTATGAACAATAAAAAATTGTTAACTAGAGAACATTTCAAAATTGATCAATCAAGTCAGTTTGAATCATAAAGTTATTTTAAGACAAAATAATTGCCTGTCGGTCGTCATTCCGAAGTAAAAATAGTTTAATGAACAAAAATTTGTTTTTGTGTTGCTATTAAGAATAATAATTTCGAGAAAGATTTTAACTCAATAGATGATATACTTTATGTTAAAAATATAGCCGCCAAAATTATAGAAACTATGATAACAAATATAAATTGCGAAGTGCCCGGAGTGAAACTCACATTACCTGCTTTTGTAACAAATTTTATGTGCAAATTCAGCTTGAACAGCTTTAACAGGAAATTTTTGAAATACTTTTCCATATTATGAAATTTGCTTCAAATTGTAAATGCATAATTTTTAAAAAGGAAGTCGAAATGTTTTCGAAAATTAAATTTTTCATTACATTATTATTCTTCATTAAATATTTTATTACTTTTTTTTTTCTATCTCACATATATATATTTTATTTCTATCTCACATTTATATATAATTTTTCAAAATTTTGTTTATTGCCTTGCCTTGATGAGGTTAAGAAAATTATGTTCAGAAAAAATATAAGGTTAGTCTATTTTTATATATACGAAGTTCAAATTTTAGTATTTATGATCTCATATTATTTATAAGAATCCATGTTGTATATAATAAAAGATAAATAAATAAAAAAAAAAGAGTTCCTCAAATAGAAAAATTAAGGTTGTCTTTGTTCAAAAATACATCTGTTAGTATAAAAATTAGATTATACTGTTCGATATAATAATAAAAAATTTAAATTATTAAAGTATATTTATTAATAAACTAGTAGTTAGAATTTTATTTCTTCATCGAACCAAATAAAAATAACTTACTATCTTATTTGTTGCAGTGAAATAATAATTGAAAAAATAAAAATTGAAAAATTATAAGAAATTTTATAAGCAAAATATAAAATAGTATTTATGCTCTTATTTTAAATTAATTCCCATTCAAGGCTAACCTACAATCAGACAAAAATATAGAAAAATAATAAAAATTCTATTTGAAGGAAAATAAATCGTAATTGACCAATATTGTTATGGATATGATATCCAATTGAGGAAATCGAAGAAAAAACAAAATTCTATTCATAAAAAAGAGGATATTTTATAACTTTAATAAAATTACTTTTTTCATTTAGGAAAATATTAAATAAAAATATTTTTATGTTCACGAAAGATATAACCTTCACAATCACATTTTTTTTCTTAGGAATTGGATACTTTTCTAGGGTGAGTGGGATCTGAAAATATAGTATAAAAGGAAAATAATAAATTAAAAAAGAGTAATGGTCCATGTTGAAAAAAAATTATTGTAATATTTTATTCGTTTTAATTTTCACTTTTTTAATTTTAAGTCTGCTAACGAAATCATTCGAGATACATAACTAAAGCAATGAAATTGGTCTACGATTATTCACTGCACGTTAAAATATTGTTAAAATTTTGTCGGAAAAATATAAAGTTATTTTAATTTTTTGTTCTTAGATTATTTTTTGCAGTTCCTGTGGTTAAAAGAAAAAATTGCATTAGTTCTTGTTGTATGCAGAGAGAGCACCTTATTTTCTGAATGTTCGAAACAATCTTCTTAAAAAAACAGGACAAGATTTGTTAGTATCTTCAATCAAGTAACTAGCTACAAAAACAATTTTGTTAATTAAAGGCTTCACGTCTTGTAAAATTATTATTAGTATACGTTTATTTGGTTTTTGGTTTTCACCACAGAGTTGTTTTGTGAAAATGAAAGTTCAATATTTATAAAAGTGAAGAAACAGATTTGATAGTATTCATAGGAATTTAATAGAGATTTACTGGGTTAGAAACATAATAATAATAATGACAATGATAATACTTACATTACATGTTAAAATACAATATAAATATATATATTTATAGAATGAGGTATAGAACACTATAGAATTAAAATACTTAACACAATTCCAATTTAATTAAATATGCTTGATAGATGAGTATGAGATATATTAGAAGCTGCGATGATATTGCTTGAAATATGTTTTTTGCGTGGATATTATTATTTTTGAAAATACATGAAAATTGGATTTTATATTCTATTAACTTCATTTATTTATATTTTTTTCTCGTCTAAGTTTCTTTTACGTAATTATATTGATTTTGAATTTTAGAACAAATTTCTTGAATTGATTATAAGGTATTTCAGTGGTTAGACGAGAGTAAAATCTAGTCTTAACTATTTATAATTGTATCACTTTTTTTAATTGTGATTTTGATATAATTTTTTTTACTACCTTAAAGTAAAAATATTGAGAAGACAGTTTCGATTGATCGGTTTAAACTAGTATAACTAACTTCAAATGATGAATTCCATGAGTTTCCATTGAAAGAAGATAATAAATAATCATTAACATCGAGATCAAGAGTGAATTAAGTTGCGTTGAACATTTAAAGAGGAGTATATGTAGGACCTGCAGTTATCACAGAATATACTTGATAAAATTAATAAGTAATTTCAAATATTTATTTTGCATAAAAATTTTATATAATAAAATTCTGAATAGTTTTTCATTCAATAATTAAAAATAAAATAACTAAAATATTGAAATAAAATTTTTCTATATTGTTTTTTCATTATAGAAAGTTCGTTAAAAAAAGAGAATATCATAATGTAAATAATAAATGTAAATAATAAATATTATTATTATTTCATATTGCTTTAATAAAAAAATATTCAAACATCCAATGATGAAATATTTTGGTCTGTTGTGGAATATTATGCACTATTAGATACAATTTTCTATTCCGACGAAGTGTTTTGTACATCTAATTTCTCTTTTATTAAATTGATTTATATTTTTTTTTAATGTTTAAATCATCCCCAAATCAAGGCTAATTTATCGTCGTGGCTACGACCTTCCCCATAGGCTTTCGAAAATTAAATCGTGCAGCTGCTGCAACTAAAATTTAGCTTTCGTTTAGGAGATGCTTAAATGTTATTTTAACTACAATAGTATGTAAAAATTAAATTAATCTTTTTTAACTAATGAAAACATTCTCATAAAAATACAAAATTATCATAATATTAAAAAATATAGATACAAATTTATTAAACATCTGCTAAATCCGTTAACACATAGACTGATTTTTACATTGTTAATTCTGTAATGTGTATATAAGTATAATACAGTCAATTAAAATTCTAAACAGGAGTTTCAAGAAATATTTTCCTCCACAAAATTCATAAAAATTTGTTTAATCGACTTATATTTACGTCATGTCAATATTCTATGTGTTAACATCATAATAACAATTACATTATATCGTATTATAAAAAAAAAAATAATAATCACAACCAATTCAATAAACCAACCTTATACAATAATCCTATACATCCGCAATTGGTCCAATACAACCTTTTATATCACTTAATTTAGCTTTAACATGACAGCAGTATGGTTGTTCAGCTAAAGGTTGTGATTTTTTCGATAGTAACGGCAGAGATAACAATGGTACAAGTGACGGTGGCAATGGTGGCGGTGGAGGAGGTGGTGGTGGTGGTGGAATTGATGGTGATGGTGGTAATGGTAAAGATGGCAATGACGAAAACTCACAAAAATTATGATGATGATAATGGTTGTCACGACACAAGCAATTTTGTCTAGGTGAAATCAATTCACTTTCTTTAACAATAACAAAATGTTCTGAAATTAAAATAACATACATAATATAATTGATAACGTACATAATGTATATACATATATCTACATTGATTGCTTTATCAATAAAATTATAGGATATTTGCCTACAATATCCTGTAAAGCAAATTAAATTTTTGTGTACAGTATTTTGATTTCTAATAAAATTTTATAGTTATACAATATTGTTTATCGTTATGTTATAATATAGATTTTCTTTTTAATATAATATTTTAAAATAAAATTGTATCTTGAATTTCTATAAACAAATATTTACTTAAATATCATTGATCAATCTTTATCATTTATTAATATTTATAAATAAAAAAAATAATAATATTCATTGCTAAAAAATGGTTTTACAATTGATTCGGCTTACAAATTACAGGTATGGATTTATTTTTTGTCATATAAGATAAGAAAACTCATGAATTTTATGAACTTTTTTTATTAATAAATTTAAATATAAAACAATAATATTAATTGGTAATTAAATTTAATATAAACAAAAATTATGGAAACAAAGAAAATATTTTTAACATGCAAAAATGTATGTAGTTCTACAATGATTATTAAATAAAAATTCATACTTCCATCGTATAATAAAACTTCATTTTCATTTGCAGTCATATTATTGTGATTAGTATTTTCTATAAAATTATCTGACTGATGTTGATGCAGATGTTGACAATGGGAAGGCAAATGCGGTTCACAATAACAATTTTCATCAAATAAGTCATCATCTGTTGATATTGAAGATATAGTTGATGATTCAGAATATATTGAAGATTGTGATGGTATTCGACGATATTTTTCATTTAAATTATTAAAGTTATGACATGAATTCGTTTTCTGTTGTATACAATTCCTTTTAAATTTTTTTATAGAATTATCATTTAAGATTTCATTTGAAGAAGTTAGCATCAGTCTTTTTGATTCAGTACAGCTGTGATAATAATGATGATGATGTTGATTTTGAATGCAACAACAATTATTCCTATTAAATTCACAACTTTTCGAATGATATAAATTTTGATTAATAAATTTTTCACAATAAACTTGATGTTGATAATTTCTTTGTTCATCTCTAACTACTGGCAATGATGATAGTGGTGATGATAGTGGTGATGATGGTGACGATGTCACCGTTTCAATTTTTGCTAAAGGATTTCTTCTATTATTTTGATTTATTTTGAAATACTTAATGTTATTTTCAATTTCATTGTCATTAAATTCTATTATATGTTGATGTTGTTGCTTTTGATGGTACTAAAATAAAATTTATTTTAAGGAATTAAGAATTTTATCAAATAAACAGATTATCATTTAGTCACGGCTTAAATTTCTTAAAGTTTGATACTAAATAAAACAAAAAAAAACTTGATTAAACATACAAAAGTCTTTGATATATATATATATATATATATATATATATATATATATATATATATTATTTGATTAAGTGAAGCTTCAAATTTCTTTTGATTTTCTGTACGTAAGTAAACATAATTAAAGATCAAATGCCACTTAAGAAGTAAGGGTTAGTAGAAGTTTAATCTCAGAAGTCAAATCAAATTACAAAAATTTGAAAACTCGAAAAATTTCCGGAGGTACGAAATATCCGAAACTTTGTACACTCCAGTTGTCAAATCAAAAAAAAGTTTTGGGGATGAGTTCTTGTTTCGAAGATATTGTCTCTAAAGTTGAGTTTTCTCAAGTTAGATGTACCAAAAAGAATTTTTTTTCTTTAAAATGGAAAATTGTTGATAGAGTTCTAAATCCTATAGGGCTTTTTTTCATTTGCGTTTCTTTAAAAAAAACAGACGAACTCTAAATTGTTCATTAAATTTATATTAATATAATATATATTTTTCATTCAATAAAATGCAAACAAACACATAAAAAATTTAACTTACCCTACTTTGTTTAGCTAAATTACATCTGTTATCTCTTTTATTTTGATCAATAATACTATAAATTTCAATTTCATCTTCAGATTTATTATTACTACCATTTTCACCACCACCATCTCCTTCATCATCATCGTCTTCTGAAAAATTCCTTAGCTGTTGCTTATCTATTTCAAAACTTTTACATTTTTCAAAATAAATATTGGATGGATATTGATGTTGACATTTGTTTGATCCATCAGTTGAATTTATATTTTGAATTAATGGTCTTAATGGTTTACCAGTTGGTAAATAATATACCAAACAGGTAATTCCCACCAAAAATAAGAAGAACATAAACACTATGTCAAACATTAGTAATGAATTGAACGTCATAAGCTGCATATTATTATTGTCGCCAATATGGGAAAAAAATATTTTTCCTTATATTATTTTTTTTTGTTGATTTTAGTTTTCAATTATCCTAAATTATTAACACAACATGAGTATTATCAGATATTTATATGAATAAGGACAATGGACATTTTTAAAAAGCTAGGCAGCATAAGTAAAAGTTTTTCGCATCATCATTTGCGGTATTTTTTTCGTTTTTTAATTCATTTTTCGCATTATCACTGTGATATTTAAATTTGATGAAATGAAAAACTTGATATTTTTAAAAAGTATTTAGAGATAATGGCTTAAGGGTTATATTATTCATTCGTGAACGAACTTTGTAAGACCATTTAGAGCATTAAATATTTAAAATTTACAACTCCGATTCATTTCATACAGATGCCAACAAAGAAGGTGAGACATTTCTTTGTATGGTCACTTATTTAAAATCACATAATATTATTTTTTTATTGAAATTCTTTAATATCGATATACATAATATTATATGTTTTTACGAACTAAAAATACAATATAAATGTGGGAATATACTCTAGTGTCAGAGATTAGAATTTAAAAAAACAATCAGAATTTATAAAGATATTAAAGATGCTTTAATAATATTTTTATGTCCTTCCTTACCATATAAAATTCTTGATTTTTTTATTGTTATCATGTATTTCTGAATAATATTTATTAAAAATTTTATTTTATACATTTTCAATATTTTTAATATTAATTCAATTATATTTCAATATTAAATTTATTAAAACTAAATTATATACATATTATATTTATTCTATAGTTTTAACGGAAATATATTTTAAATAATGTTATGGAAACGTCAGATGTTATTAATGATTATGTTTCATTTATTTATTTTTTATTATTCACTTCATTTAATTCACAGCATTATTTTTTTGTATTTAATTTTTTATTAAAACAATCAGGATAATGTCAAAATCAACTGCTTTAAAATTATTTTACATAAATTTATTCAGAAGTTCAGAAACAAAAAAATATGTCTCTACATATAAAAAGTTATCTTTAGGTAATATTAAAACACACATGTACAATGTATGTACATGGAAACAGATTTTAATTATAAATATAATTATATCTAGAGAAATTATTATGGTAAAAAGGTCTACAACAACAGGAGCAAGACATGAACTTGATTTGTAGGAGTATCGGAAATAAACGAAATTTTGACCGCCTTAATTATGTTTAAATCTTGTCAATGTAGCACAAGGTAAATTTAATATGTAATTACATATATATAATATGTATACTCTTAATATATAAAATTGATTATTAAGATAAATGTGTCCCTTTCTAAGGAACAGTATCTTCAAACTTCTAACATTTATTATTAAGAACTGTGCTTAGGTTTTAGTTCAAGATTGGAACCGCCAGGTGGGGTTGTTATCCACGAAAACAGCGAGAATTATTGTTTAATAATAAAATTCACCCCTTTTCAAATCAGTACGTTACTAACCCTAGAAAATGGCGACAAAATAAGCGAAAAAACTCAATTGGATGTTTTTTCTTTATGTAAAGGCTTTCAAGTACGGGCGATCTCGACTAACCCGCAAAAAAATCGAAAAACAAAATATATTCTTATACTACTAAAAACTATATTTATCTATTACAAATATAAGTCTGACAATTATTAATTATAGCAAGTTTTATACAATAACTAAAATGAAATATATAATTATACAAATAAACTGATTTTTAACTAAACTGAAAACTTCAACTCCTATCCAATCAACTTAATAATTTTAATGTTTAATTTTCTTTTAAAATAATCGTGAAAAAAAAATAAGTGTTTGTAAGAATAAAATTAATCTATGAAAATGCCTGAATAAAATTACTATATATGTATTTATGATTATATACAATGTGTACATACATATATGACTTTATGTATGGATCTGAAATCAAAATAAATCTGAAGTGACATAAAGAGAATGTTATTAAGGTTAAGTGATGAATTAGGCACATAAAATATTTTTATTTGATAAATTGTTGTAAAAACTTTTGTCCACTGTCATCGCATGAAATCAAGAATTACATTTTTTTTCTATAGTTAAGAAGATTTTGCTAAGTATGATTGATTGCATCAATAATTTTCCAAACGTTTCCAAAGGAAAAGATCTTTATAACGGTATTAACAACATATACAAGGTTTAATAATATGTTTTTTTTAATTTTAAAATTTTATCCGATCTTTTTTAGATACATTTGTATGTATGTATATACCTCTAAAACAGACACCAATGAGAGGGAGGTTAAACAATTATGAAATATGCTTTACTGATTATTATTAATGTATAATCCGTTTAACCGAAAACTGCTTAGTTAATTTAAACTGATAGCACAAGTACGTTATTTGTTAATCAATTAAAAAAGGTTTACTTTTATTTGCCACACAGTATAATTTTATACTGCGGGGTATGTTCTAGTTTTTTTTTTTTTTTTTTTATTAAAGTTACCAAATCACTAGGTGGGATACCTTTTATACTAAAGAAGTATGGATTTGGTAATGAGGACAGGAAATTTAGACGGGATTAAAAAGTGGGACAGTTAGTAGGTAATCATTTACACTTTTCTTAAAACGGCGCAAGTCGTAGATTAAGCGTCCACCAGCTGTCGGGAACAACTTTAATGGGAGAGCATTCCACATTCTCGAGGTGCGAATTGAAAACGAATCTCCGAAGCTCGTTCTATCACATATGGGAATTTTGACGGAATATGGGTGTGACGTTGTGGCGGTACGTGTTTGACGTGAAAATACTTGAAGTGAAGGAAGTAGGGCTTTTACTTCCAGGGAACACGTATCCATTCCAACAAGGTATTTATAAAAAATGGAAAGTGAACCTACATTGCGACGGTGATTGAGTGATGTTAATGAGCTGGTGGTTTGGTGATTGTTTATCAATCTAATAGCCCTTCTCTGAACTTTGTCCAGGTACTCAAGGTGGGTTTTTGGAGCACCAGCCCATATATGTGAATTATATTCTAATTTCGGTCGTATGTAGGATTTATAAATGTTTAAGAGATCAGAGGGGGAAAAGTATTGTTTACATCTTTTTAGAAAACCAAGACATTTCGCTGCGTTTTTTGCCGTTTCGAAAATATGAATTTTCCAGCTTAAATCGCAAGTTATTTTCGAACCTAAAATGTTAAGGCTTCCAGATTTGACAATACTTTCTCCTTGAAAGGAAAATTGGGGATCGAAAGTTGACAGCTTTCTAGAAATTAGGCAGCATTGGGTTTTGGATGCGTTGAACTCAACTCTGTTGAGAAGACCCCATTGTGCAATTTTTGAAAGGTCGTGATTTATGCTACTTTGCAAGAAATTTCGTTTCGTAGTAACAGCATTTGAGGATGCTGATTTTCTATTAATAAAATCGTAGCTTGCTACCAAATTGCTGTCATCGGCGAAGCTGTGAATGGGGTTTAGAGTAGATTGCAAAAGATCATTAATGAAAATTAGAAAGAGGGTTGGTGAGAGAACGCACCCTTGGGGTACACCGGAGTTGATATTGAAAATTTGTGACTGGTACCCATCCACAACAGCACGAATAGAACGGCCAGACAAAAAATTGTTGATCCAATCTACAAAGGCTGATCCAAGACCCATTGATTTCACTTTAGAAATCAGGGCCGAGTGCCACACTCGATCAAAAGCCTTAGCTATATCCAAAGCAACAACACAAGCCTCACCGGAGTTGTAAAGACTGGTGTTGAGCTTGTCGGACAAATATGTCATTAGATCACCAGTCGATCTATTCGAGCGAAAACCATATTGTTGGTCACTTAGCAGTTTATTGCTTTCAAGGTATTTTTTAACTTTATTATTAATGAGAGATTCCATTACTTTGGAGAGAATAGAAGTAAGCGCAATAGGCCTGTAGTTTGAGGGATCGCATTTATCGCCTTTTTTTGGAATAGGCTGAACATGCACAACTTTCCACTTGGTGGGGTAAATGCCAAGTGAGTATGAAAGATAGAAAAGGTTGCGCAGAGGTTTAGCTAGAACGGAGGCATTATGTTTAAGGACCACAGCCGGAATACCATCGGGGCCAGTTGACTTTTTCACATTCAGATTTTTTAGAGCCTTCAAAACAGCACGTTGCCTAAAGTGAACTCTTCCAAAAGAAGAGTTTACAGTTGGCAAAACAGGTGGAACTTGAGCTGAAGCTGCGAGTGTTGAGTTTTGACTAAAAAGTTTAGCAAACAAATTAGCCTTCCCAACCGAATCTGATATGATCCGGTCACCATCTACAAGGGGAGGAAAAGATGAAGGCGAACAAAAGTTTTGTTTTACACTTTTAGCGAAGCTCCAAAAGCTTCTGCTATTTTTAGGAAGGTTTAATATTTCTTGTCGCTTCCTCTGGGTATACAAAACTTTCTGTTGGCGACAAATTCTACTACATCTGTTCCTGACTTCGCGCCAGAGCTTCAGTGAACTTAAAGAATTGTTGTATTTATACTCACGAAAAGCATTATCCCTATCTGCTATGGCCCTTACACAGGTGTCATTGAACCACGGATTTTTAGTATTCGCTTTATTTTGCACTATTTTATGAGGAATGAAAAGTTTCATTCCTAGCAGAATACTTTCGGTAATGACAGCCGTGCAAAGGTCAACATCCTTTTCCAAGAAGCAACGAGAGAGATCCATTCGTCCAAGAAAACTAGCAAGCCCATCCCAATCAGCTTGGGAATAGGTCCATACCAGTCTTCCAGGAGCCCTAGATAAACCCGCTCCACCATCAAGAGAAAAGGACGTGCTAACGAGACAATGATCGGAGTTTCCAAGGGGGGAACTAATTGAAGCGTTATAATTATCTGGATTCGATGTCAGAAACAGATCCAAGAGATGATGACCCTGATGGTTTACATCTGGAATGTGGGTGGGTTCAGAAATAATTTGAATTAGATTATTAAGACTTGAAAAAAACTCTACATATCTGCCTTCGGGACTGTTGCGATTTGAATGACTAAGCCATGATACGTTGTGTACATTAAAATCACCGAAAACCAAAATTTCAGACTCTGGGTTTTTCGCCAGAATCTGATTTATTTGATCCGACAGCAAGTCAAACTCGACAACGTGATCACTGCCAGTCAGTTGCGGGCTTCTGTAAAGGAAGCAAAAATGGATGACGTGTTTGTTGGTTCTTAATTTGAACCAAAGAAAATTAAATAAGGGACTTGATGATTTTAAATCTGTAATGGGATAACAAGCAACGTCATTCTTTATGTAAACAGCGACTCCTCTGTGGGCTACGTATAAAGAGTGAAGATCGTAACCGGGGACTGAAAAACGGTTGGGGTCTCCGTTGTCCAATACTTGGGTCTCACTTAAAGCCAGAACATTTGGCTTAGCAGAGGCCAAATGGATTTGAACAGCTTGGAAATTCGCTTCCAAACCTCGGATGTTGCAAAATTGTATACTAAATTTTTTGCTCATCCCTATTAAAAGTGTAAATTATAAAGAAACTAGTTGGTTCCACTAACCAGCTGACGAACAACGAACCGGCGGTCAACAGTTTTTAAGACCTTATTGACCTCCAGTACGGCAACGACAAGCGAGTGAAGAAAAGTGCACGGGAAAAAAGGATAGGAAATGCAGGAAGACTTGGTAACCGCGTCAGGTTTAATTTTTAATTTTATTTTTTTTCGAATAAAATTCGTCACTATTTTGTGCGAACTAATTTTTAAAAATTTTTTATTAATTATAATTTTTTCCTTTTTAATATTATTATTATTAATTATTAACACAACACACAAAAAAAATAAAAAAAAAGGTCAAGATTTCGCACAAAGAGAATTTAAAAATTTTTTTTTTTTTTTTTTTTCTTTTTTCTTCTTTTAAACAACAAACAAAAAAAAAAAAAAAACAAATTTAATAAAGAAACAAAATAAACGATTAAAACGCGTACACTTCCATTCGATAACAGAACACAACTGTTATTCCTTAAGCCCTTGAAACATGAGCCTGATGACGGAACGCAAGATAATTTTACCATATTCAGATATTTGCTAGACGTTGAAAATTATAAAGCAGACTGTGAGAATATGCACATAAAATAATGAGCGAACATACAATATTGTTCTTTAATTATATTACTTTAATTATAATCAGATTATATTCGCACAAAAATCAGTTTACTATGTGGAAAACATAATTAAGGAGAACATACATTTTTTTTTTTCATTTTCATGAAAACGTACGTAACCTAAATTTGAGCATTAATAATAAAAAAAGAAAACGGATTTAAAAGTCCTCGTGACACATAGAAATAAAATAATAATATTTGTAAGAATTTTTTTTTATGCAGAGAAAAAAATGTATTTTATGCCAAAAGTATATTACAATGTTATGCAATTATGTCTGAATGTGGGAATTTTTGCAATTGTATAAAATTTAACATTAAATATTATAAAATAATTTTTTTTTATTGAAACACTGATAAGAATGGAAACAGAAAGTTTTTGCAATTCTAAAGAGCTTTCATAACTTTTATAACAAAAAACTTTCTCTGTTAAGCGAGTTCAAAAGTTTAAATATAATAATAATACATATTAAACATAGTTTGTTATGAGTTAATTTATTTTAATTTAATTTCAGAGAATCATATGAATATAATTTTTCCAATTTTTTTATTTTTATTTCACAGTAAAATTTCAGAAAGCAATATTTTTGTTTTTAACTTTATAAATAATTAAATTAAATAGTAGTATTTGAATGACTTTTGAATATCTTTAAAAAAGTTCAGCGAATGTTGTAGTTGTGATGAACTTCTATAAAATTTTGAATAATTTCCCCAAATAAGAACAAAATTTATGACGAACGATTGTACAGTTTAAAATTGATTTTTCAATTCCATTAAACTAAATATTTCTTATTTAAATGTAGATACTACCAAAATTTGTCTATTCATTTATTTTTATCTTATTTGACGTTCTAATAGCACAGGTATAACATTTAATTTGAAAACAGATTTGAATGAGAAATAAAAGAAATAAACATAAATAAAAATATACTGTGAAAAGATTCGAGTTCAGGTGTTAAGTTGTTTTATATATCATATAAAAAAAAAGGATTGCACTACACACATGAAATGGTTTATAAAATAAAATAAAAAAAATTAAAGACAAGAAACCTACCTAAATTATTACAGGATTATGTTATTTAACTAAAGTATAGAGAGCAACAGGAATTAAAAAAAAAAATTACTTATATATGGGTATGTTATTCAGAACTTTTAGTTACCATAGCTGCATAAAATACAGGACAATAACTTCTTATGTTATGTGTTAAGATACATTATTATTCGTTAGCATACATTTTACATAATTTAATATTAAGAATTTGCGGTGAACATTACTTGTACTATATTAAAATATTTATAAAAATAAGTTTCTTTATTTTATTCAAATTAAAATTAAATAACATTTAATATAATAAAATATATGTATGTGTTTAAGTTATGTCTTATGCATACATAACATAATAATGTACTCGTATGTTTACATATTCCAATGTAATTTAATTAGTAGAAATTTGATGCTATGATTGTTGTGTTTGGAAAACTTTTCTATTAGCCTAAAGAAAAACATTATGAAGTATCTGTTTTAAAAAAAAAAAATTATAACCGTATCAAAAAAGTTCTAAATGTTTCTAAATACATAATACAACAATATTTTGTAAGTTTATTTGTTCTTATGAGTTTATTCTGTCCTTCAGCAATTTTGATATACTTATGACTTGATTTCAGTGAAAATTTTACCTTCTCTGTATTGTATTCTAGTATACTTTAACAGCTGATGTAAAAACTATTTCTAGACCATTTCCATAAAAAAAACAAATCATATGCTTTCTTTTAATATCTGTCAGTTAGCCTGTTTGTCCCTCTGTCCCATTGCATACATTTTAAATTTTTTTAAAATTTTTATTAGGTTAGGATAGAAAATAGTATATGAGTAATTAGATATCGATTAGAGAAAACTAAAAATGATAATTAGTTCCCCATGTGTCCAAGAACTCACACTGGAGTTAAAGGAAATTTTAGTAAAAATTGGTACATGAATGTATGTTGTTTGAAGGAAAAAATATCAAAAATGAAAAAACGGACTATACATATTATCAATAAATGTTCGTCCGTCCGCCACTAAAATGCTTTTATCTAATATGTTTAAAAAATATGTTTAGACTCCAATTGTGTCCGGGGTATCTTAACATTAAAGTATCCTAAATCGAAATAGTGAAAACCGGCCCCATATTTCATATATAATTTTTCCACAGTTCACACTGAGTCAAATAACAGATAAACTTAAATTCACATTCATATCGTGCATAACACAGAAGTATCGACAGCAATTGCATCAATATAATAAAGAATTACTTAAGTTTCAAATTTTTGGAAACGAGTATAGAAGGAATCTTTTTGATGGGAATCATGGTATGATAAATTAAATAAAATTATATTTGTCTGTAGAAAAAAACATAAATTTAAAACCTTTGATATAAGTGGGGCAAAATTAAATATTGTATATTGTATGAAGTATGTTTGTATAGTATTCATTTCTTTTTAATGATATTAAGTTTATTTATATGAGGAGCTTCATTAAGTTTTCTCAAATTGCTGGTGAAAAATACTTTTTTTTTCAACTATTATGCCGTTTTTAGGTGCTCTTGTTTATTTGTTTTTTTAATTTTAAGAAAAAATATATACACTCATTCATATTTTTTTTAACTAAAAGCTTTTGCTATATTTCTATACATGGTTCATATGCTTTGATGTTGATTATGTAGACTAAAAAGTAACAAATTTCAAAGGCAAGTTGGCATATTAAAATAAAAGTCCTGAAGCTAGGAAACAAGATATAGTATAGTGCAAACATATCAAGAATGCCATCTTAATCACAAATGAAAAGAGAGAATGCATTTTTTTGTTTCAAATTATAAATTTTTTAAATCATTTATTATTTATTTTGAAAAATTTTAATATTCAGACCTAATTTTAACACATGCTTAAATAAGTTTTTAAACTCTTTTCTTATCATATCTTTTTAAAATCGCTTAAATTGTTACTAACTATTTGCGTTACGCAATGGAGTTGTATTTTTTTATACACACATATGCACCATAATATTGACACCAATGAATCGTAATATTGACATAAACATGAGAGATGAATTATAATCATAGAATTCTTATTGAAATAAAACAAACAAAAAATTGCTATAGTAAATTTCCGATTACAGAGACTATATTAACAGAGAGAAATTAAAATAAATTTTCAAATTTATGTACATGAACTTTAACATGTACAATGTACATTATTATTGCGTGTAAAATGTACATTGTTTTGGACAATGTGAAAATTACTTTTCAATAAAACTATTACAGGTTTGTAAATAAAATAAATATATTTTTGCAATGGATAAAACTTTTTTGTCAGATTTTCTATTTTAAATAAAATTAATATTTTTTTTGTTAATGACGACAATAAATAGTTCTCAAACATTTTTATTCCTCCTTATATCTCAGATTGTATTATTTATATGATGAACATTAAAAAAAAAAAATTCTAAAATAAAATGTCATGTAAATGATTTGTATAAATATGTATATTTACTATAATAAAAAAAAACAAAATTTTTAAAAATATATACTATAGTATAGAGCTATAGAATATGAAGAGACTATGTTTGTATTAAGTTTATACAGAAGAATTTCACGAAGGATTTAACTCTATTTAAAGAATAGTTTAAAAATTTGTATTTTTAATTCTATTTTTCCTTTTGGACTTTTTCAAATTTTTTAATAAGAATCAGATTTTATTTCAAATACGTTTACAACTATTTTGAGGGTATTTGTTTCGGATTTTCAATTTGAAACTGATTTTAGCTTTGAGACTGAGTTGTATTTTTTAATTTTGTCAATTAAATGCGTTAATTTGATTTATTTGGGTATCTTGATATCTACATATTCGAAATTTAAACAAAAATTTAAAGATATATCAAAGTTTATTTGTATACACAAATTTGCTGTAATCTTTATGTAAATAAAATCTTTTAAACTGTTATAATTATTTTTTGTTAAATTTTTTAATATAATTAAATCAAAATTGATTTTATTTTAGTTTTTAAACCCTCATGTGAGAATTTAACTTTTTTTTTCAAAGATAACATAAAATTGTTCTAAGTACATAATATTTCAGTGTACATACAACCTGGCATAGTTTAAAATAATTGTAAAAGTTTCCCTTTTTTCATTATACATACATATATTTTAATTTCATTTTATATATAAATGTTTTTTTTTTTTTGTAATTTTGTTCATATTTAATAGCAGGGTGTTAAAAAAGAAAATCTAAATTTTTTACATTTTTATAATACTGAATTAAAATTTATTTTTCAAGATATGTATATACAAAAAATTTAATATTTTTATAATATTTTCCATGTAATTAAATATGAATAATTACATCGTTGAGGGAAATTATCAAGAACTTTTATACTTTTTATGTATATATAACTCTAACCAACATTCATTTCTAATTAAAATCAGAAAAATGAATAAAATAAATTTTCCTATAAAAAAGATATTTTTTGAGCATCATAAAGATAACGTTGTTATAATGTTTAGGGACGAACTAATAAAGTTAATGTTAATTAGACTGGACCCATACAATAACAAAAAAAAAATATATATTCTATAGTAAATAAATGAATGGTCCACAACAAAAACAACAAAGTGTCATTTAATATTTTGCAAACATTAATTATATTTTCTTAAACATAAAAAAACTGTTTTATTATTTTCTTTTCAGTCTTTTTATCCTGAATTATTATATTTTTCTAATGATTTTATTTGGTTTTTCCGAAAAAAAAAAAAAAAAAAATACAAAATAATTGGATTTAAAAATTAATCTTTTATAAATTATTTTTTAATTTAATCTTTTTAGAAATCAAATTTTTTCATTATTTTCGTCGGGTATAAATTTCAAAATAGCAAAATATCTATATAAGTACATTATGCCGTTAATCTATATATCTTTTTTAAATGTTAAAAATTTTATTGAGCATTTAGTTATTTAATTAATTGTCTATCTATTATATACATTATAATTAAAATCAAGAAGTAAGATTTTTTAAATTAATTCATAAAAAGATTACAAAATATACTAGTATATTACCCGTTATTAATCAACTTTTGTTGAGCTTTGTATCCTGTAAATTATACTTGTAAGCCCATCTCAGAAAATATACTGAAAAAAATTACAAATAGCTTTAAACCCAATTATACAAAAACAAAACACTTTAAGATTGAAGCAGTTACTACTTAAGTAATACTTAATGGGCAGATGTAACAACTCGGCCGTCATGGTGTAGTGGTATTGCCCTTATATTATAGTGTGTTCGGTCGTGGGTTCGATTGCCACCTATAGGACTGGAATTTGTGTCAATTTTTCAATTTGTTCACTTGAATTAAGTGTTTGTGTTGTTTTAAAAATTCTATTATTATTTACATAGGTATATAATATCTTAAGCCTGTACAAAAATTTTTGTGAGGAGTGGCACAATTACATCTTTTCTCCGTCCAAAAATTTTAATAGAGCAGTATTCTTGCATACTGCAGTATTCTTGCAGTACCAATATACTGGTACTTGTAGTGGTCACACTACTAATAAGTCTAGGGTGAAACCGACAAATATATTAAGACTTTTCCACCAGAGGGAAACATTATCACACACAACACTCTCACTCCAGTTTTTACTTTTCTTTGATATAAGAAAATAAAAAACGAGTTAGTTGCACGTTGAATCTCAAAAATTACAAAAGTGAATTTTAAAGTAATTGCTGTGAAATTAAATCTAAATTGTAAAACTTAAATAATTTAATAGTTAATATTAAATTAATAATAGAATAAGCATAAATTAATAATAAAATTATAATCCTAAAATTATAATAAAGTAATATTGTCAAGGATAAAAAAAGTGCGTTTCACTTGTCCAACTAGATTGACCGACGCAACCATCGCCTAACGGCAAGAACTACATTGGTGACCCCGCTTACCAGATAATCTGATCAAAATTCATTTTGCGGATCACACAAGCTAACACGCTTGGCAACTAATCTGCTCAAAAATTCAATTTTTTTAAATCTAAAAATCTGGCAAGAACATTATTTTTTGAAGTCCACATTAGAGTTCACACATTATAGAACCTACTCATAAATACCAAAAATAATTAGAAAACAAACATGAATTTCTATAAAAACATAAAAGCTGTAATATAAAAATCAATCATAAAATTTTTAAAATCCAAAAAAAAAAAAAAAAAAGAATCATCGATAATGAAGTAACCTTCAAATAATCTTGGAAACAATTTACAAAAATTTTAATTCGACAGTTATTTAAAAACCATAGAAAAATAAAAAAAAACCTAAAAACAATTACTAAACAAACACAATAAAAATTTTCAACACATATAATAAATTAATTTCAAAAATCATTGTGCATTTTAAACTAACACATCAACATAATATTCATCATTTATCATTGTAAGTGTGCAGCAGTGATCGGTAAGCCTTACAACTTATATTATTATTCACCATAGTTTTGGGCCCACTATAATCACCATACAACACACACATCAACAACATAAATGACAAATGCCAAACTTTGTTTATTAATTTTTTTAGACTTCAAAATAAAAACAAAAATTATTAAAAAAATTAAAACTTTTTGTACAATTAAAATAAAAAATAAAATTTGTTACCCAATTTGAAAGAAAATAAAAATAATTTCAACAACACAATAATTATTCATAAAAACAATTAAATTTTTTTAATTTTAAATTTTTCCTAAAAATTTTAGTTCCAAATAATTAACAATTTTTTTTCAAAAAGAAATTATTTTTATTTTTTTAATGCTGAAATAATATTGTTGAAACGTTGCGATGCGTTGCGATGCGTTGCGTTGCGTTGCGAGTTGCGTTGCGATTGTGATCGAGTTTCGATTTTTGCTACGAAATTTTTGAATATTTTTCGTTTTACCTTGTTGTATTTTAGCAGATGTTTAAATTTCTTTGTTAAAGTTGATAATAAAAATTGATTTGGAAGTTGATGATGATGGTGTAGACTTTGTGTAGAAATTAATGTTTGTACCAATGGAATTGGTAGCTGGGTTCACCGATGCAATTTGGTTGGTGAGTTCATTAATGTGATTTGGTATGCGGGTTCACCAATGTAATTTGGTAGGCGGGGTCACCAATTGTAGAAGTATTAAGATCGTACTTCTACTATGTAAATGTTGTAATATGATAAGTTAATGCAGATCTTTTGATATAATCCATTTATTTATTATCAATATTTATAATTACAATTTATAATTAATTATTTACATTAAATTACTATTTACAAAAAATAAAAATTAATATAAATTTTTATTTATTCAAAAAGTGTTAATTGTTCAAGATTCAGAAATAGACTGATTTATAAAAATGATTTTACTTGCAGGTAGAAATTAAAATTTTGGTTTTCAATGAAAATTTTAGAACATCGTATGATTAATATATTCCATTGTTTGGTTAATATAAATCATACGATCGTTGTATTTTATTTAATTTATTTTCAGGGATGACAAACCTGTTAGTGAACTGGGTCACTACATACTTATATTGTGAAATACTTAAATTTAGTCAGCTCTGTTAAATGCTTATTAAAAATTTATGTATTAAAAAGAATAAATATGTAAAAAAAATGTATGTAAACGAAACTTTAATGTAACTGCAAGTCAAAAATTTTCAAAAAAAAAAATTTTAATATCAAGGAGGAAAAGTTGAAACAGACTGATTTTTTAATATTTAATATTTTTTTAATATTTAATTTAGTCATATCGAAAACTAGTATAAATTTTTGGAATTATTTGATAAGGTCTACATAATATGTCGTGCAAACAAACCTTTAATGAAAATACTAGTGCCTTTGTAGGATTTCTCTCTTATAAAATGTAAAAATAAATATATTAAATTTTCCATGATTTCAGTTCTAGAAGTTTGTTGTACTTTTAAAATTTTCAACCAAATCAATATTAAAACCATCTGTTAATAAATTTAATAGCTTAAAATGTAGCAAATTTTCCAATTTGCTAAAAAAAATCTTGTTACCAAAAAGAAAGTATTAAATTTATAAACAAATGTAATATGATTTGCAATAAGGTTATCTTTAGCTCGTAAAAAAATTGAAATATTCCGTCTGTTATATTCTAATGAAACAAAAAAATTATGTTATGTAAAATTATAATATTGTGATAGTAAAATAATGGTAACTTACAGTCACAATTATTTGATACATTTTATAACATTACATACTAGACTAAAATCTTGGTATACTTTTGCTTTTCATTTAAATAATTTAAGTAATATCTAGTACTCGAAAATATCGGCTGAATAGTCGCGACCCGTCAAAAAATCGATTAATTTTTTTGCAAAGAAAAGTCATTAGAATCAAAATTATAAGACTTTATATAATCTTCGATTTTACTTGTTATAAATATTGTGGCAAAGAAATAATTGGAGAGTATTCTACGATTGTCATTCAATATATTTGTCTATATGTTTAGTCTTTTTTCATAAGTTGCTTAATTTATTTTGTCATAATATTATAATAAACCCAATAAAATTTTTTGAAATGATTATGAAAATGTAGCTAATTTAAAAATTTCTAAAATTTAACAAGACATTAATTTTTTTTAATGCCAATACAAAATCTCGAGTCCATTTTCTTTTAATACTATGTTTTTACAATCTTAAAGACAAATTACTATAAGCTTTGACAACCTTCTGCTAAGCCTAAAATGTATCAGGAAAGATTTAATTTAATACGATATATAATGTAAAATTCTTTTTTAAATTAAAATAAGGCATGTCACAATGAATTTTTATATAAATGGCTTTTTGTATCTTAACAAAAAGTAAAAGTTTAAAAATTCATCTTGTATATGTTTTTTAAAGCATTTATTTTAAGTGAATGAAAAATCAATACAAATGTTATACATATCTGTTCTGTTTAAAAATTCATGCTAAAAAAAAAGTGTATATAGGTACTATAACATAGTTATATTATAAAAAGAGATGAAATTTGTATGTGCTGGTACAAAATTTAATAAGATACATTTAACATTTATATGCGGGATTTCCTAAATTAAAAAAAATATAAGTATTGATTTTTCTTTTGTGATATTCTTAACTTAAAGTTTTTGAAATTAATGAAAGGCAAAAATTCAAACATAATCAGCAATTTGATTAGGCTAATACTAAAATTGTCTATTGCAATATAGATATATTGAATGATATAATATTAATTTGTACATTTAATGAAATAATTTTGTTATTTTAATTGTAATCATATTATTTCTAATATTTTAGAAAGGTATAATGTCTTCTTTATTTACTTATGTCCCTACCATTTTTATATGTTGTAAATTGTTAAAATTTTATCACTATAGTTTATATTCACTTTTAATATGTCGTTCCAATTTTAATGTTATTAAAAAAAACTAGAATTTGGTATATTTTCCTAATGGACCGAAGTACAATAAGCTTTGTATACTCTTCCTGTTTTATATTATGTCAAACTTACTTGCCGTCAAAAATGTTAGAACGGGCGTGAAACGGCGAAAAAGAATTTAAGATTAGTGCAACGTCTCTTTTGGTATAATTATGATTTGCTGCTAAACCAAACTACCATACACGTCTCCTAACAACATCAATTAAAATTTTGAGCTTCCATAATGTTATTAAAATTTCACGATTAAATAAATTAATTCGACTTATTCCAAATAAGTTTTTATAAACCAAAATTCAATCACATCAGATCAAGCAAAGTTATAATGTATAATCACAATCAGTTTATATAGAAATCCTTTTCATGAAAATGAAATTAAAATTCTATAAAATAATTTCATAATTATTACTAGATATTTTCGCATCCCATTTAGTGTTTGGTTGTACGTGATATTTTCCTATTAAAGCAATTAAGAGTAACTCTTATAAATATATATGTATATAAGCGATAATGATGTATATTAACAACAAATTATATATAAAATATGTATATGTACATATGTTCATTATACAACGTTAACATAGAAGTACATTGTAAATAATATACGGTTTACATACGTAAATATCTATATACATATAAATATATAATAATTCATTATTCTTAAGAAACTTACTTTTATCATAACATAAAATAATATTTACCAACTTTTAAAATATGTGTTTTATTTACTTTTTTAATTGAAAAACATTGGCATATTAAAAAAAAAAATTAATTAAGCCCTTAAATAAGTGTGTTGTGTGATGAGGGCTTCGCATAATTAAATTAAAGTGCTAATAATTTATTATTGGAGAAAATCAATGTTTTAATTCAATGGCTATTCAGTATTGTTTGCAACACAAAAAATATAAATAAATAATTATATATACTTCAAATCGAAACAACATCTTTTACATTATTATCTTCTTCGTGACACTACGCTAGCGATCATTAAGGGTAAACAAATACAGATAATAATATATAAGAACAATAGATAATGTTCCAAAAAAAACATATTATATTGGTGCAAAAATATTTTACCAAATCCCTACAGGAAAACTAAACAAACTAGAAAATATTCTTAACACCGGAAAATTTTTAAGTATGAGTCAGAATGGAGTTAAGTAAAAATGGTTATTTAATAGAATCTTTTTTCTTTATAAATACGTACCTTGTTTTTACGTTTTTATTTTACTAGTTTTATTACTTTTAGTCATATAGACACATCATTCGAATTGCTAATTCTTATTCAGACAATTTATATTTAATAACGTTTATTATTATTCCATATGGACTTTCTTGATTCATTTGCAAAAACAAACAGCCGAAAACATTTTTACTTAAATTAAAATATATAACTTCCTCAAAACTTAATTCCATAATAATATCAAATAACAAACAACGTTACAATAATCACATTATACTTATTGTGTATATATTGTGTATACAGTGTGTATAAAATGTAACTTTAATATATAATAATACATATTATATGGATGGTGGTATGTATATATATATATATGATTTTGTAGCGTCTCTATAATGAATTTCGGTTAAATGTGGGTGTGGAAAAAACAAAAAAAAAAAAAAAACAAACGTAATTTAATTTTTGGCACTCTTTTTCTTACAGGTGTAAATTTAAGAACATTTAATCTTTTATGCTAATCAATAAAATGTTGTGTTGAAAGAAACAAAAGATATAATCAATTTTATTATTATTACTTCATTTTCCATGAAAAAATGTAATACTTCCACAATAATCCCAGAGCATTAATTTTTAAAACCCATTATAGAAAATATTTATTCTTTATTATTATTATTATTATTATTATTTTAATTCTTTTTTTTTTCTTAGAAAGAAAAATTAATTTAAAGTAAATTATTCCATTGCCTGATTTTACTAGACATTAAATTCAAATTAAAGGCGAAAAATTAAGTGGATTTATCCATGCTTGGAGTGAGAATTTATATTTTGGAAATTTATTATTTTTTTTTTTCTAAATTTATTTTGTTACAAAATACATTTTATGAGCAACAAAATTATGAATAAATTTTTACATAGATTCAATTTTACAAATAAGAATACATATTAACAAAATATTTTTCGTTAATATTTATCTATAGTTTCGGTTTAAAATTAAGGTTCTTTCCTTGTGTCATTTATAATTCATATATATATATAAATGTATCTCATTTTTAAGAATTTCATAAATTGCACAATTGTTTATAAGAATCATGGCTTCATTTAAATGATCACGAGTGTAGCAAATAACTAATTAGTTAATTTTTTCCGCTTAACTTTCTTGACAACTGTTGCATAAAACTTTTTTGTTCTTTTGTAATATTTGATTGAACGAACATTTTTTTATTGGTTTTTTGTTCGCAAAGTTTTTAATTTTTTTTTTTCTTTATTAAGCTAAACTTATTTCAATGGTAAATCAAAATCGTATTATGAAAAACTTTCTAATTAAATACAAAACTTTTATTTTATTTTTTTTTATTGATCCTATAAATTGAATTTAAATTCATAACAAATGTTTACTCAAGGATTTTCTGAATAAAAAATTTAAAAAAATAATAATAAAATAAAACAAAATAAAACAGGACTACCACACAGTACATAATTATTAGAAATATTCTTGAAACGTCAAAATGTTAACATAGGTATAATCAATGAATATAAACTCTTTCTTTGGAACTCTCATTACTCTATTTTCGAATTTTTTTTTAATTGTCAAAAAGATATAATTTGCCAATATACCAACTAACATTATTTTGAAACTAATTTTTTGTTGTAAGAAATGTTATTTGTGTTAAATACAAACAGTGAATGAAAATAAAAGTTTTATTAAATTCTATCATTCAAAAAAAAAAAATAATAATAATAAAGAAACCCTAACTAGAACAAAAATAGGTACATACATATATACCTACATTATATATATACCTACTATAAAATTTTTGATTCAATCAAGTGTTTTTTATGAATAAATTTGCAATTACAACCATTTGTTTATGTAATCAAAGCGGAAGAATCAATATGTTTATTTTTTTTTTTGTTTCTTCTTATTCCTCCGTGATAGCTAATAGCGATTTATTTATAATTTATTGTTTTTTTCGCTATTATTTTTTATTTTCATTTTTTTTTTTTTAAATTTATATTAAATCAAAAACATTTTGTTTTGATTGATGACTTTTATTTCGATTTGTTTTTGTAACAGTTTGAATTTAATCCAAATTAGTTGACGTGTGGCTTTCATGAATCAAAATTTATGTAAATATTTTTTATAACGCTAACTTCTGTCACTGACTGTATTTTATTATTGAATTGTAAAAAAAAAAATTTTTGGAAATTAATGACAACGTTCAGAATTTTTTATTATTTGTTTTTTTTTTAATATTTATTTTTTTTTTTAAATGCTGGTTTCTACAAGTAATCAGATTAGTTATTTATCGAGCTCTAGTATATCAATATTTATCTTTAAAAAGTCCTGATCTTTTCATACCGTCGAGATTATTTAATCCTATAACATAACCCTTACGTATCATATAAGTTTTATGTTCTCTTTATTGCCTGGGTTATAAAAATGAGAAAAAATTCGCTTAATTTAATAAGTTAAAATAATTTTTTATTCCAACCCTTTATCAATAAAAAGTTTTATGACTGCCAAAAAAGTTATTAAAAAATTAGATTAAAATTAAACTTTAATTCAAACAACAAAAAAAAAATGGCATAATAAAATTTCCCGCCATAGTTTTAAATATATGAATTTTTTTCATAAAATTCCAGAAATAGATTTTGCGACATTAAACAAACCTTTTCATTCTTTAATCAACAAGGCTTTATTTTGGCGATATTGAGGAAGGGATTTATAAATTGAGATTGCAAGTGACGCACACCATTGATTAAATCCTTTAGCATCAAAAATATATAACTCCAAGAAAATTAAAAACAAAATTTATATATAATAATAAGTATATATGTATATAGAATTCTATTTAAATCAATTTAAAATTTTCTGTTTCCAATTTATTTAAGATTAAAATCCATTTTCCAAGAAATCAAAGAAAATTTTTATTATTATTTTTACCGATTATTCTTTTTGTTTTCCCTAATTTTTTCTGATTTTTTTTCTTTGTTTTTTAAGAAGTTTTATAAGCAATTATGTCAAAAAATAAGATATAAAACCTTTTCAAAGTATGTATATAGGAAAAACAAAAAAAAAAAAAAACATTTCAAATAAATTTATCACTTTATTTCAATTCTCCTATTCAAAATATACTTCTTTTTTTTTTATTTAATTTTTTTCTTCTCCCTATTTCCAACATAAATTTCTTCCAAAAAAATAATTATTAAGAAAATAATATAAAGAAAATTATTTCAGCAGCAATAATTGTAGAGGAATGATAATAAAATTCAAAGAAATTAAAAAGAAAATTTTTAAATCAATTGCAAAAATTTAATTAAATTTAGTTTATTGCGATTAGAAAGCAAAAAAAAAAAATAAAGCAAAATCCTCTTTTCACTTTGAATTATTATTATTTTTTTTTTTTTTGTTTCCTATTAACAAAACTAGGGCGCAAATGTTATCAAAATTTATACATATTGAAAATTAAAGAAAGAAAAAAAACTAGAACTCTTTATTTTGCAATAAAAAACATAAAATACATGAAAATTAATTTAATCTTTGGTTGCACAAAAATTTCAATCCAATTAATTTATTTTATTTTGTTCAAATTGGATCAAAAGCACAAACAGAGAAAAACAGAATAAGAGAAGTAAAAGAATAAGCATTTTATAATTCAAAACACTCCCATTCTGTTAAGTCTGTGCTGAATTCATTGGAAAAATTATTATTATTTTTTTTTTATTATTTTTCTTTTTAAAAAAATTGTAGTTAGTTAGGTAGGTATATAGGAAAAACGATAATAGTGAATAATGATAGAAAAATGCAAACAGAACTAATATTTTTAATGAAAAAAAATATATATAATATCAGAAATATTGAAAAACGATTAAAGTAAATATATAGTAATATTTTTATAGAGGACATGAATAAAAATTAAATTCAAATACTCAATGAGCGTAAACTGTTTTGCTTCAATAGAGTGCTTTCAAAAAAAAAAAAAAACAAATTTTTTTTTTTTTAGTAACCATAACCATTGTAAAATGTAAATTGCAAAAACTGATAAATTTTACCAAATGTATGGTAGATTTGTTATATACAGTACCTACATGTGTGGTAAAGTTAACAGTGCAAAATTTCGAAAAAAAAAAAAAAATATTAGTTTCAAATAAAAAAAAAACTATTGTTAATGGTATATTGAAATGTTCATCAGTACAGTGATTGAAGAAATCATAAGTTCAAAAGATTTAAAAAAATAATTAAATTTATCTCAAATTATGAAAATTCATAACGAGTTGGAAAATTCATAAAAATTTTAAATAATAACAGAAGAAATAAAAAAAACAACATTTGGCTTTTATCACTGTAACTTAAATGTCCAAATAATTATTAATGAATTTGGCACCTTAAAAGTCATATACAGGTTCGTCTGTGTAATTTCAAACTTAAATGTCTCTCTACATATAAATTTTTATTTTTATTGACCCCTCTATTTTGTGTCCTGGATTTCATACTATTAATAACCTAAATTTTGGTGATTTTTATGCATATGAATACAATATATACACAATAACATATACAGTATAATTCAATGAAATTTATAGAGATACTTTTTTGTTGAAACATTAAATACTCCATCTAAAATTGATGAGAAATCTCTCCATTAAAACCCAAAAATAAAAACTGTGCTTTACGATTGATAAATTGACCATTTTACTTTGAAAAGCTTAATGTTTTAACTAATTAACACTTGTCAGAATATAATTTTCATTCAATGATTGATGTTCCAAATTGATGAATTGACTTCAAATTTATGTTATTTTAATACGTAAGAGTATAACAGGTGCATATAAATTTTCTTCCCATAAATGTATGTAGGTACATAATGTAAATGTTTTTTTTTTGTGTAATATAAATGATTTTATATACGTGTGCCTGTTAATTTAACTACATGTGAATAAATAAAACTTTAAGGGTGAATCATTTAGATATTGTCAGATTAAGTATCTTTATAAATTAGTTCAAATGAGTATTATCTGTTGAAATATAAATTTATAATTTTTTTTCTAGCCACATTAAAAAAGTTGCTAGAAATATACATAATTATGTTTATAGGATCATACTTTTTATTAAACCCATAAGGTAAGTTAAATATTTACGAAAACAGTAAAAACTAACTAAAAATTAAATATATGATCATGATTGCCAGCTTTAATAATGTTGAAATTTAAAACTTACCAAAAATTAAGAAATAACAAGTAAAAAACAAATTGAAATAAATTTCGTAACATTGGTACTTAAATTTCAATTTTAATTTCAGAAAAAAAGATATTTAATATTATAATTGACAATTGCAACTGTCTTTTACAGATCAAAAAATATTCTAAGACTCATCTAAATATATATTTTTTTTTATTATTTAAAAATTTATTAAAAAAGACGTGATTATTATAATGTAAAAGAAATGAATTCCCTAGATAATATTGTTCATATTTATAACAAAAAAAATATTTTAAATTAAATAAAAACATTTTCAAAAAATGTTGAATATAATGAAAAGAAGACATCCGTCTATTTTTTTTTACTTATATATACATATATACAGAACGGAGAGAACATGCTACAGTTAAAAAATATTTTTTTGAAGAAATCAAGTAATTTATGAATATAAAATCATAATAAAATATTATGATTGTATGTTATATGTAAATAAACATAACGCAAAAGTAGAAATTTCATTTATATTTATATCAAAATAGTGGATTTAAAATAAAATTATATTTTATGTTTATTTTTGTTTAATATGGGCATTGTTTTTAGGAAGCTCACGAATTAATATATAAATGGAAGAAAAAAATTCTTCATTCAAATGTAAATAAAAAATAAGATATTTAAAAGCCCAAAACATCAATTCTTCATATTTCAATTTCAACAACTGAAATTTGGCTCCATAATTATTATAAAATATTAAATACAATTTGTATATTAGGTTCGGTGTAAAAGTAATTAAATATGCAACTTGAATATTGCATATCCTTGCCGTATGAAACAATTTTTTAGCTTTCAAATATAATTTTAAAAATTACATTTAAAGTAAGTTGCCAAATCTTTTCTAGAGTAAGTACATTTACATACATTATATTCTATGTGCGGTACATAAATATGTATACAGTATTTGGTATCTACATAATGAATATAAGACACATTTTATTTAATCTTTTATCTATTGATTTATTTAACATGTTGGATACTTAAAAGAAATGTTTATCTTTTTCTGAAAGGGACATCTAACACATATACTCGTACATATATTTAATAATACATTTAAACATATAATCTGAATAAATAAATAAATAAATTTATCTCTTTTAAAGAGCAATATTTATCTTTTTTTCCTTTTTTTTTTTTTGGTTAAAATTTTTCTATGGTTTCGAAGAAATAAATTTGTTTAAAAATTATATCCTTAATATACATACACATGTATACACGTAGTATACATATTATTTTTGTATTTCTCATTTTATTTGGTCATTTTTCTTAATTTAAAGTTATATATCCTTTGCCCAAATATTTATATGGATTTTATAGTGTGTATCTTTATTTTTTATTATTATTATTATCATTTCGAATATACAAAATTGTATAAAAATTAAATACTTGTTATCAAAAATGTTTTCGGTTATTTATCCCAAGATCACAATCAACATTTTTAACTGAACCTTCTCATTAAAATTTAAGGTTTTTGGTTTGGTTTCAGAGGTTCACCTTTGGATGAAAGTGTGAAAATGGATGGATGATATTTGTATAAATAGAGAAAAAAAATTCTTTTAATTATTTGTTTTTTTTTTTTTTTTGTTTTTTAATTAATCAAAAAATTTTATAAATAATTAAAAATAATACTTTGAATCTTTTTATTTTGATTAAGTGTCAAATTTATTATGATTTGGGAAAACAATTTTTTTTCTTTTAAATAAATATAATATGGTATACCATATACTTATATACAATATTCGTATAATAATATTTTATATAAGAAAATATTTTAATAAAGTTCTAAATTCTTTGGTAATTATTAAGATAGGAAAATATTTTACAATAAAAGAATATTATTATAATGTACATTTGGCTCTTATCTTTAAAAAAACTTTTTAGTATAACGAAAATGAATTTTCTCAAACACTTGTTCGATTTCAGGAAATAATCTATTTGTTTTGAATTTTTTTTTAATTTATATATATAAACCTATATTATTATTTTATTTTTATTTTCGCCGTACAACTTGTATGATATTGGTATTTCCGATGTTTCCGATGTTTTTTCTACTTTAGTAATATGTATTTAACATACATAAATGTATATAGATTAATGAAATTTTTTTCGGGGTCAATGTGTACCTAAGCGATAAAATAAAATCTTAAATCAAAATTTAAATAATGTTAAAAACAAATTTTTTTTTACAATATAAAAATTTTTTGTGCTCAATAAAGAAAAATCGTGTTTCCTATGAATGTGTATGTTGTATAATATATATATGAATTTCATACCGGAATAAAATCTTATATACCCATGAAAAGGGGTTACACAAGATGAAAATTTATGGACCAGAAAAATTTGTTGTAATTTCAAAAACATTCCCTAATATTTCATAAATATTTTCTTTCATTAAAATTCGACTATTATTTTTAGCTAAATATTTTTTTTAAAATAAGAATAATTTTATCATCAGATACATAATATATATATACATGTATGAACTGTACAATGTACATGCACATACAATAAATCTGTTTTTATTCAAAAAAAATATTCATCAAAAAAATATTTTTTATTGTTTTTTCATACTACATATATACAATTATATATACCATAAATAAATATGTAAATCTGACTATTAGAATAAAAGGAGAAATTGTAAACAAATTTTTTCTTTGATTTTTTTTATGGTCAAAATTTGTGCACAAAAAATGGTAATTTACATTTGAGGCATTTATTATCCAGTTTTTTTTTTTATTTTGGGAATTGTAAAAAAATTGTCACAAAGCCAATTTTCCGAAATATCTAATTAGTTTTTTTCAGCATATTTTTGTTATAATTTTTTTTTTTTATTTTTTTTTCTCATATTTGCTTTTCCTACGAACTATTTGTTTAACTTTTTTTTTGTGACAAAGCACAAGGACAATGTGTATATACATTGGTTAAAATAACAATATTAAGGCAAGTATATAGTCAATGTTAATGAAATATGTACACTTGAAGTGAACTATTGATGTCAATGTCTAGAGTCAAATATAAGAAGCCAAATGAACTTAAAGAAATGATCAAAACAGAATTTAGAAGTTATTTAGATCATTGCGAACTCTAACAGAGGAATAATTTAAATGTTTATAAGTAAAAACTAGTTTTATTTATTAAGGATTTCAGTACTGTATCTAAAACAGTCTTCTTCTATATATTACATATAATTCGTTGTTGTCATGCTAAACTGCAAAAATTTTAAATTTGATACCATAGAAACATGCTTGAGAAGTGTGCTTGAGAAGAAAAGGAACCTATTTTTTTGCAAACAAAGCCCTTCTCGCGTGTCAGGGATGAAAACTAGTCCAAAACCTCCACACTTCTCAGCAAACCATTCACCACACGAAAGTGTATCCTACCAAAAAAAATAGAGATAAAGATATTGCCCACAAAATCTGCTATCCTTCTCCGTTTTTCCAGCGATTGCAGGTTCAATTATCTGTACTCAAAATTTTGCATTAACAAATAACTATAGTCACTACAGAAGTCACAATTACAATCAAACTTATGTTAACTTAAAAAAAAAACTTATTGAAATCTTTCACAAATAAGTTTTCTTTTGATAATAAATGTTTATGTAAAAATATATAAATAATATATATGTATTTATAATGACAGATAACAAGTTTGTTAGATTCACTCTTGAATGCTTAGGTTTATGTATCAATTTATTCAACCAATTTATTATCAAAATGTCCTTAAAAATATCTCTACAATAATTTGTATTTAATATTAGAAAATAAGAAGCACTTAAAAAAATTAAAAAAGAAAATTTCACAATTTGATGTCAAAATAAGGGTATATATTGTACATTTAGAATATTTTGTGTTCATTCAATTAAAAGTATAAATAAATAATACTATATAAGTTTCGATAGGAGAAGATGGTTAAGTTTTAGACAGCATTTGTTTTTCCCCGTTAAGATTATTTAAATTTATATTTTTTAATTACTACGAAGTAGAAAGTTTGCTTTGCGAATTAAAAATGGGATAATTATAAATGTGATTCTTATAGAGATATAAGTTTTAAATGAAAAATACACAAATGCAATACATTGCATTGGGTTATTGAGTTAAATGAGATAAATCATCTAATGAGACGTTATGTTATAATCGTACTATATACATAAAACTTCAAAAATATTCCATGTTTCAAGGTTTCAATATTTTTTTATTAATTTTCTGATTATTTTCCGCCGTCTTACATATTTTTTTATTTAAAAATTTTTGTTTTTTTTTTTTATTATAATAAGAATAGCAATTTAACTCTTTCAAGAAGATATAATCAAAATCGTTATTTTATCAATTTCATTCTTATATATGTTTTTCCTATTATTTTTTTTTTAATAAATAGAATTTAAATACACATGTATATGTATGTATATACATTACATTATTTATGTCATATTATAAAAAATAGGTATCAAAAAGGATAAAATAATCTAATCCATGAAACATTGTCAAAAAAAAAAAATAATAAAATTATAATAATAATATAGAATGATATTTAAAAAAAAAATTATTTATTTTTATATTCAACAACATTCCCTGCCCCTTCAGTCAATTGAATTGCTGTGATATTACAAAACATATAAATGAAAAAAAAAAAAAACAGAAGAGTAAACAAGTAATGAAAAGGTTTTTCATATATATATTTATTTAAGAAAAATAAAATAGAAATAAAGTACCCTAACACTAATATATAGACTAAATAAACACATATACATACATAATTTTATATATCCAAATGTATAAAAAAAAAAATATAGGTATATATATTGTTTGTACCTATGATGAGAAGAACATTTCGTAAACAACACATTTTGGTTTTCCTTCATGTTGTATACCTATGTTATATGAATATATTCTCGCTCTATATATACATTATGTACAAATAACATATATGTATATATATAAATTTCTTTCAATAAATTAAGATAAATAGCTTTGGGTATATTTTTTTTAAAAAGCCTTTTAAAACTTTATCGTTTAAGATAAAAATTCAATGTAAAGAAACAAAAAAAAAAAATAAAAATAAAAATAAATAAAATAAAATAAAGAAGTAAAAAAAAAAAAAAAATATAATTTTATTATTAAAAATGCATTATGTCAAGCTTTAAAAAAAAATTTTGTTTTTTATGGAAAAAATAAAATTAGGAAAATTTATCAATAAAAACAAATTCAACACTTCTTCAAAAATTTTAATAAAAAATTTAAATGTTTTTGCCTGTTATTTTATCATTTTATTATTGCTTTTATTTCAAATTTTATCCAATATGAAAGAAACATTATTAATTTTCCATAAAGTTAAATATTTTTAATGTGCATGTATATTTATATGGTGTTCCCAAAATAACTATCATTGATAAAAAATAGTATGAATTATACTCTTTTATACGCTTACATAACGATATAGGAATAATTGTTAATATTTAGCAAATGACTTTCTGTATAAGACGAATTTAAGAGTGCGGCTATAGATTTTTAATTACAATTTTTGAAAATTTTTAGTAATTTTGAAATTTATATACATACAAATACATAATATATTCTGTTAATATGTCGTAATCGGAAGTAAGTTAAAGTTAAAGAGCGTTTTGAATAAAACGAAAGGTGCTTACATTTCAACGTGTTGAATGGTCGTATAGATTCAAATTACAGAAAAGTTTAATATAACAAAATTGTTAGTAATCTAATATTATTTCAGGATACATAAAGTGAGGCTATTTTTCATAGTCAATTCTTAGAATATTACTCATATAAATTTGATAAATAATGCTTTTTTGAAAATAAAATGTCAAAAAAGCATTATTTATCAAATTTATATAAGTAATATTCTAGGAATTGACTATGAAAAATAGACAATTTTTGTAAAAAAAACGGAATCAAATAACATAAGGATAAAGTTTTTTTTTTAACTGTGATTGTTCATTTAATAACATTTTCCCTTCAAATTAAGAAACTTAATTGGTCACATTTTTTATTTATTAAGTTCCAATGAAAAAGGTAAAGTTAAATTGTTTTTTGTTTTATTTTATTTTTTTTTTTATTTTCTTCGCAGTTCCAAAAAAATAATTTGTTTTTCTTTTCTTATTAAGTTTCATATAAATTTAAGGTAAAAAAAAAAGCATGTCGGATGGATAATGAAATCAGTTGTTCATATCTCAGTTTTTGACAATATCTCTTAATTACCTTCAGTTAAAGTTTTATGATTAAGATCGTTAAAACTTTTATTTTATTTATTTTTTAAGAAAAAATTCATTGAGAAATTTAATTTTCAAAAAGTTTTTCTATACTTTTACCTGCTTTACATTAATATTTAAAAAGAAAATCGATTTTCCTGTTCTAAAAAAATTTAAGGAAATGAGTTCAATAGCTCGAAATATTTAAACAAATTGTCCTATGTATATTTTATTTTTTTTTTTTTTTTAGTTATTAATAGATTTATTTATGCTTTCTTTATAAGGTTGTATGTAATTTACGATTTTGTTTCCGGTCGAAAATTTCGCAATCAAATACATGTATATATATATGTACAAAGAATATTATAATATTAAAAGAAAGTATAGAATTTTAATAACGGTATTAATAAGAACTCATTTCGGTCGGATCGAACTTCCATCTGAAATGCAAGATGCAAAAAATTGTTTTTAATCCATTTAAATAAGACTAAAACGTAAAAGAAGATAAATTTATTTTGAGTTTACACCCAATTACTACGAAAATGGATCCAATCTACAAGACCTTTCATTTTTGTGGTTTAACTCTATACTGATAACCGTAAACAGACATTATAAATGTATGTATTTAAACCACTAACCAATATCTCTGTTGAGTATGAATAATTTGATTTTCATTCAGTGGTGTAAAATTAACACAAAATATGGAATTCAGTAATCAATATATTCTGTGAGCATTTACAACATCATCAGTCTGAATTCTAAGACAATCGATTTAGTTTTCCATAAATTGTTTCCAAAAAAAAAAGTAATATTTCAAAAATATTGGCATTCAATTATATATATTTTATACCATATACATTTCAATAATACACAAATATATCTATTAAAATACTAAAAAAAAAAAAAATACTCAGTCATCCCAAAAGGACCTTCTCTGATTGATCAATTACCTAACAAATATAGACTAATTTCATTTTGTTAGTCGTATATAAATTATACCAAAATAATATTTATATCGCAATGAATCAAATTTGATTTTTATTTTCGGCTATAGAAATTTATGTGAGAAAAATATCTATTGGAAAAAAAATCACAAATAAAAAAAAAAATGTTTTCTTTAATTTAAGAATATTATCAAACCAACCAATTATCTATACTTACCGGGCTATACTTGAAAAATCATCAGAAATAATTTATTTATTTACATATTATTCTCAATCGGGGGGAAAATATGTATGTACATAAATGACAAGAAATAATTTTTTCATTTCGATTTAAGTTGCATATTTTTTATTATACTTTTAATCTATCATAAAGTAGTGAAAATCCAGTTTTGAAAAATAAGAAAAATAGGGTCTACAACCAAAAACAAGTAAATTTAATTAAATAGAACCGTTTTCCCAATACTTGGTTGGTGAAAACTCTTGATAATATAATTAAAAGATTTTGTACAAATTACAAAATCTGAAAGCAATAGCTGCTATAGTAACTGATATCCTTTCAGAATTTTGATAGTTCTTTGAATTAAATTTTCATTATAAATTTTAGATTAAAAAGGTATAAAAGACTTTAGCTTTAGGTAAAATAATATATAAGATCTTTTCAATAAATACTTTAATTCGAAAACAATGTTTTGTTCTCTGTTGACAAATTCCCCATTTCACAGAGAGAAATAAAAATTTATATAAATTCTATATATTTATATACAAATAATATTAAAAACTAGATAGGCATTCAAAGAGTTTAACATAAAAATTATTTCTGTACTATATATATTTTCCAGTGAAAATTCATGAAAATACTATTTCTATAATGCAATCAAATCAAATCAAAGAAAATTCATTTAAAATGTAATTCGATCCATTTTCAGAGAAAAACATACACCCTAAATATATTTTCAGTAAATCAAATCTTTTTTTCGTGTATTTCTGTAATATCAACGAGTGTGTTATATTATGTGAGTACAAAATTTTTGTATCAAAAAAGTATTCTTTTTTTTTGTTTACAAAAATATTTTCAGGTATTTTGTATTTTTTTTTTTCCCTATTTCTTTATAAGATTAAAATCAGCTGGGAATGTTTTTTTTGTTAGATATATTAGATTTTTTTAGAAGTTATTCAAGCATGTAATGTTATAGAAAGAGTTTTCCTAGTCCTTCGGAATATATATTTATTATACCTTTTTTTTATTTTATTTTCAACATTATATATAATGTACATATAATGAATGTATGTATATTTAAAATATACTTAAAAATTAGGTTAATAAATTTTATTGTTCGTTTTAACTTAAATATGTATATATTTTTTTACGTAGATTTTCCTAACTCTCAGGAATGCATGAAATGTATACATAATATTCTTATTGTATAAAAGTTTTTATTTTTATTTTTTTTTCAACATGTATTCTTTTGATAAGAATTTAATTTTTCCACATCATAGTAAAAAAAAGAGAAAATACTGAAAAAAAATTTTCGGTTTTCTTTGGAACAGATTCGGAATTTTTCAAAATAAGTAGGACTTTTTTTTTAATAAGATTGAATGCAATAATATATAAGTAAGTACAAATTTGTTAAGAAATGTTTTATTGATCGAAATGATGTCAAATCCTTTATAATTTATTGACGATGAAGCTTAAATTAATCATTCAATAATTTTATTTCTATTCCTGATTCCTGAATGGTATAGTTTTATGTTCGGAGTAAATCAGAAAGTATTTTGCATAGAAAAAATTACGGAATAATGTCTCCGAAAAAAAATTTAATAACTCTTTGTATAAAGAAAATATTATGTGATATAAAAAAAAAATTCTTTACGTGAAAATTTTTATCATTTAGTCTTCATAATGTTGAAAACATCATGCTCATAATAAATTTTAATGCAAAACATCAAAGCAAGAATTATTTGAAATTATTTTGAGATTTTGATGCTGCGAGGCAAAGAAGCACTAAAAAGAAATATATACACAAAAATTACACGGATTTTAAACTATTATTACGTTTTTTTTTTCAGGAAATAAGAAAGAAAATAAATATATAGTTAGAAGTACATGTAGTATGTATACATATTTTTCCTTAAAAATGTTTCATAAATCTAAAGTTTTTAAGTACCAAAATATAATTATGAAAACTAAGCAAAAAATTGTTTAGTGGATATAAAAAAAAAAGTCTTTAACTAAATATTTCTATCTCCGTACTTAACTAATTTTTTGGTAAATGTATAAAGAGTTTTGCAATTAAAAAATGTCCGCTTGATTTAAAATAACTATTTCTCGTTCGAACTAAATTTTATAACTAATAGTCTATTGCATGTACATCGTACAGTTCCATGTCAAATAAAATTAAAAACCACAAAGAAATTTCAGACTTTATGATATTTTTCTTATTCCAAGTTTTCGAACTACGAATTTCAAATTTTATTTCAAATTTTTTTTTTTTCAATTTGATTAAACACAATTCGTTCACAGTCAGTCAAGGAATATTTTAAATTTTTTTACTATAATAGTACATAAAAAAATTTCGTCTTTAATTTTGAAAAATATGCTGTGTGTAAATGTATAACAACATTGTACAAATGTATAAAAATCTTTCTAAACCACAAACCCAGGAATAATGACTTAAAAGAAAATTATTTTCATATCCAATTATAAAAATTGAAATAATTTCAGTCCCAGCTGATAAATTTTTAGTAAGTGTTTAAAATGTCCGTAGAAAAGAAAAAAATTAGATTTTTTTTTTCCCCTAGAAAATATAACATTTATTTTTGTCTTCTTTGTTGTCAAATCCCATTAAAAGATTTCAATTCATAAAATTCTTAATTTTTTTAACATAAATAATACTCAGAAAATCAAAAAAATTTTCAATGAGTCTGTCTTTTTATTGCTGCAATTTTATTTTATTTTATTTTTATATTTTCATTTTTTGTTTTTTTTTTTTTCAGATCTTTAATTGTGCGATTTATATAAAATGCTAATTAGAGAATTATTATTTTAAAAATATTTCATAGTGAACAGATTAAAATTAACATAAAAAAAGGAAAACTCTTCTGCTCATTTAGCGCCATTATTTTTATTTTTATATACAAAAACATTTTAAGTCGTTTTTTCTGGGAACTGACTCTGAGCTCTAACAAAGTCAAAGCAAATAGAATTATTATTATAGGTTTCAAAAAGATATAAAGTTAATGACAACCCTCACAGCACCAACATAAACTATATATTATCAAAGAAGTATTTTAAAAATTCTTCGAATACGTTTATTATGAGATTATAGTTTCTTTCAAATATTGAAAGAAAATATTGTGTGGAAAGAAATTCAATAAATTTAAGAAAATCTGTAAAAAAAATATTTAGTTTTATCTTTTTAGACTTTATATTGGAATGGGATTTTAAATAGATGTTTATTAAGTACCTGTATAATATTTTTATTTTATGTTATTCATAAAGTCATCGACAATGTTTAGAAATATTAAATGGAAATTTCCGTTGAATTTTTTTCAGCATTTTTCGATAAAAAATATCATAGCCCACAAATATCTAAATCTAAACATTATAGGACTATCCTTCAGTCAAGGTGAAAAAAATATAAAATGAGTAAATACGCTTTAAAGTTTAAAGCAAAAGTTCTAAATAAAAATTTAATTTCATGATTGCCGATTTCATGAACAGCCGATTTTGCATATAAATTTTGACATTCGAAAGTTAGTGGAGTTCACTATTTTTTAAAAACAAACTTTTCTCTATTTAACTAAAAAGTCGTCATACCTTTTCATTTGATGACGATGTTGTTAAGAAATATTTAACCACCCATTATATGGAACATAATATATTGTCTTCAGAACTGAAGATGTGCACAAAATTTCAAAAAGATCGGATATCGGGAAGTAGTCGAAAAATCAATCACAAGAATTGTCCCAAACAGAAACGAATCGAAGTTAAATAAAAGTTTGTAAAAAAAAAAACTAAATATATATCAAACTTTCAATGTTCTTAAGGTAAATACTTCACTTCGAAAGATTTTCTAAATCGTGTTGAGGCAACTTGAAGAAGCTATGAAAATCTCCCAAAATATATAAAAAAAAATATTAACAATAAAAATAGCTTACTCTTGGGAAATAAATTTATAACATTTCAGAATAAAATATAAACATCTATAAGTAGTACATCATTTTTTTTCCTGAAGAATAAACATAATAAATCATTGTTACTAGAAGTTGTAATTTTTTTTTCCTCTCTCCAATTTTTTATGTCGGTTAGAAATATTATGTATAAAAGGCTTTTTATTCTAAATTTTTAATAGAGAGCTAAAAACCCATTTTGTTGAATAATAGGTATTAAGTACATTAAATAATGCCATTTCTTATCAGGTATTCTTTAATCCCATAAAATTATTATGCTTTTAAAAATATGTACTAGATTGGTTAGCCCATACCATAAATGTATTCTCTTTATTTTCCAATTAAATTGATAAAACTTTAATTCTATGTGAATTTGCATACAAGATAGAATTTTATCAATAACGAGCCTACACCATAAAATCAATAAAAAAAAAAAAATTTATTTTAAATATTTTAATAAAATATTAAAGGAAATACATTATGATAATTTAAAATTTGTGAGATAATTTAAACGAAATTTATTGACATTATAAACGAGGTGAATTAAAGTCTCGGGAAATTTCAACGTGTATATGTGTAATGTATGAACTCAATGATGTATGTATGATATACAAAAATTAAATTAAAAATATTATTGAAAATATTTATAAATGTTTCTTATTGTTTTATATAATTTTCACTTTGGTTAAATTTATGAATTATTTTAATGCTCTAGGGTGATTTAAATAGGAATTAAATTGTTTATGCTCAGACTTAAAAATTAGGTTTCTAATCTCTATTTTAATTTTTTTTTTGTTTTCAACTGATGTCTGCTTTTTAAAAGATATATGTATAACTTGGAGCATTTTTCTCCCGTTCTTCCAATGTAGAATTATGTATTTCTAAAAACTTTCTTTTGTACTGTATATGTCCCAAAAAGATCATTACCGTTTTGACTTTTAGGTTATTATATGAATATCTATCTTTGACAAGGGGTTGAAAATTTGTACAAATTGATAAATTATTTTTTGAGGACTTCTTTGGCCAAAAACTATTAAATTTCCATTACTTTGATTTTTGCAAAATATTATGTTTAAAAAACAAAAGCAACATTTATCTTGAATTTTTTTTATTCTCTAATATAATTGATTTCCTTTCTACCTAATTTTAATTTTTCAATTAAAAAAAATTGTATAAATAGCTTATAAAAAAAAGGACAAATAAAAGTATTTTAATTAGTGGGTAATCAATAAAGAAAAATTTTTCTTACAAAATTTTAAGGACATTAAAGAAAATACTTTTACCTAATGTCCTTTAATATCTTTTGCGTTTTTCTTTTGTGTTATTTTCCTCTTTCTCTTGTCCATAAAAAAAAATGAAAATGTTCAACCATCCAAGATTCAGATATTTTAATTCAATGAAAATAAGAAAAATAAGTTAATAAAAAATAAAAATAAATTAAATATATTACACACATTTAGGAGCGTTAATATTTATTAATTCAAGCAGTAAATTATTGTTTGTAATCTCAGCATAAATATAATATTTATTTTATTTAGTTTTTTGTTTCAAAATTGCTCCAAAAAAGATATTTTTCTGCCAAAAAAAAGGATTAATTATTATTTTTTGTATGTATTAATTAATAAGAATTAAATTATTATTAATTTTGATAACAATTTTCTATTTCACTAACGTGCAGGCGTATAAATTTATTTATTTATTTTTTATGGAATTCTTTAATTTACGAACGATTTGAATTTGTTATATTATGAGTACGCATAAATTGAAGTACATATATAATTTCGAACTTTTATAAAATTTTTTCCTAAATGTATACATTCAAGAACATGTTAAGAGTTATTTTTATTTTTAGTTTTTATTTTATAAAAAACCCTTACTTCCTCCACTTGAAAAATTTTGTGTAAAAATAAATTTTTCGTTTATGTAGAAAATATTTATAATTTTTAAATATTAGGTATGTACTTAACTAATATTTCTCATGTTGAAACTAACCCAAATAAATCATTTTTCAAACAGAACTCTAACTATTCATTACAAATTTACAATAGAAATCATTTCATTTCAAACAATATTGTTACAATTTTATACTTAAGTAAGCAGAAAATCGATTTAAAAAGTGATAAGGTCAAAAGTGAATTTAACATTAAAAATATGATTTGGGTATTTGTTGTAGTGAAAATTTTCTAACAAACATAAGTTAAAAAAAAAAAAAAATTATCAATAAATTTGGCTAAGAGAATTTTTTCAAACATAATCTATCTTATTAAAATTATATGGCTTAAATGTATATTATTGCCGATATTTCAATTGAAAAAAAGAACAAATTGATTGAACTTCAGATAAAGACTAAAATCTAGAGTTTAGTTAGACATAGTTGCCATTAAATTCTCTATTTTACTTAGGTACATTTTTTTTACTTAAGCGAATCATTTTCAAAATTATTTAGAGCAGATTGGTTGATTACTAAGAGGAGAAGTTGCACAAAAATTGACATAAATTTGTGTCAATGTAGCGAATTCGGGCAGTTCATACAACACTGCACAAACTGATGAAGATCATTATTGTAATTGTTTATTTTATTTCTAAGTTTCCAGCATTTCTGAAAATTTATTAAATATTAAATTTTCTAGTGTTAATATATTGATAAACTTTCAATATGTGTGCACATATTTTTTAAAATTATACCCTTTGAGAATTATTTATTTAATAATTTAAGAATAAAAATTATCTAATATATTTAAAATATTTTTATTTAAACGTTTTAGATTTTTTTTAAACATTAAACTCTTGTCAATTTAACCATCTGAAATCTGATTATAATATTAATATTTTAACTAATGTGATAAAAAAAAATAATAACTCAACTTCATAATTATAAATTTATTTGCGAGTATTATGTACAGCATATGCATGATCGTACATACAGAATAATTCTACTCTTTTGACACATTTAAAAAAAAAAAAATTGCAATTTATGATATGAAAACTCATTATACGAATTAAATCCTTCCTTTCAATATAAAATTTTTAATGAAAAAAAATATATTTATGTTTTCAGATAAAAAACATGATTGTAATTTGGAAAATAAATAAATGTAAATGTTTTTCTTATGCTTGAAATATTATAATAATTTATTATTATTACATCCTCAATATGACTTGGTCGGAGGTCTAACGCAAAATAATATAATATTATATTATTACTTATTTAAATATTGATTTTTATTCATTAAAGATATTGAAAAAGAGTCCTAGTATTTATTTTATTTAATTATTTCTTATGTAAAAGGAAATTGAAAATATATACTATACTTCATTTTGATCGACATTTCAAAAATAAATTTAATGTTTTGTTTACACGTAATATAAAATGAATGGAAAATTATTGACAATCAATACGTTATATTTATACATTGATTGTTTTAAACTGATATGCATATTATGTATTTTTTGGAAATAGAAATTTATGTTCAAAGTAAAAAAAAAATTAAAGTTAAACATATAAAAAATAAAGATCAATAATCTCACGAGAAAATGTTTATGAAGTAATTTAATATCCATTCGCAAATTTAAAATTTTATTGCTTAAATTTTAATGAAGGCAGGCACTAAAAAAAATAAAAAGAACGAATAAACATCGAATTTTCTTTTATCTGTTCTTGATAATTGGTAATTTTAATTTATATTAATTGATATCTCTGTATTTAAAATTCTTTTTAATTGAATAAAATAATTTTTTTTTTAATCGTAGTATAATTAATTATTTACTTTTCTTTGTCTAAATTTCTTTAAGCTTGCGTAAGTATAAATCTATCAATGTTATTTATTACTAATGAAGGCGAAGTATACGGCGAATTATACCATTAGAAGGTTTTATTTTTCAAAATACAAAATAATAAAAAATATATTTATATTTTTTTGACCTGTGATTAACCCGACTATCCAGTCAGCTATCTTATATGTACTGCGAAGATTTAAATCGTGCCAGTAATGAAGATAGAAAATTGATATTGACAGTGAATGAAATAATAAAAATATATTCGACTTTGTTCAAATGGGTAAAATTCTTGTCCATCCTCCAGCACAGGAAATTAAAAAGGAAAAATTTAAACTATTCATTTAAAAAAAAACTATAGGTATGAGTGCAAGTATGTCTGTTCCAGATATAATTATATTTTGTTGTAGACTAAAAAAACAATTTCTATTAAATACATTAAGATCGAAATTATAAAGATAAAATTTTATTGTACAAACTTTTAATTTTTTATTACTAAACTTTTTACTTTTTTTTTTTTAAATTTAACTGATATTTACTATTAGTATATTAATACAGGTATATTACATATATAAGAATTTTTAAGATATAATTTTTATTTTATTTTATGTATATTAATTTATTTTTTTTTTATTCAACAGCACTAAATTGTAAATTTTAATTTAAAAATTTTTTTTTCTCCTTAAAATTTATTTAAAATTTTTTGTTATATAGTAATTAATTTTTTTTTAAATTATATATTAAAGTTGTTAATTTTTCACTTCTACTATATATATTTCCCTTCAAAAATATAATATAATATTCACATCCTTTTATGACGGTAAACTTTAAGTTTTACACAATAATAAAAGATTTATTTTGTTCTTGTGGATATCATGGAAACACAAAAACAGATTCTTTTTTTTTTATTCTATTTTAAAGAGGAAGAACAAAAAAACCGATTCGTACAAAATTTTTAGATCAATTGTACTTTCCAGATAGAATGTTTATACCGGAATGATAATAACTTTTCTGATTTTCTTATTATTTAAAAATTTTCTTTTTTTTTGTTGTTGTAAATATACCAATTTTAAAAAAAAAAAAATAACAAAACTTTATTCTCTTTTATCTCTCAAAGTATTTTCTGACTCAATTTCATTTTTGAGTAACATTTTTCTAATTTGTGAATGAAATTCATTTTTATATACATGAAATAGATTTGCTCATAAAAAATATTTATGAATGAGAAATGGTATATAGTAAGTGTATCCTTATGAATTTAACCCAAGGGACATAAACTTAACAGAGGAAATTGTTTTTTATGAAATATTTAAATGGTAATTACTAGAATTAGAATAGATAAAACTGAAATATTTAGTTTATAAAACTACATTAATTTGTTCGAAATTTTACAAATAATAATAATATGTGTTGAAATTAATTTTTAAAAAAAATAGTTATATGTATCTTAACAGACAATTATATCATATTCCTTGCTAGAATGTTGGATATTTTTAAATTTTAGAGAACAATTATTACTCTTGGTAAATATGCCGCTGTAGTACAGTTTATGTTGCAATTAATTCTTGTAAATAATTAATATAATAGTCTAAATGTTAACAGAAATGTCTCTCTTTATTTTTGCTGAAACCTAGAGAAGCGTAAGATTTCTGATAAATTATTTGATGATCTTATATTATATAACAGAAAATTATTTCCTGTAAACTGTATGGATTATTTTTTATATAATTCGCTCTATATATATATACATTTATTTATAGACTTGAATATTAAATTATCTTATTTACTCATTTAAATAGGACATTAACACCATTTTTCCTGCTTAAAAAGAGAAAAGAATCTGATTTTGACTCAAAAAAGCTTCCAAATAGATATAAGCTTTTAATTTTTAGAGTCAAGAAATTAAAATGTATATGTAGAAATGTACATGTGTACATTATACAGAGAAAACATGCAACAGACATATTTTTGATAGATTTTTGAAATGTGTTATGTAATTTACAAAAAGTTATCAGTACTTAAAATTATCTTTAAAAAAAACTCTCAAATTACTTTTTCGTGGTAATAAGATATAATTGAAATTCATTTTGGAAATTAATTTTTTTTTACTCTTTTTTTTTTTTTGAAAAATGTTTAGGTAATGTATAGGTATAAAATAGTAAAATATAAATTTTTCGTGGTTTTAAAATTTAATGAAATTTAATATCGAATAATTTTTTAACGATTCGCGATATAAATAACATTAATCAATATTTCATTGCTACCTTTTTTTAAATGAAAATTAAAAATTCACTAATCCTATTTCACTTAGTGGAAAACGTTAATTTCACTACTTAGTCTTAATTAGTCAAATATATATATTTATATAATACCAAGTTGTAGTTTTTACATGTTATAAATTGAAAATATTACTTAATCGATGAAATCCTGTAATGAAAATTTTATTTTTACATATTACTGTGTACTTACAAACATTTCGTATTCATGATTACTTACATGAAAATTATTTTGATTATTATGTAAAAATAAAAAAAAAAAACATAAAACTTAACAAAAAGAAAATGTGTGTCAAATGTAAAGAAAATGTGTGTCAAATTTTTACGTTGTTTTTAATTTCTCTTAAGCTTTTCTTCTAATTTTTTTATTATTATTTAACACATTTACAATTTTAATATACTGCAAAATACAAACTGCTGCTTTAATTAATTGAATCCCCATGGCTAATATTCACATTTCACTTAATAAGATTTTTCCCCCTAGTGAAAATGATAATAAAAATAATAAAAAAAAATATATTATTTTCTTTTCTTTTAAATTCCATTTAAATTGGTTTCGCTTTTGACTTCCTTTTATTTATTTTTATTTTTTTTGAATGAAAAGATCTGTGAATTTTCGTTAATTAAATAGTAAAACCCATTAGGCTTATTATGTTGTGTATGTATGTTTTGTTTTCTATTTCGTTGGTTCTTTCTTATATTAAATATTTTGATGTTAATGGATTTTTTGAAAACAAACAAAATTAAGAACCACATTTGTTTGTCCGATTCGTTTACAGAGGTAAATTTTTTATAGAATTTAATTTGTTTAATTAAAATTTATAAATTTGCTGTCAAAATTTGTTCTATCATAGACGAGGATGTGTTGTGTTATCTGTGGATCTTTGTTCATTGCTTTTAAAACAAAATCTTCTTTGTTTTTATACTTATTGGGTTTAATTAGTATAGTAACGATATGTTTTCACTTAATTTTTTTTTATTATACTATTAAAACATTTAAGAAGATATTCTCGATATAAATACATACAGCTTCCTTTTTTATGTAACGCCTTTTCTTACAAAAATTTTTTTTACTGTATGCCCCCACATTCAGTATTATTTTCTTGAAATTGTTGTTGGAACATTAATGTTGATTTTTTTGTTATCCTATATTATAGTATCTTGTATCTTAGTTAAAATATATCTTAATTTTAAAAATTTTCTTAGACTAATTCTTTTAAGCTGAAATTATCAGGAAAATTTCAATTTCTGTAAATTTTTTTTATGAACATTTAAGAACTGTTGGAGTATACCAAATCTAAAGGGATGATAAAAAAAAGCAAATATTGCGTACTAAGAAAAACATTTTGGTATCAAAATTATTCATTCCCGTCGAAATTTCCGAAATTTCTATTCTCACATAATATGCACAATTGCAATATTGTGTGAGATAAATAATTATAAAACTAATAGATATTTTTCCAGTGCAATATTCATATTATTACAAATATTACAAAATAATTTCATATATTTGAATTTGCTAGATGAATGCGATATTGAATGATGTTTGTTAATAAATTAAAAAAAAAAATATTTGTGACAATTATGCACAAAACTGAACAGCATAAAAAAAAAATTCCTCTCCTTAGAAATAACATAGTGACAGGATATCATTATGCTTGTTTTTTTTTTTTGAATCTTTGTGAATTTTTTATCAACATAATATTTTTAACATTTTTTCTTCGCAAAAATGTAAATCAAGGGGGAACTTTTATTAAAAGAAAATTAAAATCATGTAAGTTTTTCATTTAAATAGTTTCTCTTTCACGATATAATGGTGCTTTGAATATTCTTTTAAGTATAAAAAATTATTTATTATTAAAACTTACCCGTCTTCTTAGCAATCAAAGAAATCTGAAAAAATTAATTTCAATAATTAGAAATTATGTATGCATGAATATAGTAATAATTTTCAATGGATTAAATATAATTATAATAACTACGTCGGATTGCGATCCTAGATATTTGATTTTAACAGAATTTGCAAATGCAATTTATTAAAACGAATTCATTTCTAAAATCAATGAATTTTCCTTAATAGTTTTATAAAATAAAAAAAACAATTGAAATTTTTCCACTCAGAACAATATTTTCTTTTAAAAAAAATTTCATAGTCCTATTTCAGAGTTTTCTACTTTCAAAAATTTTAACAAAACTAAACTATTAATTTCATGTGACATGTCAAGTTTATTGCATTCTTTTTAAAACATAGAAGAGCAGGAAACATCAAAATGCAATTTGAAAATAATTCCTCAACTCTTGTGTAATATTTTAATAGTTAAATTTGATTTTTCATAACTTTATGATGATAATAAAGAATTTATATTTATAAGTATAAAAAACATTTTACCTGTATTATATGTTTTATTCGGTTTTATTCAATATTATGGTATTATCAAAAATATTCGGTATTTCGTAAAATTTTTGATGTAAATAACTTATATGACGTTCAGAGACAAAACAAAGAAAACGTACACTTTTGGGGTGCCTTTAAAACGAATATTCTTTGTGTGAAGAACTCTAAATGATTATGAATATGTAACAGGGCTTCTTTCTAATAATAACATATCAATTTCAATTTAATAATATATACTACTAATTTCTAATACCCCATTATACCAGTATCATTTAGTGTACTATATTATATACACACAAAAATAAGAATTTTCATTGAAATGCAGACCCTAGTTCAAATCCTTAGAAAATAATTTTAAGCCAAAACAGTCTAGATCCTTGCTTGGTTGAGAGCCTCTTCTCTGATCGAAAGTGAAAGAAATTGTACATATTTTGGAATTCAAGAAATTAAAATCGATTCGATAGTTCATTAGTTATAACAATTTTAATGGAGGATGGACCGGACATTTAATTAAAACATATTCCATTTTTTGAATTTTTGATGGAAAACTATATATAATCATTTCAAATTAAAACTCAGAAAATATAATTATTACACCTACAGTTAGTAAATAAATTATACAATATCAATAATTAACCAACTACGACAGATTAGGAGTTATGTCATATGAATAACATAGTCAAAACTTATAATCATCACATTTTAAAGGCTATAACTATACCTACATTATAATTATAATTGTTTTTAATTTTAATGCCAATGAACCTCTTTCAAAGTGGTACATTCCCTAAAAATCAATCTTCAATATTTTCATATAAAAAAAAAAGAGATAACTTTAAAATAAAATTTATATGATTCAATTGCAGATATATTTCTATTTTATTTTTTCAAATGAAGAGAACTTGTTTGAGTTTTCACCTCCAGTTATGTTTTTTATGTTATTAACAAATAAAGAAAAAAAAAAAAGAATTGCACCGAAACACTGTTTTCATGGAGGTATATGTTTTTTTTTCAGGTGATTTCACAGAGCCATTTTTTGCATTTTTATTTTTTGTAAATATTTTCCATTGACAATGACGTATCTATACAAAGGTGCTATAAAATAGCACAAATATTAGCAACATCTACTCTACATAACATCACACCTTAGAGGCTTTTTTTAAATATTATTTTCAATGTATGTAGATTATGTTAAGTAGAGTATTTACATAGTGCTGTATGATTGTGATTTTCTAAAGTGCAAATTGTTATGTAAAAATTTTCATCTTAGGCTTCTTTTGTTGGAATAATTTTTAATCAATGGGGAAATTTTGTTCATTCTTTTAGGTAAGATCAGATAGAAATGATAGAAATGTATATCTTACATATATTATATGGATAAGGAGTAAAGAAAATGAAATAAAAATTATGTTGCATAAAACACTACAGGGGAACTAAAATCAAACAATGAAATGATTCATTAACTTATTCAAAAAATATTTAGAAAATAAAATTAGTGATTCTTAGTAAAAAGAATATATTACTAAAAAAAATGCTATCCTATGTGAGAAAATTATATTTAATTATTTAAGGCTACATAATCATTCAAATCATTCAAAAAATTGTTCCCTAATTTATGCAAAATAGCTCGAATGGAAGGTATACGATACATATTTCATTTCAACGTTCAAGTTTTCAAGTAAAAATAATATTCAATGCAATGATGAAAAATTTAAGGTTAAAAACTTAAAATGGTCAAGAGAACTTAGTTAGTTACCTTTGCTTATGAACTACATTATCTACTTTTATTTATCTACGGTTTGTGTGTTTATGAAATAAAATTCATTTTATTTTATATTTATTTATCCTTATCTCAATTTGATTTAAACTTCATCATATATTTTGTTCTCATAGACAAAATATTTTAATTTTTGTGCTGCAAATTTCTTAAATCAGAAACCTAATTATGATAATAAAATAATTTTTACCTTAAAAAATTTTTTTTTTGAAACCATAGAGATGAAAAAATATCTTATATACAGATAATTTAGTTTTCCCGAAAAAGAAAACAATAAGTATTCTAAATTAAATCCTAGTTGAATATGAATAAAAAAAATTGGCCATTAAATAAAATGCAAACTTTGAATAAAGTTTTCATTGAAATTTGGCGTTCTATAGTTTTGATTGTTGCAACCACATTTTCTTTTTTATCCTTTCTATTCTAGTAATATTTTTTTGGGAAAACAAAACCACTCATTGAAAAGCATTGTTTGAATTTGTTTTTTACAACGTAAGTTCTGTTTTCAATGATAAACAATAAGTTCAGAACTAAAAACGAAAATGCTCTTGGGAAATTGCTTACAAAATTTAATTTCGAACAACATTTATTACTAAAGGGGCATTTTATGGAATGCTTTAATAATTAAACTTAAGAAACATTATTTTCTTATACATAGTATAAAACTTTTAATACGATGTCTGTTAGAATAAGTTTCGACAAAATATGATAAAGAAATGGTTAATAGAAGTGATAATCTTAATATCGAATGAAAGACCATATGGTATATATATATATATATATATATATTTTGTCGTTCAAACCGTTTTAAAAAGTCAATTCAGTCAAAAATTTATCTCATTCTTAAGCTAAGTCTTGGTCGCAGGAAGATAAATTGTGGCTAAGTTAATTAACAAACCATCTAATCGACATACTCACATACTAATTTTTATCAGAAAAATATCAAAATTCCAAAAATTGAAAGGGAAAATTATTTAGACTCTTCTAATTCTATTTTGTCGTTCAAACCGTTTTAAAAAGTCAATTCAGTCAAAAATTTATCTCATTCTTAAGCTAAGTCTTGGTCGCAGGAAGATAAATTGTGGCTAAGTTAATAAACAAACCATCTAATCGACATACTCACATACTAATTTTTATCAGAAAAATATCAAAATTCCAAAAATTTAAAGGGAAAATTATTTAGACTCTTCTAATTCTATTTCCCCAACCAGGAATCAGATAATCTAATTCTTTATCATGTCTAGAAGCGAACAAGTGGTTAAGAGCGACAGACGGACGGACGGACAGAAAAAAAGTGAAAACGCATAGTCGATTTTTGTTTGGTTGATTTTCATTTTATATTTTTCTATGATTGAGGTTAATGCTCATAACAAATTTTTCACCTTTCTGAAAGCAAAAAAATTAATGCTATTTCTATATTTACATAAAATACTTTTCAAATCAAGTGAGAATTAAGAAGATAAGCAGATTTTCTCTTTGTTGTCTAAATTATATTCTTAAAAATTCTTATACCATTTCCAGGTGCTAATAAACCCTATGTTTAACTGAATTGGAGCACATGCAGATTTAATAATTATATCTCTGGGCTAAAATTAGATACAAGGGAAAAAAATTGTGATATTCAGTTAATATTTACCACTTTTAAGAATTAAACTTTTTACAAGTATTAGATATCGCGCCAAACACTAAAAATTTTATTTATGAGTTAACAAAATATTTCATTCTGAACATTATGTCATGAGACTTGAGAATAATTAAATTTATGTACATCCCACTTACTTTTATTAAAACTGATTGTGAAATTACATTTGAAATATAAAAAAAAATAATGTTATTTGTCTTTTATTTTCAAACAAAATATTTTAAAAATTTTCAAATTAAATTTGAGCATCAAACGAAAATTATTGAGAATTTTAGTGTAAAAACTAATTGCGCTAATAAATTGTTCAACCCTAGTAAATTTTTTTTTTCAAATCTTCTGAAGTTTTTGCATTTTGAATATTCAAAGTAGTTTTACAATTTCGCAGTGAATACACAATGATTCGGCCACTATCACGCATATAAAAATTGGAAGTATTATACTATCGCAAAGGGATTGTACCATTGAACGTATTTACCTAGTTAGTAAAATAAATTTAAAAACTTATTTATTTTAATTTTTGATTTTTTTTTTTTTTCATCTTTTTTAAATTAATGAATAATTGAAAATTCTTTATAATTGATATTGAAAAAAAAAAAATATTTTATCCATCATCATATGGTTGAAAATTAATATCCAAAAGAAACTTAAACATTTTTTTTTCACTGACATTTTTGAACTGTCCTTAAATGCCAAAAAACAAAATAAAAATACATAATTGATATTCGAACTCTAGTATTTTTCTAAAGTTTATTCAGCGTATACATTTTTTACTATTTATCACAAATTTAATTACAATTTGGTTGTTCTTTGCTAATAATGTGATGTGATGAAACCCAAAGATAATTTTTCTTACTCGCTGTCTATTTTCATAGTTTTTAAATAATAATTAATTTTACTCAGAAACATAAAACAGAACATGGTAAATGAATAATTTAGTATTGTAATTTTTATTTTTTTTGTTCATCTATCATTTATTTTAGAATGAAAAATTATTGTATATGTGGACCTCGAAAGCTATGATAATTTTGTATACTTAATGTTGAAATATTATTAAGATTAAAGTTTTCTTCAACTTAAACTAAAAATTTTATGAATATTGCACAAATTTTTTATACTTAATACATATTTTTTGAAGATATGGGAAATATTAATTGATTGGTTCCTCGAAAATATAATAAATGCCATTATTTCCAATAGTTTATAAAAATAAATATTATAATTATTTTGCCGATTGCATTTGTTTAATATTTTTCTTCACGAATTCTAGAGTTGAGTAATAAAGTTTATGCTATTATTGATCATTAAAAATGATAACCAATCAAAATAAATCAAACATTAGATTATTCAACTTTTATTAATTATATATAACTTTAAACTGGCCCTATTAAACTCCAATACAAATTTTTAAATAAATTGTACATAATATTGTTTCATTCAATAAAAAAGATATAATTGATATTTTACTGTTTTTTTTTTTCAATTAAATTTCATGAGAAAATCAATATTTTGAAATCATATTTCCCATTATTATTAATTATGTATAGAAATGGTCCCTACAATAATTTAATCAGCTTAAAACTTTCCAAAAAAAAAAAAATTCATATTTTAGGGGAAATTAATTAATGCAAATTAAACATTAAAGTTCATAACTTAATAAATTTTTCTACCGAACCATGGTTATGCAAAAAGACAAATTTTTTATTATGTATAATGAAATCTTAAAAAAAAAACTAATAAATTAAGTACTCAAAAAATTTGAATCTAAAAATATTCTAATAAGGTCTTATGGATTTTATTATATATTTATAACTAACCCTAAAAAGTAAGATTTGTAGTTTTAAGAATTTTTTTTTTTTTAAATATATTTTTAAATCTTTTTAAGTTTTCATAATATTTAATATACCGGTAGTTATATGTTATTTCATTTTTAACTTAGGTAAATAATTTTTTAGTAAGTATGAGAACATTTTTGAGTTTTCTCTTTTTTTTATATACAACCATTTTAATGAAAATGTATTTAAGTGTGTTCACGGGTGGGGTTAAAGATAATTAAAACATCTACCCTATTCGTTAATTAGTTATTTTCATTATATCACGGGCTGCATATAAATTTAACACAATTTTGATTAAATTTTACTTTACATACATTTAATTAAGTATTTGGTTATTATATAAAAAAATTATACTATACTTAAAATCTTTTATACTAAAAAAAAAAAGAAAGATGATATTAATTTAATAAAATAAAACTTAAATATATTATTTTAAGCTCAAATTTTTATTTGAATTGCTTCTTTTAAATTATAAATTCATTGTTTTTTCTATCCTTAATATTTTTTGTAATGAATTTATTAAGTTCTTTTTTTTTGTTTATATTCAGTGCACACCTTATCATGTACATCATAATGACCTTACCTTGTACATCATGATGACTATTTAAACTCTTTAAAGATACAACATTTTTCGCAACCTATTTTATTTCAATACAGCATCTATAGAACCCTCAAATGCCATAGCAAAAAATACCCATCTGAATTTTTAAATTTAATCCAAAGTTTGGTAGGTAGTAAACTAAAACTCTTTCTAGCATAACCAAATGTTTATGAGATACAGAATACATATATAATGAATTTTTCAGACAATAAATAATAAATAATAAACACTTATTATTCAAAATGATACCAGTCGAATTCATTGAATATTCCCAAAATTATACTATTCTAAATAAAATTAAAATATATAGATAAAAAAAAAACAAATTAAATAATTCCACTCTTTAAAATAATTATTCATTTAAAAAAAAAATAAAAAATAAAAAAATAAAATGAAAAAACAAACACAAATTATTGAACAAGACAGAATTTATTATTTAATTTTTCAACATTATTTTACTGTGCTGTGCTAAAAACAAATTAGGAAAAGGGAACTTTAAAAAAAAAACAAAAAAAAAATTTAACAATAACAAAAAATCCAATTATTCATTGACAAAACCATTAATTTATGAGTCTTTTTAAGAGAATTCATTTTACGCTCATTTGTTGTCATCATCGTATTCTATGTGCTTTTATTTCTATAACTTATGGTTATATGGTAATTTTTCCTTTTAATTTTTTTAAAGACAGCATATTTCTTTTAAGAATTTTTTCATTATAACGCCCCATACATCTTTTATAACAAAAAAAAAAAAAAAAAGAATAATTTTTTTTTTCAGCTTATTAAAAGAAAAATTAATCCTTTTTTCTAATAATATCTTATCAACAGGAAGGCGCGAATGCTTAAATACAATGAAAAAAAAAAGTTTCTTTTTTCTTTTCTTATTATTGTAGGACTATATAAAAAAAGAATTTTTTCTTAAATACTTAAATATATTCTATGTATAAATTTGAAAATGGAAAAATTCATGAAAAAAGAATGCTATAACAAAAATAATATATATAAATATTCAAATATATATTATGCATGTAATAACTTTATTATTTTATATACTATAGTATATTAAAATATACATATTTACAATGTTTGTACACTTAACACATAAATTTTAAGCAACATTTTTATTTTTTTTTTATTGAAAAATCGCTCTTGGAAAAATACATAGCATTGCTTCTTTTATTTTTTTTAATCATTTATTTTCGTAAAAAACAGATGCGGATACAAAATTGATCAACATCAACGATAAATAGGTTTTCAAGGTAAAAATTAGAAAATTTTACCTTTATTATTTATGTCTTCCTCAACAAAAAAATAACTAAATAAAAAATTATAAGTATATAATTTATATAAATTTTCTGAAAATACAGTTAAACATGCTTTTAAAAGGACTATCGAAAATTTGTTCATTAAGCGATCATCATAATTATATAACTTATACATATACATATATATTAGTGAAAGAAGCTTTTATTGCATAACAAATTTCTTCGTTAATTATAAATAAGATATTCTTAAACAAATAAAATACAAGTACCTACTATACATCCATAAGATTATTATTATTATTTTCAATTGAACATTAAGAAGTTTTTTATTTAATATTTATTCCAATTTCAAACATAAGTAGTTATAATGTTGTTCAAGTAATATTAACATATTTTTAATAAGGAGAATTTTTTTGTAAATGTATTCATATTAATATAGTATGTTATTATAGTTATTTTATCTTACATAAAATTTTTTCAAAATTCATATAGTACAAATGGTATTATTAGATTTAAAAATAGTAAGAGAAGTGACAATAAATTTCATTAATTAAACCGAATTGTTAGCAAAAATAAAAAATTAAATTTTATTTAGAAACAACAAGAAGTGTACGAAATTAATCAAATATTTCATTATTTTGATGAAATAAAGGTTATTATTTGACATAAGATCACATACAGTTTTCGTTTCATTTAAAAAGATTTTCCAATAAAAAAAAAAAGAGCAGTAGAACCTGAGAGTCCTTTCTGTGAGGTATTAATTTCTCGATTTAAAAAGAAAAGGAAGTTTTTCTTGAGTAATTTTCTTTTTCTCAGAAAACATCTCTGTCTAAAATGTATTATTTTAGGATAAAAGTTTTAAAATAAAGAATTATCAGCTTTTCAAAATAATATAAAAAAAAACTTTATTAAAAAAGGGTTCAATTGTTCTCAATAATATTGATTTATAGCTTTATACTTTAACATAAAAAATTTAAGTGAAAATTACCTACATATGTAGTATATATATATATATATATATCTGTATAATCGTACTATATACAATCTTTATGTATTAAAATAAAAATGGGTGGTTGTTTTCTCATAACCTTTTTATTGGTTTTTGCTATAATGTAAGTATAGAAAATATTTTCATGTTCATAAAAAATATCTGTTTAACCTCAAATTAAGTTTTCATGTTAAAATATGATAGTGTTATGAGTATTATCCTTTTTTTCTTTTTTTTTTTGCTAAAGGAATTTGAAAAATCATGTAAATTATATAAAAATTTGATATATAATTGACACAAAAAAAAAAATGAACAAAAAAAGATTTGAGGTCAAACCATTAGAGTTTCCTCATTATCTGCGATAAAAAAATTCAAAAAATAATTTCAGATATTCTGTATTGGATCATTATCAGACCAATCTCATTCACATTTCAATTTTATTTATATAAAATGAAATAAAACGAATGTTTAGGAATTTCTAACATTACCTAAATAATAATTAAATTGATAACAACTAAATTTACTTTTACCCTCAATGTGGAAAATATGGCAACAATGCTTAAATAAACTTCGAATGTAATATTTTCTATAAATTTTCGAAAAAAAATCTAATTTTTAACAAATTACATATTGAACTTTTTGGTTTTAAAGTATCCTTCAGTTCAAAATTTTAATATATCAGAAAGTGGAGGACAAAAAAGTCTTATTCGAATTTTAAAGTATAAAGCAAATAAGCTTACTTCGTTTGTGATACCAGTGTCATCACTAAGTTCTCAATTGAACAGAATCATATGTTTTTAGCGGGGTTTTGCGACAAACTTTACAGAAAAAATCTTTTTTCTTTGCTGAAAGTATATTTATTATTTTTCACTTATTCGATGAAAGAAAAGAATTTTGATTTGTGTATTTTTCAACTAAACAGAAAAGATTTCAATTTTTAATACATTGTAGACCTATTTACAAATAAAATTTAAATATAATGTACATAAAAAAAATTTTCGTTGCAATATTTCATAACTTTTTTTTCAATAAAAAATGTTTTTGTTAAAAAAATAAAAATAAATTAGTAGACAAAAATTAAACCATAAATTTGATAACAAACAAAAACTGCAATAAGGTATAATTGCATTCAAGGATGCGACTAAAAATAAACAATTTTTAAATTTTAGCACAATCTCTAAAACATTTATAAATGTTTTATAAATATAATTATACAAATCTTTTAAATGTAAAAAAATTTTTTTTAGAATTATTCTATTGTAAAAATATTTATTCCCACTCAGAACATAAATAAAAGATAATATCTATTTGGATGAAATTTAAACTAAAAAACCGTTTAACACTTTTAAATTTGAGACCTGGTGGTAGAATGTTACTATGGAGAGAATGCAGCGCGGCAAAAATATTAAATATTTTAATTACAAAATAAATAAAATAGAAAAGCTATTAAAATTTAAAAATTCAATGTTAATCATTGTTGGCTTATTATTTTGGTTGGCTTTATTACTGTCAATATAAATTTCACAAAAGAAACGATAAATTCCAATTAATAAATCAAAAATAAAAAATTATTGCGGACTTGCAAAATAAATGTAAATTTATATGTAAGGGTTTATGTCTAAAAATAATAAATTAAAGTATTAATGAAGTACTGTTTGCCATAGAGTAAGTCTCGGAATAAGTAAGTAAATCATTTGTTTCTAATAAAAAACCCTTTTCCTTTTGTTTCAAACTATACTTTTTCATTAAAAACAAAAAACTTTTTCTTTTCTTGAGTTATCTATTTTCACAATTGACCTTTTCTCTATTTTTATTTTTTGTTTGTTTTTTTTTTATATTAAATTTCATTTTTATTTGTCATTTGTCTACTAAGGGATTAAGAACATTTATATAATATTTTTAATATGAAAACTTTTGTTAAAATATTTCTATATACTCAAAATTCTTGATTTTTGATTATTTTTCATTTGATATTTTGTTTTTTCTTCTTGTCATCAAATTTAAATCGAAAAAAAAAAAATTGCACAACTTATAATTGTTTAAGGACATAATGAAATTTTTGACCTACATAAATGTGTAACATTAAAGCAAACAATGCTAAGCTTTTATACCGCAAGTAACTACACAAAATATTTTTATTCCAGATAGCGCTTTAATTTTTAGTGTTAATTTATAGATCAGATTGGATGAAATATTCTCTCGACTATATTTAAAATATTCTCTATAAAATTGAAATCTACTTAAAAATTGTTTTTGTACAACTTTATATTGCGATTTTAAGAATATTTAATTTCTGCTTTTAAATATACCTACTTAATAAAAACGCGTCAGAGAACTAATAATTAGTCAAAAAATGTTTTCCGTGAAATAATAATTGACCATTATACCCTTTTTTCATCACAAAAATTTCACTTCTCTTTCATCATAAATAAAATTTCAGAAATATTCTTAGAATACTTTAAATGATTTTCCTTATAATTATAAATTATACATTAACTTAAAAAAAAATAAAATAATAATAATAATATTATATAAATTTTAATAAAATAAGTAAATTTTGTTGTTTATCAATTAACGTAATTACTCAAACGTTTATCTACTTTGTTAATTTCGCATATATTAAATAAAAAGAAAATAATAAATTAATAACAAGAGAAAATTTATAATTAAACGATTGCCAACAACTGTCGTCAATCTTAATTAACGCCGTTTCCAGTTACGTTATTTTAACAAATTCTTTTTTTTTTTCTTAATAAACAGAAATGTTCTTTACCTTCATGTTTTTTTTTCTTCCCTTAAAAAATATATACTTGATTTTGAATAAAAAACTTCAATAGAAAAAAAAAAAAAAATTATTGAAAGCAAGAGATTATTGAATAGTTTTTTAATTAAAAAAATTGAAATAAATTTTAATTCCGTTTCTTTATTAATTATTAATTATAATTTTTGATCCAATCAGGTTCAAGCAATTTCATTCGTCGATATTGATAAAATTATGATATACTAGGCCCTAGACACTTAAAAGTTTTATTAGCCATTTTATTATTTTTATTTTTTTTAATTTCACTAAATTATCATTTTATTTCGTATCTTTTAAATCCTAAATATAATATTTCTATGTATTATTCATATAATAAGATCAATATTGAATCGGAAACTAAATTTCTTTAAAGAAGAAACAACATTTTGAAAAAATTATATATTTATGACAAAAGCAATTAAATGTATGCCTCAAGGATTTTCAAGAAACAATTTTCAATATTTTGTCTACTCATTTATATAAAAATTTAACAAAATTATGTATATAAGGCCCACATATTTTAAATTATAATAAAAAAAAAATTTTTTAAAAGGGTTTTTTATGTCTAGATAAAAAGTATTATATGTATGAGAAAAAGGCAAGCAGTTGTAAATATAGGTGAATCATTAATAAAAAAATTTTCCTGAAAAAGCTTAACATCAGTCCTTTAACATATATAATAAAATTTAAAGTTATTTAGTTCATAAGATCATTATTATTTCATTTAAATAGGATTTCAAAATTCTTCATGGATACCCATCTAAATTTTTAAAGATAAAATTAAATTCCTTTTAATTTTATTTAATTTTTTTTTTTGCCATTTTCTAAAATACATATACATTATATCCGATTTAAGAAAATTTTTCCATAAACTAAATCGCAAATATCTATTAAAAAAAATAATTAAAATTAATAGTTCATGATTAAAATTCAATACCTATTAAAGTTTGTATTTTTTTGACTTAAAAATAATTTATAAAATATCGTTAGAAATTGAAAAATCTACTGTGATTTGAAGAAGACTTTACTAATTAGAAATATAATATTGTCGCTGTTGAAAAATTCAAAATAATGGAAATATTTCAAAATCGTTGACGATAATATTTTATCAATATAAATTTATTTATAACCAGAAACAGCAGAAATTTATTTATAATCACATTATTTCTAATTTAACATTATCTAGGTAAGAACTTGCATTATAGATATACATTTAAAATAATTGCAATAAATCATAATAACGTTATAAATGTTTTTAATTAATTAACCAAAATCCTTTATATTGGTTCTTGATAATGGGTCCGCTCAATAATTCATCGGTACTTAACTCATCGGTCGATTTTGGATAAGTTATATCCATTTTAATTCATCCGAAAATTGGCCGATGAGTTATATCCTTTGGAATGACATAACTCATCCACCTCACTGCTTATTTGTGATTTATCCTTTTCCAAAAAAAAGGGCCAAAGAGTAAATACGGTAGTGTTTGTCACAAATAAGCATTGAGGTGGATGAGTTATGTCATTCCAAAGGATATAACTCATCGGCGAATTTTCGGATGAGTTAAAATGGATATAACTTATCAAAAATCGACCGATGAGTTAAGTACCGATGAGTTATTGCACTTCGCCCTTGATAATTTATTAAGCTTCAGCAAAAAGATTGTTTTTTTTTTATATAAGTTGTTTTCAATATTTTATTTTACATTGCTGTGTACCTTACTACTTTTATCGGTTTTGGCTCAATATAAAGTTGAATAATTTATGTTGAATTCTCTTTTTTTCAAGATGAAATCTTAATTATTATTTCTAATTTTTTATAAATTAAAAATATTATTAAATGTACATAAAAGCGATATTAATAATATTATAAGTGGGTTCTAATACCCTCTTATGATAAAATTGTTTATTTATATATATTTAAAATATTAGCATTGGCGTTGTTATGTAAATAAATTAAATAAATGTTCCTTATTATAAGTCTACATATCTATGTGATTTGAATATTAGGAACATAAAAAAACGAATTTGAAATCCACGTACATTCCTTGATGTTTTATTTGCAATTTAATCTATGTATAACTAATTAAACCTATTTTAAATTAATATAATTCTATAAGTATAATTTAAATTTAAATTTACTAGAACTGAATTTAATTTAATGCTGAAAATTTGACCAATACTCCACATATTCAGAAACAGATTTACGTCTACAAGTATTTAATTCTTTAACATCTATATTTATTATTTCAGCATCATTTAATTTTTCATCATCAACGACCTGTTCTTTAGTCAAGAATGATGATGTTGATTTTGCTTTTATTGAAGATTCAATTTTATAATTTCCATCATTTTTCCTATTTAAATTATCACTTTTATAACTAGGAGCACTAGCACTATAACTTGATTCAATTTTATTAAATAGATTGATTGGAAATTTTTCATCATCTATTTTATTTTTATTAATATCCTTATTTTCAGTTGCATCATTGGAAACTTGTTGATTTACTGCAACATTTAAATAATTAGATTTAGCTTTCGCTGATTGATTTGAAATTAGTTGACTCTTTTTCTGTAATTCATTCATATTAGCATTATCATTATTATGCTTAGTTAAAATTGTTTCGTTTTTGGTATATATTTTTTTACCCATATTTAAATTATTATCTTTTATAGAGGTTTTAATATTATTTGTGGTTGTTGAATCGGTATTACTTTTTGCTTCACTATCCTCATATTTAAATTTTTCGAGATTTAACGATAGCTTACTATTGACATAATTTTCTTTTGAAACTTTTATATTGTTTTCAGGAAATTCTTTTTTCAAAAATTCCAATTTTTCCATATGGATTGGATTCTCTTCTAAATCTTTAATATTAAATTGGGAAGAGTTTTCAATAACATCTCTTGTTATTATTCCGTCATTATCGACATTTTTCAATATATCTGATAGGCCTTCTACAGATGGTGAAACAAGTGCTGATTGGGATTGAGATTCACTGCCTTCAACAATACGTTCTTCGCTTGAATCATATGTTCCTGGACTGCCGGGCGGAGCTGTTAAAATAACATTTTTTTTGAATTCGTCTTTGTAAAAATCATTTATCATTGATATCATTGCTTTTGAATAAAAATATATTATGCTCATTAAAACAACACCTTGAGCAATTGGTCCAATCATTTTGATTTATTTTAAAAAATCTTAACCACCTAAAATGAGTAAATATATTCGAACAAAATTAAATGCAAAATTTATGCATAAAATATTACTTATTATACTTACTAATGGAGAAAAAATCTTAGTATATAATTGAATTTTAATTTTACCTAAGAACAATGTGAAATTCAATGTTAGTTGTAGATACATATTAAATACATTTTAAAAAATATTTACAGTAGCGTATTTGTTGCAAATGTTTAATTTTGTTTATTAATTTTGTTTATTATCTTATTAATTGAAATTGGATAGTTAATACCATTCTTCTCCGGTTAAAGCTTCATAAATCCATGATACTGATGCTTTCATAGCTGGCCAACCCATAGTTAATGCCAATAAAAGTGTATTAGCCATAACAAATAATTGCATCATATTAACTCCTAATATAATTTATATAACAAAATATTACATAATATATAGTATATATATATATATATATATATATATATTTGGCTTCTTTACATTGTACATGGTGTATGTGTGATGTATGTAATACATATAAGAACGTACAATCAGATATCTACCTCAATTGAAATTGACAAAAAAAATTAATCAAATTAATTGTTCAGCGTTTAAATTTAATCTTTTATAAACTATTATACTATCTTCAGTAACCTTATTTTTAGTAAATTATAAAATTTGATAAAAATGTATGAAAGACAGGAAAACTTTAAAATAAAAGGAGTAATAATGTTAGTCGTGACTCAAATAAAATTTTCTTTGTTCCGGTTCTATACATAAATTGACGCCTCTCGGCAACAAGATGAAAAATTCAAACTATTTTAATTTATGCGACGATGCACGGTACAGTTCCCAAAATAAAATTTATATCACATAATTTCTTGCCGGCACATTTTCCAAATTTATTATTAGTTCCAGTCATATTAACTGGATATGAAACTGGCTCCTTGAATATTTCACACCACACTCCAACGCGCACCTATAAATTGAGCCTGTTTGGAATTATCTCATACCATTACTGCAAAATTTACGCCAAATTCTTGAAAAAAATATTTTTTACAACGTAACAAAAGAAGAATTGTAACCGGAAAACAAGTAAAAGAATACTTTAAATTTTTCTATCTATTTAAATTATTCGTTTCAATAAAAATCACTGACAATAACGTTTTCAATATGCTTTTTATTCTAATTCTAAATGAAAACTAAACTTGGATTTTAAAAGATGGCTAAAGAAAAATAGGTTAGCTAATCCAATTATTTTATTATGTACATAATATCAGTATAATAATAAAAACCCTTTTTGATGATTTTGTTTTATATAAAGTTATAATTTTAGCATTCATTATTTGCATTCAATTACTTATATATATGATGTACATAGAACTTATGCAACGCGTCATTAAAAAATACAAAGTACGGACTTTTGGAAAATAATATTTTCTCAAATATATGAATACACCTATCCTTCAATCAAAATACAATATTTTCATATAACAAAAATTTTGGAAAACATGTTTTACTAAATGAGAAAAATATAAAATTTAAAGAAAATTTAAATTTTGGAAAAAAAAAAATATAAAAATATATGTAAGGCACAATTTTAACGTCCTTTAACGCATAATAAACATCCTTTAACGCCGAATAAAAATTGGTTAACTTAAAAATAAACCATTGTAAGTAATACTTTGAAAGAAATGTAAGTGTTAAATTTTTGCAAATCAATATTTCATAAAACCAATTACTTTTATAAACATTTTTTTTTTTATAAAATTTTCTGATTGTGACACAAAAGAGAAGATATGAGAAATTCATAATCCTGTTTGTGTTCAAGGCAGATCTATTTAGAAAGTCTCAGAAAAGAACACACATATTCAATTTTCATCAATTTTCATAAATTTTCAAGCATATTTCTTACGTCGATTATGATGAAAATGATAGAAAATTCGACAAATTAAATCATATGAACTTACCAAACTCTTGTGTTGATATTTATTTTATTCAAATAAATTATAAATAAAAGCTATGTCCTACCCTGTCTAATGGATCGCTTGAAGTTAAAACACTTTAACGTTTTCAAATTAAAATAAAATCCTTTTTCGCAGACAAGGGCTAAAGGACATAGCAGTTAAGGCCCTAGTTTTAAGATTTTATTTATAATTGAATTATAATAAAATCCATTAATAATAATAATAATAATAATTTTTCGCAGACAAAAAATAAAAAGAATGCGGGAATTAATTTACGTTCATATTGTATTCGTAGATTCTCATAAAATTTTAGTCAAAATACATATTAATTTTTTTTCTTTTACGTATCCAACTTGTTCTGATTCAAAATTGATTTAAATTTTAAAACACAATAATACATAATAATGTTTTTAATGTGTTTTAAAAAAATTAATTAAACATATCCCGAATTAAATACTTAAAAATTAAAATTAAATAAATTAATAGATAAAATTAATAAAAACGCAGTATTTAGAGGTATAACATAATATTTATGTGGTAAATAACCTTCACTTGATCGCATCCATGCACCGAATCCAGAATTTAATTCATCCTCTGTTTCAAGTTTCTGAATTTTTTCATCTAAAACCTTTATATCTTTTTTAATATTTTTATTGTCCTTTTTTGAATTTATTGATGATTTATTGCCAGAGCTTCCTGATGTTGATGACTTTTTTCCTCTTTTCATTTTTTAATTGAATCTATAACCTTTTTCATAAAAAAAAATAAAAAAAATTAAATAGACGATGAATGAATTATAGACAATATTTTATCGAAATATATTTTATCGATTTTTTATTTCGTACCATTATTTTAAATTTATTTCAGTCAAATTCACAAAGATAAAAGGGCGAATTTTCAAAGATATATTTGAATAGCTTTAAAGTTTTTTTTTCTCTTATTTTTTTTTATTTTGATTCATTCATACATTCAGAGCAAAAGTCTACTTTTTATTTAGAAATTTAATTAATATCTTCTAAGAACAAAAAAAAAACTTTAATAATTAATTAGCCGCCTTGCAATTGATTGAATTTGTACGAAATATTATTATTTTCTATTAAATAAAACTAGTATTGTAAACCATCTTCGAAATGAATTGAAACTGAACTGAAAAAAAAAACATTTTTTGAGTTTCTAATGAAACCAAACAAGTTCAATATAATAACGAAGGTACTGAGACAAAACCGACGAAAAAATTAAAATATGAAATAAACAAAATTTGTCGTACATTAGAAATAGAATATATTTGACATATATAAATTATTTGCTTATTATAGAATAGAGACATTGAATTTATGACAAAATGTTGTCAGAAATAATTTTCAATCTGTGACTTAGGGCATAATACTAATACCAAAAACAAAACTATTAAAAAACCAGAAAACAACTTCATAAACTATGTAATCTTATTATTTAGCCCGTTTTTCATCAAAAATGAAAAAAGTTTCCTTTAAATTACAGTCCGTCCGTTCTTCGCTACTAAAATAATGGTAACTAATGAAACGATTTTCATTTCATACGCAATCTCGTCCACTTTCACCTCTAGACTAAATGTCGAGATTCTATAACTTCAGATTAAAATGGTAATATTTGTACATGGTATGTGAGTAAATGGTACAATTACATTGGAGCAAAGATCTTATAGTAGTTAGTTACTTAAATTGTTGTGCATATGAAAAAAAATATATACCTTTTGAAAAGTAATCTCATTCAATCCAATACATATTTTTACAATAGCCTTATCATTGAATTTTGTTTTCCATATTTAGGTATCGTGTTTTGTAATTATTCAGTAGATACTATAGATATTAAGATAAATAATAACGATGTAATGTCAGTGAAATTCAATAGAATGGTTTTCAATTAATTTTCTTTTCAATATTATTATAATAAACTAAAGGAAATAAGCTTATAATATTTTTTAAATAACTGAGAAATCTGGAAAAATCAATTTATATTACTAAAATTATACTTCTCTTTTATGAAAAAGTGAGATAACCATCAATATCCTCTATTTCTATAGATTGATTCGCTTGTTAAAGGAAAACACATGATTTGAATATAATTAGAAATAATTTAGATTATAGTTAATATAGATATAATTTTCTTACTTTTTATTTTTCTCACTAATTTATAGATTTATTTTTATGTGCTTATATTTGAAACACTTGTTTTATTATTTCTTCATTTGATTAATTAACTATCTCGAACTTTAAATAATCAAAACAAAATAACTTTTCTACTAAAAGTTGCGAATTGGAGCTATAATGGAAACTCCTAATCAAGAATACAAATACCTTAAAAGCTGTTTCCATAAAAAAAAATATACGTCAATTGTTTCGAAATTTACCGAACTTGAAAGTTACTTTCTTACAATCTATTCAAGACAACTTCAGTTGAGTTCATTTCTTTTTATTAAATTGTGAGTTTTTGGATTATAAAAAATTGATTTTGTAGGTTTTCATTTTTATTGATTTTTCTATTTTCTCATTCCACATATGTATGGCATTATTTTTCAAATTCGTTACCAAGATTGTCATTGATATTATACATCTATCGATTTAAAAGGTTTTATTAAATAAATATTTATGAACATATATAAATTTTAAAAGTAATAATAAATAAAATATAAAATAAGATTTGCATTTACTATGCCTGAATAAAATAGAGATTTTGTAGTGTAAAAAAGTGAAAATTTTTAGTTTTTTATACATTAGCATGAAAAAGGAGAGCTTTAAGGATTTGGAAGTTGACCTGAACTCTTCAGAATGTTCACTTTTTCTGATATTGTTAATTAAAAATAACAAAATAGCTAAGAAAATAAGAATATGTTGCGCAGCCATATTATGTTAAGGCGAAAATAGGGTTTGTAAAGCATATTTTTTCGACAAAGTCTGTTCGAGACGCAAAAAAACAAATAAAACCCCAGGCAAGGCGGCATCCGTCCGAATTATATTTATTACATTACAGGATTTTCTTGTGTGTGTATCCATGCAGTATTTTGTCCATACTACTTTGTTTATACACATTATTTTGTCATTCCAGTATATTTGGATACATTATTTTGTGATTCAGTATTTTGTGATTTTCGGTATACAGCATTTTGACGTCAACCATAATTCTTTTTTTATTATTAATTACTACTTAGGTATTTAAAATATGAAATTATTTAAAAAAAAAATCATTTCAGCTAACAGTATTCCGGAAAAATAAATATAACGATCAGGAGCTTTATCGTGAAAATTATAATACGATATATCCTGGTTCTAATATAGTTAGATAATTTTGTATACTATAATATAATTTATAATATAACAACTTTTAATGTTGAATGCATACATAAAATAATTACGTTTATGATCCTTGTATTAACTATGTTGTATGTCAACATAAGGTAACCAGATGTATACAGCAGATTTTCTAGATACAATTTGAATTTTTAAATTATTATTCAATGAGTGTTTTATACTAGTAGCATTATGCTTAACCTTGGTATAATAAATATTGTGCAAAATTTAAATACAAACAAAAAAAAAAAAAAAGAAGAATTTTGCAAAAGTGGAATTTTGTTAATGAAGTTATATTATTTTTGAGGCTACAAGTTAGATTAACCCAATACAAAGCAAAATACATCACTTCCTTCTAAAATCTAAAGCATTATTGTGATGCTGCTTTCACATCTTGTGCATCAATTTTGTCATGTCTATTTCATTGTTCCACGCCTTAATACTTGCCTTATAAAATACCTTTCTAAAATTATTTTATTTGGAAGTGGGTGAACAATAATTTCTGAATGCAATGAATACCAAGTTTTTTTTACATATATAAAAATATTATTGTTTTAACACCAAAAAAGAAAATTCAAAAAAAAAGGAACAAAATTAAATTTATCACACAGCTCTGAACCCAAACCAGGTCCGGAACATTTTGAAATCTATGCAATATTCGTAATATTTTAAAAGTATTGTAAAAAATTATCATAATTTTAATATTTTTAGGTACACACATAAATAAAAATACAAATTAAATAATGCAAACCTTTTTTTTTTGCTTCCACCACGTTGAATTGGCAATTAAATTAATTCATTTAAAATTGGAATGCGAATTAATTTTTTCATATGAATTTTAGTCGGCAAATTTTTTTTTATTTGTTATTCTCACTGTGTTTGTTGTGATGCTTAAAATCAGGCCAGTGAAAACAACAAAGCAAAAGCAAAAGAAAAAATTAATATTCAAAAAATTTCTATTTCTTTTATTTATTTATTTTAAATTCACTTATTAATTTAATTTTTTTTTTATTTTTTTATTTCTTTTTTTGTTATCAATTTGCAGAATACAATTAAAATAATTATTTTTCTGGTTTTATTTTTATGTTTTCACTGTTTTAGCACTCACTGCAACAGCACATTTTTATATACATACATATAAGATATTCATAATAAGATAAATAAAAAACAAAACAAAACGAAAATAATATTTCACACAGGTAGATTGACAGGTAAAATTAACTTGAATTACTCCCACAGAGGCAAATGTACCAAGTGATTCTTATATTTTGTAGGTACTTTAAAGAAGGAACAGAAAAAAAAATCAAAACAAAACTAACTTAACACAATGAAAGAAATTAAAACAATATTTTTTTTTAATCTAGTGTTGGTGTAAAATAACCACATAAAAATTCTTCCGAAGAAATCTTAAAGATATTTCATTTTTTTTTTTTAGATACTTTGATTTTCAATTAAAATTTGTTTATTTTCATTTTTTCAATTAAAAATTATTTTAATAATAATTTTAAAAACACTTTTATTTTAAAATTTTCTGTATAATATTTATTATTATTAATTAAAAAATAATATCAATTTTTTTTTTTTAAGATAAACAAACAGTGCAGCGAACAACGATCTTTTTTTAATAAAAGATATTTAGCTGATTGAAGTTGGTTGTAAGACTGAAGAAAAAAAATAAAAATAAAATAAAATATGTAAAACTAAATCTTAACGATCACCACATGGTGGCGCAATTGGATATTTTTAAAACGTTTATTTTATTTAAAATCTTATCGTTTTCTATGTTTTTCTTTAAATAATTTAGATATTTTATCGCTGGGCTTAACTATAGTCCTTTTTGACCAACAAGAACTACGAACACACCGTTTTTCAGTCGAATCATTAATCAGTAGTGGAGATTTTTTTTTAGTATGAAATGGATTTAAAATAAAAAATCTAAACGATATTCTAATACGATATGTACATAATTATATATAAGCATACAAAATAAGTTCGAATAAATAATTGTAATATTTTTGATATAAATTTTTCCTTAAATGTTAGTGAAAAGAAGAACTTGTCTATATACTCTAACATCCGTTCTCAAAACCTTCATCATTCACCTACAAATAATGCGTCTATATACAAAAATCATTCAATTCTTTTCGAAATGCTTTTTAATATTTTTTAATTATTTTTGTAGAAACAGAACAAAGAAAAGAAATTTATTTCTAGGTTTATGTTAAAAGATTTCATAAAAAATTTAATACGAAATTTTTTCATGTAAATAATAATATCAGAGATGATAAAGTATGAGATGTAAAAATGGTTTAGAATTTTGTTTCATCAAGTCATTTACTTCATAGGTTTAAAAACTATAAAATATAAAAATATTTTTGGTTAAAGTTCATAAACAATAAAGAATTTTAGAATCAAATGCCACATCTCATACTTTATCACCTACGATAATATGCCCATTTATTCTTCTTATATTGTTTCCCTTTGTATAATACTTTAATATCTGTAAATCGGTTGGTTTGTTCTAGTTTAATAATAATTTTGTTGTTTTGCTATAATTTCTGAAATCGTTTAAAAAACTCTAAGTTTCTATTTGATTACAAATGTTTGAAATAAAAAATTCAAAATTTTTTGTTAAAAGGGTAAAAAGTGATTAGAACTATTTTTATGTGCACATGATTTTTTCAGTTCTTAAATTATAACTACTTGGTCAACATTATATTTTTGAATTGTACTCATTTCTTTGTTTTTAGTTCAATCTTTAATTCCTAAACCTAGAAAAATTAAAACTTCAATTTATTTGTTTTGTTTAAAATTTTATAAAAATTTTTTAAACAATTTTAAAAAATTTTGTTTCACATACATATTCTTCAATTTGTTTTAATATTAAGACAATATTATTTGGCCTTTCTTCTATATAGTGCCAGGTTTATTCAGTGGCCTTTAAGTCAAAGAATTTATCGAACAGCATAAATCCATTTCCATCGATGTCCACTAAATATTTAATAAACATTTAAAATAAAAAAATTTGTATGGCAACAATTTAAGCCTGCAGAATATCATCATTATAATAAAAACAAATAATTTATTTTGGAATTTATTTGGTTGCTAGAGCATTATATTCAGAAGAATATTCATTCTTAGAATATTACCTATAACGATGTGATGGCAGCTTTTCCGAAATCTTATATATGACATTACAAACCAGCATCAGCTACTTCCACATTTTCTATTATTTATTGTTTACATAACCATAATTACTTAATCGATCTGACCAGGTAATAAAATTGTAAGTAAGAATCCAACTAAAAAATTTCTTAGATATTTTCGTACTGCAGATTTGTACATTGAAAAATAATATTATACTTGTTACTTATTAAATACATATTGTTTGAGCTTTGTTACCCTGATTAATTACGTGCATATAAATAGTAGATATAATTGAAATTATTTGGCCTAAAATAACATGATTCAAAAATAAAGTAAATATTTGTAATTTTAAGTTAAATTAAAACAATTGTAAATTTTATGTGAGCTTAGCTCACAAAAAAAAAAACTTAAAATGAATTAAGTGTGTGAAAATATATCAAATTTGTTTGAAGACAAAAATTTACTGTGTTTGAATTTATGCAAAAGCAAAAAAAAAGAAGAAAAACCTTAATTATATTAAAATTATTTGGTTAAAAACAATGTGTATGGAAAAAATTCACACATTTTAATTCTGTGTATATAATGTCTCTTTTTTCTTATTTTCATTATTTACTAATTTTTTTTAGTCTATAGGAAAAACCAAAACAATTTAAGTACAACAGACTTCACACATGACACCAAATCTCATAAATTTTCAATTGCATCATCATATATATATGACTTTATTATTGTGACAAAAGGAACATAATAATTATTACATTCTAGCAGCAATTGTTACATAAAAATAAATCAAATTGAATATTCAGATACAATATTATATATAAAACAATGCAGCATTATTTTAATATTTAGCGGGTTTATTGTACAATATTTAATGAAATTTAAGGGACAAAGTAATTTAGTTATATTATTGGCAAATAAAATATTTCAAACCATAATTGCTAGTGTACAAACCATAAATGTTGTGGAATTTTTTAATACAAATATTTATCTTTTCAAAACGGGGCACTGAATTATGACCGCATGAATTATGACCGCGGAAAAAGTTTGTATGGGCGGGCAAAATTCATTTTTAAAATGAATTTTGTCCGCGCAAGAAAATGTCTTTTGACCGCGCGGTCAAAATTCATTTTATTTATAAATTGAGTCGCGGTCAAAATTCATTTTGAAAATGAATTTTGCCCGCACATTTTCTCGCGGTCAAAATTCATTTTTTTATAAATTGAGTCACGGCCAAAATTCATTTTGAAAATGAATTTTGTCCGCACATTTTGCCGCGGTCAAAATTCATTTTTTTTAAATTGAGTTGTTGCCTGGAACGCGAGTATTATGCACAAAAGTTATGGAGAAGATACAATTCATTTTAAATGACTTATTTTAAAAATTGAAATCAACCCTTCGATAAAATATTGTGTTCTAAGATAAAGGGCAAGGGCGCTAGCCGCAAATCCCACTGACCAACCGCTCGCCCGCAGCCCTGCTGCCCCCCCTTCCCCTTGTGTCTACCCCACAAATATTTTATCTTTTTTACTCACATACGATAAATAGTGTCGTTGATTTTAGGCCTTTTCCAAAAGGATGCCGTACAAAATGTATAGAAAAAGCTGTTTTTATTTTCAATATTTGTTAAGTAATATTTTTGATGAAACTATTTCTGCATAATACAGCCGCAAATTTTGTCGCGGTCAAAATTCATTTTTTTTCTAAATAGAGTCGCGGCCAAAATTCATTTTGAAAATGAATTTTGTCCGCACATTTTGCCGCGGTCAAAATTCATTTTTTTACTTAATTGAGTTGCGGCCAAAATTCATTTTAAAAATGAATTTTGTCCGCACATTTTGTAGCGGTCAAAATTCATTTGTTTTCTAAATTGAGGCGCGGTCAAAATTCATTTTGAAAATGAATTTTGACCGCCAGTCGCGGTCATAATTCATGCGGTCAAAATTCATGGAGCCTTTCAAAACATTATTATAGTTTTGAATATCAAGATTTTTTTATCCTTATAACAAAATTACTTGCAATAGAAAGTAAATGTGAAATAAAAAATTTATCTTGCAGACTTTGTATATACAATATAGTTTTTGAATAAATAAAATCAACCAATCAACTGAAAAATTAATAATTTCGTAAAGATATACACATTTTTAAATATAGAGTAAATTCAAAGATTCGAAAGTAAAAAATATTCTATCTTCCATATTTTATTTTAATTTTTCGAATAACATTCAGAACCTGCAGATACTTTGTGTATATATATGATTATTATTTTTTATTGTTTGACAATACACATATATTTAAGAAGTAAAAGAAACTGATTGAAACTAAAATTTGAATATCTAGAAAAAACAATAAGTCAGCATGGGAAGCATTACACAATGAAAAACATTTGTAAATAACATTTACAAACTATAATTTTTAAAATTTTATATGACATTACATAGTTCTGATATTATGGATACAAATGTATGTGCCTAATAAAAATCTCTGTACGATAGAAATAGTAGGGTTTCCATCAGCTCACTTGAAAAAAAAATTACACACAAATTTCCTATAACCATTTAAAAATTTGAATAATTAAAAGTCTTAAAAATTTTCTATAATCGAAAGTTAATTTATGTATGAAATACATTTTTATATACAAATTTGAGTATAGAATTGATTAATCTATCTTTACAGTTTAAAAATTTTTACAAACTAGTCAAAATGTAATTTTTTTTTAATCTTAATAATATCATATTTAAAAAATCTACATTTATTGGTTTTTAACTCTAAATATTATGTACTTAAAGATAAAATAATCCTTTTATGCTGGTTAAAAAAATACTTGCTTCCATTTTTTCAATATGAAAATTAAATAACCAAAAACTTGCATGTTGAAAATTCATATCAGATGGATCCATCGACACTATAAATATTTAATTTTCTTATATTATTATTTTCTTCCCTAATTATTAGTCTATCGTTTTCCAACAAAAAATTATAACTACTTATATGTAAGCTAAGTTCATTGCAATAAGTTTGTCCTCAGAATGTCAGATAATGTAATTATTTTTTAATTTTAATTTTAATTTATTAATTCATTATTGTCTTCACCCAGTATTTGAACACTTCTAACTGGTTTCCTACTTAATGAAACAATCGATGTTTTTGTAGTAGTTTCTTGTTCAGGGCTTGCAACCACATTTTTTTGTGGTTCAGATTGAAGTGCTAACATTAACATTCTATATAAAAGTTCTTCTCGCACATCAGAAGGTAAATAGTTAGCTAAAGAACCAGAGGAATAATCATCATCTGCAACATAACCCGCAGGAGTTTGAGCACCGAAATATCTGGGGTTAAACTGTTTTTTTCGTGGCACAAGTCTTTGCAACTCGAATCCCATTCCAGGATCAGCTTGTGGGACAGGATTTTGAGCTTGGTACATATTTTCGTCGGGTAGATAAGGCTGGCTTCTATAGTGTGGTCTTGGTTCATATGGATTATATACAGGTAAGGGTCGAGGGAAATTGGATTGATAATGATTATAATATGGGTCATAACCATTAAAATATGGGTTTGACGGTCTTTGTAAATACTGATGACGCGATATTAATAAATATAAAAGTCGTTCAAAATCCCGAGTTGTAAGAGGTCGTTCAGCTCCTTCTCTGTAGTAAGGTGCGGCAGATGGATTTCTATAAGGATAAGGTACTGGAGTTGCCTGCGGAATGTACGCAACTGTTGGCTCTTGTGGATAGTAATAGCCCGGTGGTGGATTTCGTTGATAAGTTTGAGCAACAGGGGCCGGATCTTGCTCAGTTCCTTCCGATTTAGTAGGTATGGGAGTTGTTTCTCTTAAATATTGTTCACTGTCAGTATTTTGTTGTGGAATAGGAATTCTGACTAATTGAGGAGAATTATTTCTTGCTTGCTGAACTCTTACGAACTGAGGAATTCGATAGTCTTGTTTTCTCAAAATTCGACCCTCAGTATCAGTATTGGCTGGAATTTGATTTTGAATAGGTGTTTGTTGAGTTAAATAGGCATATTCAGAAGTCGACTCAGTAGTTTGCTCATCAATTTTCTTAGAAGGTAGTTTTGGATAATACTTTCCAGAAATTGCTGTATGAGAGTTTAATGTATTTTGAAGATTTGCAGCTCTACTTCGAGCAGCCAAAACCAATGATGGCAGTTTGGGATTGTTAGTAGTTGAATAAACAGGTCGGGCTGAAGAATCTGGATCAGGGTGAAGTTGCCTTCGTAATGCATTTCCTCGCAAAATAATTTTTTCTTCATCCTTTTCATCAACATCTTCGACAACTGGTTTGGCAGTAGAAATTTCACGATTGGTTGACAATTGCACCTGGGACACATGATGATCAATTTCTAATTTTTCCGGTCTTGAAATCTGTTGTTCTGAACTTTGTTGTCTCAAATTAGTTCCTGGTAGTGGTGTTGGTCGAATGTTCACGTATGTTTTTGCTGTTGGAATAGATGTTGCATAAACTACTGTTGTAGTAGGATCCCTTGATTTAGAAGTTGATGAATGATCTCTAAATGGTCTTTCACTTGAAGACAAATGAGCTGAAGACAGAACTCTTAAACGACGTGGAATAGTTTGAATAACGGAAGCTGATGTTGTTGAGGAATATACCGGTCGTCTCGTCGTTGAACTAGTTTGAACAGTTCGATTGGGTCGTTGCAAAACCTCTTCGTCAGAAGATTCTGATAAATTTTTCAATCCCGTACCATTATTAGCTGTGTATGAAACTCGTTTTATTTCACCATTTAAGTCAATATAACCATAAGTTCCTTTAACATTACCCAAAACGTCTCGGCTTTCAATCTTAAATGTACCATCGTCAGCTTCATATCCAACTGTATAACTACCATCATTATTCACTTTTTGAATCTGTTTAATTATTTCCGCTTTACCATCTTTGGTCTCAGCTTTCTGCAAATCATCAGAATCTTCTTTTTGTGTTGTAGATGATGGTGCTATAGTTGTTGTTGAACTGGCTTTGGTTAAAATTACATTTAATCCAATAGTGCAAATTGCAATCAAAAATACACTTCCCGCCGATATCTGAAAAATCAAAACAAGCACCTAATATTTATTACAATTTTAATTTGATTGGTTAGTTTATAAAAAAATAATAAAGTGGAAAAATAAAAATACTATGTGATATAATTTAATTGATATGCAGCGAAACCTATTGTTGTCAAATTTTAAAAATTACATTGATTTACAAATTTTTTCATTATTATAGTCTAATCGAATTTATATTTACGTACCTTATGTACACATGTAGAAATATGTGCTAACATAACGCGCGAACTAATAGAAAGTTACAAGAATATGAAAATATAAGTTCCAATGAATACCCAAATTAAAATTATATGACACATAAATTCAGTCAAGGATGCAAAAATAATTTTGTTAACAGCAAAAATAATAAATTTTGGATTATTTTTGTAACTTATATGTTGTAAATTAATATTTAAGTAGTGACACTGAATAAAATTATATATTATTATCATAAAATTTTTGAAATGAAAATCGAAGAAATACATACATATATGTACGTATGAATCTACAACCTGCCTAATTAAGAAGTTAATGTAATTGAATTCGGGGCTTAGTCATTGCTTAGTCTAATATTTATTTTTCTACTATAAAAGTTCCATTTTAATTTTTACTATTTTATGCATTCAGATAATTGATATAGAATTTTTAATCGATTTGAAGAAAAATTATACAAGGTACAGAACTCGTTTGGGTATTAAGAAAAAAAATTATATTAATTTTTTATGCATAAAGATATTTACGTATTTAATTTTTCGTTTTTATTTGAATTTTTGTAGACTTTTCTATAAATATCTCTCGTTTGATTGTGATAATTCCACTGTACTAAAATCTTATGGTTCTCCTCTATGTAGAATTGTACTTGTGTCAATGTTCATACATAATCAACTGTTTCAAATTTATTTAATTGTGAGTTTTTTATTTTATTACTCATTTTTCGAAAATCTTACGGATTTCCCAATATAAGGAACAAATCTAATCTTTATTTAACTTACTTTGCTAGTAGTTTACTTGATTTAATGAATAAAAAATTAGAATAAATTGGCAAACTTACCAGCTCTAAGTTTTGGAGGGCTTAAATCTAATGCGTCTAATTACTAATTTTGGAAACTTCATATAGCTTTAATTTGAATATCAGGTATAAAACCATATCAAGATTCCAGATAATTTAAAAATAAATTAGTAAGTGTAATTTATTTGTTCAAGAAAATTATTGGAAAATTTGTATGCATAAAAATAATTCAAATGCCTAATGAAGCTCTTTTAATGCCTTTTATTTTCGACGACTACGGAAACAAAAAACTATGTACATGATTTTTGTATTTGATTTTTGAACAACACACATATTTGAGTACAGTTCAAAAATTTGCTAACCGACAAATTAAATAAATTTCAACATCTCAGATGGTAATTGAAACATAACCGAATATGATGTAGGATAACGACAATACATAACGACAAGGGCTGCTATTATTTTTTATATGAAGTTCTCTAAGTGATAAAGTAAACCAACATAATTTTTAATTACTTGATTGCTCAGTGCAAAAGCCTGGAGATTACTTAATTTTACGGTTTCTTCAAAATCGGAAATTTACTAAGGCGTTGACTCTTTTATTCAAGGTTTCCGATAATGGAACCCAAATCCGGAAATTTTAAAATCCTACCAATATTTTTGAAAGTATACAATTTATTACTTAAAACTAAAATAGTACATCATTTTAAATCTTATTTTATCTTCCATAAATTAATTCCAATTTTGTTTTATATGTTTTTCCATTTTTTATGAAAGTACAAAATTCCACTTCAAATCCTATATAAGGTTCAGGTTCAGTATAATTCTTTTATTTTATTTTATTTTCTTTAAGTTCTTTTATAAAAATTTTCTTCGATTTTTTAATTTAATTCAATTTTAAATTTAAAATCAATTATTTTTTTCATACTTAAAAAACTACATTATATCAATATTTAAAAGCCGTCACCACTAAAAACACTATATTATTGTACCTTAGGGTGACAATTTTGTCCCATATCTCCAAGGCACTATTATTTAGAAATTCTTTTATTTTAACTATTTTCTTAACTTTTATTCTTTTTTACTTTAACTTAAAAGACAATAAAATAAACATGAAAAAAACAAATTCAAAATTAAATAAATTTTCTAATTATAACTTTTCTGAAGCGGAAATATAAACCGCGCGTATTAAAAAACATACGAAATTGAAATAACCGCAAAATATATTCGAACAATGTCTATATAGTAAAACCCCCAAAAATATTTTTCTTCAATTATATTTTTTTAAAGCCCATCCACTATATATATTTACTACCACTATTAACATTTTCATTTATATACGAACGAAATACAATATAAATTTATTTAACAATATAAAATGTTTTTATTTTTATATGAAAAACCCACACAATATTTTCATAAAGGGATGTTTTTGAATAAAACTAACGATATTATTAAAAAAAAATAAAAATAAAAAATTGCTACAATTATTTTAAAACATAAGAAAAAAATCATATAATATAACCAGAAAATATTATTATTTTAAACGACCTTGCCACAAATACAAGCACTTCAGTTTGTTTTATAAAATCTCAAAGAAATGCATTTTGCATTTTAACAACACAAAAAAAAAAAATAAAAAATTAGATAAGAAAATATTCTGTTATGAGAAAAATCATAACATCCACCGTGGGAACACCCCTATTGTTTTTTTTTTATTTATCTGAAAATGGAAGACAATGTACCATTTACATAATATGAAATTCAGTATTATTTTGTTATTAAGTTCGATTCAAATCATATAATGAACGAAACTTTTCGAATAATTTAAGGTTCTAAGAATAAATAAATAAAATTTATTTTATACGAAAGTTTCGAAGAATTTCTAAAAAGAAAATTAGAATCAATAAATTTCTTGAAAATATTTTCATCTTTAAAATGTTCTTAGTATTTGATACTACATCGTTTTTATGTTTTTTTTTCTCTTTTAAAATGTATGCATATTCTTGTTCCTTGTTAGTCCGTTTATAACATCAGTAAAAGTAATTAAAATATATTTAAATATTAAATCTATGGTATACGAAATATTGTCAACAATTAATTTTATAATATAACATACAAACCGTATAAAGATTATACTGCATCAACCAACAGTTTGAAGATTGACTTCAAAATAATAACTCTTTAATTTATATTTGTGAATATTTAAAGATTTTTGTTTGTGGAAAAGCGTGTAAGCGTCTTCATATACACTAGTATCATCGTTGTTCCAATTACGTTTTGGTGTCTATAACTGGAAGATCAGACTGTTCTTAAGCAAAATCTATGAAATTCCAACTTTGGGATAGTAAAAATATGCAATAAAACACAACTATTATTTTGTTATAAGTAGGCATAGTAGCAATGCTGTATACCCTTCGGATTCTGTCTGCCGTGTTTTTTAATATCAACTATCATTAAGTTTTTTTGAAACTAAATAAATGGTAGTTTTAGTTTTTCCACAATAGAATCCATTTTTTTTTTACTATTTTCACATAAATTTTTTGTTTTAAATAAATTATTTTTATTATATACAATATAAATACATTATCCAAACAATATTTTTAGTTGTTTCACATATTTAAAAGAAGTAATTGAAAGTGAAACAAAAGGCCGAAATTAAAATATCATAATTTAACACCATTATACTGTGAAGTGACAAAATATGTAAATTTTTCATAATTTTTGAAAAAAAAAAAAAAAATAACTGAAATCTTAAATTTTCACTACATGTCACTTCTAGTTCAAAACTTTTTCCAGTTATTCCATTTGCATATTTGATATATAACAATTAATAATGTTAAGTAATTAATTCGAAATTCAGTTAACCGAATAAAAAATTATTATTATTCACTCTTTACTTTTATGATTTTTTAAGTTTATTCGGGAGTTCAGCCAAATAAATTATTATTTCATGAAATCTATCGATTCCATGTTTATATTAACAGAAGTTTTCTTCTAACAATAACTTTTTTTTTATGTTAATTTATTAGAACATCTAAGACCATTTAATCGGCATTTAAAATTTCTAAAATAAATTTTTGATAAAAAATAAATATTTGTAAAACTTAGCATTGGTTTACGTATCAAATTAAAAAAAAAATGTATAAGTTCTTCGATCACAGAGTCTTTTGATAAGTCCTGAAGTTAATTTTTTTTTCAAAATGATTTAAAATAATAAGTTAATCTATTTTAGATTTTTGTAAATTCATTAACAAATTGTCTCTTTTAATTTCTTTATTTGCAAAGTTTGTGTTTTAGTATTTGCTTTCATAGACCAATATTTGGAGACATCATAACTTCTAGCTTACAATATTTAAATACTTATAAATAGCATTGAAACATTTTTGATTTGAATCTATAAACAACACATTTCAAAAGAAACAATTAAGGAACATTTAGCAGCAAAAAATAAACAAGAACAAAAAACAATTAAGAACTTTAAAACTTAAAAACTTTTTAAGGACGTTTAAAATTTTCAATCTCTTCTATTAAATCTCAAAGTATACTACAAGAGTAGAAATTACAGTTCTTATACAAAAATTAACCAAAAGTATTTCCAATAATTTGTCGTAACGAAATACGATATATAACACCGTAAGATATAATTATTTATATATTTACATTCTATTAAAATTAATCTGTAGTTATATAGTTATATTTACTTATACATTTATATATATGTTATGTTAAATTATAATATTATTCCATAAACAAGATATCTGTATACATATTATACGTAAATAAATGACAAATAGTATATGGTAAATGCTCAAAATACATTTTCTATAAAAAGTTTCCAGAGGAATAAATCAATTTAACATATATTTTTGTTCCCTTAATCTTTAACACATTATGTATTCCATGTATAATTTCCATGTCAATTTATCCTAAATTATTATTCTAAAACTATAAATTCAAATTGTTGAACGGCATAAATTAAAATATAAATGTATAACGATCATTAAAAAATGTTTTTTCAAGGTCCTATATTTAAAATAAATGAATGAAAATATGTCTAAGTTCAACACCTTTTGAATTTTTCCTGGAATTTACTATTTCCCTTACAACATGAAAATAAAATAAAATAAATAAAGTTTAATATTATTATTATTATAATCAAAAAGTCAAAAATCTAAAATATCTCACAATTATTTTAAAGGTTAAATTATAATAAGTTTGTATATCTATTAAAATAAAAATTAACTTAATTTATGTATAAGGTATACGTATTTATATGTATTAAATTAAATAACAATAATAACTTAAAAAATACTACCTAAATTTTATACTACTATATTATAGTTTAATTTATTACCCAAAAATTTTTAACACTACAAGCTTTAATGAAACTAAATCATTGACAAAGATATAAATTTTCTCATAATGTTATTTATAATTTTAAGTTAGTTAAATTAATTTATTAGTATCAATTTATGGAAAAAAAAAATCTGTATACATTACTAATAGAGGTATAATAGAGTCATTTTATTTTATTGACATACTGATCTTATTCAAAGCCAAATATGTAATGAGTGACTGAGACCCTTGCTTTCTCAATAATAATAATGAAGTAATTGGTAAGTATTTTCTTATCATTCTATAATTATTTATATTTTGAAATGCTAGTTTAATATTTAAAAGAAATATTTGCATTTAAGTCCAGCTATAGAAAGTTTAAAATCTGCGAAAATTAGGTAGGGACAGTTAAGTCCAGAAAGTGAGGGGTATAAGGCTTATATGAAGTCCGTATAATTAATTACATAAAAATGAATAAATATGAAATCATCCAGAATTAATAAGAAGAAATCGAGACTAAAAAATCAATCCAATTAATATTAATATTAATATTTTGGATTACTCGCCTTAACTGATTAAAATAAAAATTTTGACTAAGCACAAAATTTATTTTTCAGTTTAATTTAAGAAAAAATTTAAAAGAACTTTTTTACTAAAACGAATTTAAATTTATCATTTAGAAAATATTATAATTATATGAAATGAAGCCTGAGAACATATTCTAACAACCTCTGACCGTGAAAAAAATTCTAAATAATTTGATTATAATTTAATATTTTTATAGTGCAAAACGTTTTAATTTTGTACATTTTAATTTTGTTGCAATAAATTTTTTCTTTTTTATGTAAATTTATGTAAATGCGGTTCAAAGGGATTTTGAATAGGATACTCGTTGTAGTCTGTCTTTATATAACCTATACAATCTGCTGAGATGTGTTACCAGAATTTCTTACGATTAAGTGAATCAACATTAGAAAATAATTTAGAAAAATGAATTCTTTTGTATGAAATCTTGATTAATTTTGTTGTTTTTATAAAAAAGGAAGTGATTATCCAATACAAAATACATTTCTTCTGATTGTTGTAGATAAGAGCTTATGATTTCTATCATTTTATCATATAAAATATAAATTCGCTCATACAGTACATATATTGATATTTAGATGCTCATCACTACCAAATCCTAATAAGAAACCAAATATTTGTTTTATTCAAATTAAACAATTATACATGTTTTATATTGATATTTACATATATATTTTATTTATTTCTCCATTTTTCTATCATCCAGACTTACAATTTTTATATAAAATTTTAAATTAAAAGTTAAATAAATCAAATTAAAAATAGTTAAAAAATATTCAATTTCCATTAAACATTAAGTTCATGGTAAAATTTTTTTTTAATTGCATATCTTTATGCGTTTTCTTAAAAAATTAATAAATATAAAAATAAACCAAATTTGGTAAGCACTATATTCCATTAACCGTGAACTGAAAATTATTATTGGTGATATTGTGGTAAGTTAAAGAAAATTAAGTGGTAAATAAAAGAATTAACACAATTAGTATATTTTCAATTATTTCAGTTGCCATAAAATATAAATAGTAATTATGGGTTTGTTTATGTGAAAATATTACACTAAAATAAATTAATTATTTATGATTACATATTTTTCACCTTTATCCTGATATTTATGAACTCAACACATATTTATTTTTTTATATGCTTCTCGAAACGATTAAAAGAAACTGCTGTTAACAGGGGATTATGCTTTATCCCAGAAAGGTTTTTGCTTTAGCTCACAAGATATTTGTCTTTCAAGCATAAAAAATTTAAAAAATATATTTTAATTTTTTTTTTTTAATTTTAATTCATATAATATTTATTCTTTAGAGTATATATTTTAATTAAAGGTTTCTATCCTGATTCGATTAGGTCATAATAATTATTCCAATTAAATTATTATATTTATATTTGTATACATAATTTTTAACATAATATGTAATTATTATTGATTGTTTAACTATATTTTTTTTAAAAAGATTTTTTTACTGTTTGTGATAATTGATTTTTTTTTCTATATTAAATTACAAATAATAATTTAACAAAATATTTTTTAATTGTGAATTTTGAATGAATATAATTAAATGAATCATAACAAAAATAATAATAATATACTTATGTGATATTTTTTCTTGATTTTATTTGAATGATAATTTAAAAATAATTCAAATATTTATTTAGATACGATTAATACAAAAAAAAATCATGATTAAACAAATTTTTAAAGATTATTAAGAAAAAAAATTAATTTCTAAATAATTTATAGCAAAAATTTAAAGAAATTAATTAATCAAGTCAATTAATTAGCCCCAATTTATGATTTAATGGAAATAAGGATTATTTTAAATGTAAATAATTTTTTTAAGTGTTTAAGCCTAATGGATTATTAGATTATTAGATATTGTGAGTTGTTGTTAACCATAATTACGAATAATTTCATTAACGAAATATTTACTATAGGCTATACGTATACATATTATCGATTTTCAATCTATTACTAAGAGATATGTAATACTGGAAAGATATCCCTTATTTTGATAATACGTGTATAAAAAAAAAGTTTTGTTTTGAATTGTACTACATATAATATTAAAAACTTTAATCATAAAATTATTTATTTTTACAAATTCAAAAAATTTAAACAAACAAGAACATTTTATTTACGTTTATTACATTTAAAAAATGTAAATAACCATAAAAAAACAGTTTATTTAAAAAAATTGGTATAATAAATTTCATCTTAAATTTAAATTTGTATATTTATTATATTTTTTTTTATTTCTTCTCAATTCATTTAAGATTGCGGAAGTTTTGCCTTTAACTATTATTTTTTTAATGTTTATATTATTTATGACTCAGAAAACTATCAAACTAGGTTCTATGATATGTAATGTATGTATGAAGTCTATAATTATATTCTTGTTTCTTTTCTTCGTAAAAAAATAAGAAGAGGAAGTTATTTGTGCGACAAAAAGACTATTTTCAAGCATTTGAATTTTGAAATTCTTACAATAATTTTCTTCCTTATTACCTACATTATGTTTTGAGAAATTGAAAATAATAGTTTATGTTTTCGATTCGTATAATAACAATGCGACACCATTATTGTTACAATTAATAGTCATAAATTAACTAGAATTCTTCATCATAAATTAAAAAATAAAATTGTTAATAAATAGGTTTTTCGCATAGTTTTTATCAAATATGGATATAATATACCAATATACTTTATATGTAATTTTAATAACCTGATTTCATATTAATTTTCTCAAGATCATTGCACAAAACATAAAAAAACATTTGTAATAGAAATTTAATTACTTTTATGTTATTATTATTATTATTATTATTATTATTATGTATTAATCATTATTATTTCATTTGGATGACATAAATGTCATAATATTGTGCAACTGCTCCCAAATACACATAAATTGTATAAATATTGTATTGTGTATGTTTTTATTGCAATTGCCAAAAAATTTTGAATATATAAATTATAAACAAAACAAGCAAAACTATAAACCTACCTATACACATAAAAATATAAATTTTATAGTAATAAAAATAAATAATTTATTATTGTCAGTGATACATACATATATACATATATTTAATACAATTATTTTTTATATAAATTTTATATCAAAATTAAAAAAAAAAATAATAATAATAAAGTAATCATAAATAAATTTATATATCACGCGAAATTATTTAACCTAAATTCTTTCAAACATGTTTCATTTCTTGTTTGGTTAAAACAAAATTGCATAATTTTTAGTCCAGTTATAGTTATGCGTACATATATGTATATTACGTCAAATAAAAATCGAAATTATTGTGCTGCAAGCTTAACTTCATCAAAAATGGTAAAAAACCATAAAGCAGGAAATTCAATTTAATAATTTTATTTATTATTATTATTATTATTATTATTTTGTGTTTTTTTTTTTTCAAAAATTTTACAGACAGATACTTATAAGATATAAGTATACTATTTGTTTTAAATGTTGATGCTAATGAATAACATATGCAATTTAATTTCCATTAAAATGATGATTTTAAATGTGTTCATGAGTTTAGCCGTAAGTGAAAAATATTACACTGCAGGATACTCGCGGTAAGCAAAAAGAAAATAGTTTATTTTTTTTTTTCAATTATCCACAAATTTATGAGATGATACCCATGTGTATTTTTTTTTTATCTTTGTACATTGATGTTTATTATTGATCTTCACAGAAATTAATTAGGTGTCAGATATTAATCTATGCGTATGCTGATTTTATATAGTTTATTCATCTTATTTAATAGTTAGATAGATAATTAAAAAATTAAATCTTACTTAGTTAATCATTAAATCTATATGATTTATATTTTGTTATTTGCTAAATATAATAAGTATAAAATTGTGCAAAAAAAAATAACTATCCAATGTAAAGTACAACTGTATTGTATATGTAAGTAGCTGTGCGTCCGATGCATTTGGAATGGAAGTTACACATAAATTAATTACAAATTATACACACATTGAGACTTAAGTTTTTTCTTTAAGGGGTTATATCCACTTGTGATTTTCAAAAAATCGATTTTTTTTTTTTTTCATTTTTTGAATGTACATATATTCAAGAATATTCTCTGAAAATTTCAAATCGATCCGACAATTAGTTTCGGAGATATGAGCGTATTAGTAAGATCGTCTCCGAGCGTTCGAAAGTAGTTCCCGAAACTTTAAACGCGTTTATCTCAAAACCGTGTTTTCAGAGTCGGTGTACAAAATTTCTCCGAAACCGCTAAACCGATCGGTTTGAAATTTTCACACGACTTACTCAGATATATTTTTCAGGTAATGATCGAAGGAATAAGGTTTTGGACAATAATTTCGATTTTTTAAGCCACTTTGAAGTGAAAAATTTTCATGAAAAACTGAATTTTTTTTTTGAACGGCCGCCATTTTGTCAAAAATCAAAATTTTGACTAGACCTTCGATCATTACCTGTATTTATTTATTACAAAACTAAATATTTTTGGTTTTTGGTTTTCAGATAATTTGGACCAGAGATATCTTGTACACCGCCAAGCACTTTTTTTTGGAGGTCTCTCCGCAGATCATCTACAGGAGCTAGGGGATCCAATATTTTTTTAAATAAACCGCTGATTGTTAAAGTACATTAAATTCTGTTTAAGTACATTTTTTCCATTAATGTATAAAATAAAATGCCTCTTTGGAAAAAATTCACAAAAAAACGCGTTTTTTCTGCCTCGCAAGTGGATATAACCCCTTAAAGCAAACACCCTATAAATTTTATAAAATTTATTAATCAATTCATGTAGTGAAAACTGTAGTTAGAAGAATCGTATACTTGTTATGTTTTATGGTTTCGGTTTGTTGAAATCTCCAAAATCTAAATAAAACAAAAAAAAAATTTAATTTTCCATTTAAATAAAAAAAGAGCATTCAGTACTTTTTATTTTATAGAATATCGATGATATTTATATTCACAAAAAAAAACCAGAACGACTAAAAAAATTTATTATTTGTAATTAAAAAAACAATTTTTTTTTTCCATCCTTGATTGTGCATTTTGTGATTTCATGAAAATATTTTGAATTTCGGCAATTTTCACTATTTGGTAACAAATTTTCATTATTGGTCTTTATTACGAAAAAAAAATATTTTTATTTTTTTTATCTACATATTATATGTATTACATTTTTGTTATTTTATACATGTATGTAGTAAGCCTATTTATATTTATATATAAAATTTATAATGTTTATGTACAAATTTCATACGTAATAAACATCTGTATCAGACCACAGATTTTCACAGTGAGAATTTGTATTCCGGGTTTGTCATGGTTTAAATTCATAAGCTTGTAGAAAATGCTTTTGATAACTCTATGGTCAATTAAAAATTAAACAAACACTTCTTGTGTTATTTATTTCAAATTAAATAATATATCTATAGATATTTTATTTCGTTTATGCCAAAAGCTATATGACCTTTATAAATCTATTACAATTGTTCCTTTAAATATTTTTTCTGTCGACATGTGAATGTGATCAGGTTAATTGAATAAAATCATTATAAAAGTGAAAAAAAATACATATTTATCCAGAATATATGTAATAAGAATATTTCCCATAATTATTTCCGATTTTGAACTCCCATTTGTCACATTTATAGACCTGATTATATATTAACTACTTGAAATATTCTTTATTTTATTTTCCCAAAAGCATTTTCCTATTAGTTATGCTATTGTCCTTATTGCTGCCCATATAATTGTGGTTTTTTCGCTCTCATATTACTTCTGTTTTTAGATAGATATAACTATTGTGCAAAAAAAAAAAACTAGAAACAAAAACTATAACAATTTTAAATATTTTGATCTATAAATGATGCATTTTATATGTTGTTTTTTTTTTTATCTTCGTGTTATAGCAATTTATATTTTGCTGCGTGAAAACTTCATATGCCTATATTTGTAAAACTTTCTATCAAATATAGATAATATACTATGTACCAACTAAACATGGGAATATTTTTTCATTTTCAAATATAAATTAAATTTGAAAACTTTTATTTTTTCCGACATTTATGGAGAAATTTCAAAATATGATAGTCCTACCAAAAATAAAGTGTGTATACTTTTATAATAAAAATATAATAAGGTCGATTATATAATATTTATTGTTAAAACATTCAAAATTAAGATATAGATAAACTTATTGAATGAAGAAAATTTTGAGATTTTGAATTTAATTGCATTCCTTTGTTTGTATACACAATTTTATTGCGAAAATAAATAATTGATTATCAAGTAGTTTGTTTGGACATATATGGTCTTGGAAATTAAGAATCTAATACAAGAAGCCAAACCCCACTATTATGATGGAAGTAGTTTAAAATTCTTTACAAACTATTCAAACACTAGCAGCAATTTATTTAAAAACACATGATTGCTTACATGAAGGCTTCAATTTTAATATGTCTCTCAAGTTTTTCTACTATATGAATCATTCTTAAATAAAAAGCTGAATAAATAAACATCTACATATATTACAATCTTAATTAAATTAAATTTTAAGCTTAAAAAAAACAATTAACTTCCCACAGGAATTTGAATTATAATATCCTATAATATTAAACTAATTTTATTGAAAATTAAATCAACCTGTTTTTGCCTTTTATAATTCTTACTATAAGCATAGCACTTATCTGATAGATTTTAGAGTTAAAAAAAAACGCACCCTTGAAATAAAATTTTTCATTAAAATGAAAACTTAATTTTCCTCGCACAAAAAAAAAATAAAATCTATCAATAGTATAAATTTAGATAAAGTGTATTCCTTATCTTTTATTTTACCTGATTTCGCGTTCACAAAAAAAAAAAATGCTTAATAGCCTTTAACCATAAAATGTAATAAATTTCAATCTTTTGCACCTACATTAAATTTTTTTTTAATCTTTCCTTAACTGAAACGGTATTAGATTTTATTAAGTTCATGTAGTTTTTTTTTCGCTTAGACAACTCTTACTTTTAATAATACCGTATAATAAAGTAATGAATTTATCTACTTATCTATATGTACACACCGTAATTTTTTTTTTTTTTTGAAATTCATATCTTCGAAAGTTTGCAAAGTATTGTGACAGCACACATTTTTAATTTGGTTACTTGCTATTGTTTTTTGTGAATCGAAAGAGCGTTCAAAACTTTACAGTGTAATATTTGACAATTCTGTCGTTAAAATATTAAAATAAGTTATTCATTTTGCGGATTTTGCCATTTTTTTAGATATTTAGCCAATTAAAAATTTTAAAAATGTTAATTTCACGATAATAATAATAATTAATGAAATAAAACGCATAACATATAGTTGTAAAGTATGTATATGCAATTTTAAATGTGTTCTTTTGGAGCACACATAACACTCAATCGAAAGAAAATTTTTGCGGAGAAAAACTAAAATTAAGTGAACCATCTTTTTACGAAACTTTTTTTTTTGTTCATCTAATATTTTAATGCTTTAAAATTTTCTTAGTTCAAGGTTGTATTTTTTTTTTTCATTATTATTCTTTCTTCAATTGCAGATCTCTTGAGTTTTTTTTTTCATTTTTGTTAAAACAAATAAAAATTATAGTTTAAGCCTTGAAAATCACATAGTTTTTTTCCAAGCTATGTGGTTTATTGTTTTGTCCAAAGTATTAAATACCTATTTTAGATCAAAAAAAAAAACAAAAAAACTATGTATATTTTTTTGTTTTCTTAACTTGATGTCTATTAAATTTTTACGCGGATATATATAATCAAAATCATATGGACGTGTTAAATTCTTTGTTAATAAAAATTAACGTGATCTGAATTATTATTTTATATTGTATTATTTTTTTTTTTTTAATGAATGAAAACTTTATCTATAAATAAATCTTTTTTTTTTTTAATATTTCTAAAGGGGTTCAAAAGGAAATTCCGTGTGTCAGATTAGGATTTAAATTATTCTGAAATAATTTTTTTTAATTAGAATCCGGCATCAGAAATACAACCGGTATTAAAAATATATTGAAAAAAAAAAAATTATGTTAAATTCTAGAAACCTAAAGAATGTGCTAAAGTATTTGGTTTTTAAAAAATTACATCTTAATTAAAATTATGTCTTGAAGTTGTTATCAGAGTTAAAAAAGCTCTCAGACAACTTTGTATGTAGAGCATCATTAACTAATAACTTCCAACTTTACTGTAACTTCAAAATTAATTTTAATATAATTAAGTTTCAAAACTATTATAAAAAATAAAAATTTACTCGTGTTTCAAATTAAAGTATGTTTTTGTTAATAGCTATCAAATTTGACTATTTAAAAAACACACTTCTCTAAATTCTCCAATATATTAAATATTTATATTTTTAATATCAACCTTACACGTTATGAGAATAATCATTAAAAAACAAATTAGAATACTACGTATAGAGTTAAAAAAAATAGAAGATAGGGGAATAATTAGGTCAATTACTTATCCTTTTGAATATTTATAGTTTAGAGTTTATAGTTTAGAGTTTCACAAGAATTTTTTAAACAAAACCCTTAAAGCGAAACATAAAGAATTTTTTATATTGAAAAATATCCTTTATATACGAATGTAGTAAAATAAATTTTTAATTTTTTATTGGTTAATTAATTTTAATTGTTAAGATTTTTTTTTAAAGATTTTACTAAAATGAAATATATTCTTCAATATATCTGGCATCAAGGATTATTACTATACTAGAAAAAAGTCTGCACAGAAAAAATAGTGCAGGCCTAGCCTAGTAACTATGCGTTGATTTTTGTCATTTCGAAAAGAATGCTTTTATTTTTTTATTGTACGCCTTGATTTTTTTTGTTTACATTTTAAAGTTTTTATCAAAGTACGCCTTGCATTCAGTGTTGCATAGTCCATGGTAGGTTCACTTAGAACAAAATTAATTTCAGTTTTCTTAATGTGTTTCACCTTTCAACCACATGCGGCGCTCTTGTTTGTTTACGTTTTGTTTTATTGTCAACCCAGCCGGCTGAGCTTTTTTTCTTATTTATTATTTTTTTTGAAATAAAAGCGTTTGGACGTGTAGGTTATTTATTTTGAAAAAAAATTATAAATATCTGGTAGAAATAAATAAATAAATAAATAAATAAATAAATAAATAAATAAAAAAGTTGAATATATTTGAATTTTAATTGTGGATTTTATTTAAAAAAAAACAAAAACAAAAACAAAGTTGGATTTATTGGAATTTAAGTTAATTTAAGATTAATAATAATAATAATAAATTTAAGATTATACATTTAATTTATTAATTAATAATAATTCAATAAAATAAATAGAATTTTAAGTGAAAATGTTAGAACACAATGTGATATGAACTGAAAAAATTAAGAAAATAAAAAATTTGCTATAAAAATAAATTTATCTTTTATTCATAATTTCCTTTTTTTCCTGCAAATTTGAATTTTAATAATTTTATTTGAAATATTAGAAATAAATTGCCACCTACAAAAATTTTATTTTTTTAGTTCACCTTCCCTCCACAAATCCACCAGGCGCTGTAGTAGATCTTTTGAGTGGGCCATCTATTACTATATCTTATCTATGGCATAGTCATTCCGTTATTTTATTTATTATTTACGTTTAAAAAAATAAATAGAGGAAAGTGCCAACACTGTCAAGGTCGTTTAAGAGGTGAGTTCACCTTTTATTATTAGATTACTTGTACTTATTAATAAAAAAGGTGTTGAAATTTATCAATTTATTCTCAATCATATTCTCAATATTTTTTTGGTGTTCGATCTTTAGTAACTTGATAAAACAAAGACTAAATAAAAATTATTAATAAAATCTTTGGTGCTTACAGAAATGAGAATTTTTGTGCAATAAAATTTTTAATGAAAAATTAGTGAACATTATTTATTGGATTTTTGTAAATCACCCATATCATTGTGAAATTTAAAATTTACACCATAGAAACAAATATCTACAATATTTAGTTTTTTTTTTTTTGTTATTTATTAAAATTAAAAATGCAATTTGAAATTAATAAAAAAAAAAAATCATTACTTTTATAATTCCAAATATCCGATAGTTGTTAGTTATTAAAATTTTACGTGTAATTTTAAAAATTTCTTATGTTGTTGGAATGAAAACAACAAAATTCAAAAAAAAAATTAATATAATCATATTAATCGTATAAAAATTATGTTTTTATGGTCATTTGACTGCTGGCTACGCGATTGCAATTAATTGCAAATAAAATACTTTATAATATGAAGTTTGAAACCATACCGCACCAGTGAATAACAACATTTTTTCTAAATTTGATATTGAAAGAATTAAAAAAGAAAAAAAAAAATATTATCAAAAAAAGTTAAATAAAAAAAAATAATTTTCTAACCACATAGAGGAAATGAGTTTTTTTAGGAAACACCTCTATGTTATATTTCAAATTTTTCTTGACTTCGATAGCAAGATATAATACTACAGTGATTTTGAACTGATTCTTGTCCAAGGCTAATGGACTTATTGTATGAAAATATTTATTTTCTATCAGATATGTTGTTTTTTCTTCACTAAAAATGTTCTTGGAGATTAATTTTGATTTTTTGTGCATTTAATTTCGAGTTCAAACCGAATTTCAATATTTATATATTTTTAATTATGTATTTCGATTTTTCATAAAGTCAAAACTGGTTTTTACAAAATTTTCTATTAACCGGAGAAATTTACAAGTTTAGTGAAAAATTTTAATATTCAATGCAAGATCTCATTCTTCGTCATCTCTGATGGTATGCAAGCTTGGTTAGTTTTTGAATATAATCAAGTTCCGGTTTATCGTATTCCAGAATGTATGCATAAATATTCATTTGCTCGTGATTATAACTTTGTACTCAGTCAAAGCCACGTAAAACTTAAGATAAAATATACTAACTTTTTAATTACCCAAATGGTAAGCCTCTGATTTTTTCCAATTTTCATATAGAAAAATAAAAACAAATAAAATTTAATATGTACTAACTAACACAAACACTATTTTCAATACCTTCTTTAACATTCCTTGACTCAATACGTACATTCTTACATAATAGTAAAAATAATAATAATAACGAAGTACAAAAAGTCGGGTATATAATAATAATCCTATTATCTTTTTTCAAAAGATGAAGAGACACAAGAATTTAATTTAGAAATGGCATTTGCAGGAAACCGATTTCATCATGACAAAAAACACAAGATTGCTGAACAGCTTTCATACATTAGGATTAATGCGAAGCTGATTGACATTAGTAACAAGTCTAATCTTAACTAAGTCTAACTTTTTATATATTCTTGATTTTATAATATAATAATATACTTCAAAGCGCACATTCATGTATCAAATTTGATGGATATAAAAATAACTTTTATTCTTTATAAAATATTAACGATATTTTATAGATTTTCTCAACATCTATACAAATATTTTATCCATTTAGATATACATACTATATTTTAATATGTAAATAAAATCTCGAAATTTGAAAACCTTATTTATGATATGTTTCTTTGTTTTTGAAAAAAAAAAACTGTATGCATAGAACTCAACAAAAAAAGGGTTATGATAAAAAAAATAAATTACAACAATTAGGGTATATTATATGTACTTTAACGTAGGAAAGTAATGTATGATTTTTTTTTATAATTCTTTTTTATAATACCATATACTTTTTTTTATGTAAGACTGTCTACATTTAAAATTATTTCTATCAATTTTACTTATTATTATTTTTTTTTTAAGACCTTGACATGAAATCAATTATATTTATTTTTCTTATGAATTTCTATTAAATTTAAACCGCTTTTTGTCAAAATAAAATTTTTGTACTTCAAACTTAATGTGCATTAAATTAATTAAAAAGAGTATTTACAGTCGTGTCTATATATTGTTGAAAAGTTCGAAAATTAAGTTTGTTAGATTCTCAGTAGTTAATTGATATATGTAGTCAGAAGAGTTTAAAAAAATGGTTGTTTGCACTTACTCTTAGTATACAACATAAAAGCATAACTAAAATAAACTAAAAGTAATTCTTGCCAAAAAAAAGGGCAACGAAATAAGCAAAGGATCTGAAAACGAAAGTAGAAATTATTAATCGCTGAATTTATGATAAATTTCGAACATTATTTTTAACACTTTTTTATGCCAAATCAAGTAATGTACGGATTAGAATATTTTAAATCCACTATTTCTATAACTTGCGTACTAGCTTGGAAGAAAATAATAAGTCTTGGCCAATTTCTTTGACTTTTGTGTAATTTTTTTGAAAATGAAAAATTCACTGACTTTTTCTTTTTAAATTCTTGTTACCTTTATATTATTAAAGTAATTATAAATTAACGTAATTGTTTACAACCGAAATATTTTTATAAGAAAAAAACTCAAAATGTAATTTTTTTATAAAAAGCTTCAGACGCAAATAATAATAACAAAATTAATTAACGACCCTTTGTCATAAAATATTGCACATTATATTTTAATATCGACGCAATAAATTTAAATTATTTTAATTTTATACAATACACAATACTACTACATACAATATAATTTTAAATCTATTGGATCATTAAGGAATAAAACTATAAGGAAGGGAATTCATTTAAAATTTAAATTATTATAAATTATCAAAAAATGTATCAAAATAAAAGGCGCTATAAAAGCTATAGCTATAAAGTTTTATGATTGTTTACATTATTTATTAAGGTTAAAAAAAAATAATTTAAAAAAATAAAAATTTTTTCTTGTTGCTTACCAAACGAAAAATAAATTTTTTTTTTTAAATAAATGATCACAATATTATATAAATAAAAAATCATCTAAGGATTAACCTTAACTTCGTCCTTACAATATAAAACTCATAATCAAGGCTGTCAAGAAAAAGTAGTTTGATTGAAAAAAAACAGGTTACCTACCAGACATTGAATTGAACATAATCTCTGGTCTTTTAAAGCTTTCAATACTTCTATATACTAGACTAGAAAGCAAATGTTTCTAGTTCTGTAGCCAAGCAGTATTCCAGCTCTGTCATTTAGCTTGTAAGACGCCAAGAGAAACAACATGATATTTTTAACGGTCAACGCAGAATTAATAAAATATTTTATTGAGCATGAAGATTTGGAATCATTTTGCAAAATTCAATTCTTTAATTACAAACGGCCTTTACACTTTGTCTAATTGTAAATATTGCATACAAAATAATTTTCTTTTCATGTTTTTCTTTTTTTTTCTTATATCTGTTTTCTTGTTTTTTTATTTTGATTTGTTTATTTTTATAAACATTATAAGTAATAGACTTTTGCTTTCATTTAAAGAAAAAAAAAAAAGAATCTAACTTACATAAAAATAATTCAAATTCCTCAAATTTTATTAGCATAAAAATGTTTCGTTTTTTTTTTTTGTTTTTGTTTCTTTTCTTTATGTTGCTGCTGTTAGGTATTTGTAATTTTAACCCAATCAGTTATATTTCACTTGTTTTCTGAATATTTTTCATAACTATATGTGTGGTGACATATGCAGAAAAACATTACGTTAGCTAAGTTAGCATGTTATGTGTATACAAAAAAAAAAAATAACGAAATTATTATTAGACTGAATTTTAGTTTAAAGTAAAATGTGATAGGTAAAACTTTATTGAAATAAAAATCTGTTGTCAGATTGAAAAGAAAATGCAGGAATAATGACCCAATTTTTGTGAGAATGATATCACATCAATTTATTTTATAATTTGCAAAAAAGTTAAGACTTAAACTTAATGTACTAACGATTGCTTTAGGTTTAGTACAGTTTATACTGCATATACAATAAGCTTTAAATAAACCCTCGCATCATAAACCGTAACATTTGCTCCTCAATGATGATCTCCATTTTCTTTCTCAATAATTCAAAGTTCATTATTGGAAGTATGTATATCAAAATAAGCCTTATTTGAGTTTAAATTATTATTAGACTCATAAATTTTAGTGCACCAAAAAATAATTATGTTCACCATAATAATGCAATGTGTGGTATTAAATAAATTAAACCAATAGCTCCCATTAGCGAAATTATTTTTTTTTTTTACCCAATAATTAAAATAAAACAATATGAAATAAAATACATTAAAAACTATATTATATGAATATATAAAATACTATATCTATTATTATATAAGTTTTTTTTTCTTTTTTAATATCGTTAAAATTAAAAGTTATTCAGAAATAATAATGTTGGAAAAACTATTCTTTACCTCAATAAAACATATACATAAGTATTACCTTAATGTAATTTTTTTTTATTTTTTTTTGTTAAATTTTTATTCATATTTTTCATAAGAAAAATATAAGAAGTAAATGGAAAAGTTTGCAAATTTTTTTTTCTTTGCCTACACAACAAAGTACCTACCACAAAAAAAAAAAAACTAGAAAAGAAATATGAGTCATTAAAACATTTTTACAATATTGCATTCAAATTATATATACATATACAAACTTTTGTTGAGTTGAGTAATTTTTTTTTATGCGTTTTTTTTTTTCTTAATTTTTTTTTTTAAATTAAAAATAATATTTCTTTTTATTATTGTTTTGGATATGAATTTCAGCATCTTGATAATAAAATTTAAGAAGGTACCATTTTCATGTTAAAGCTACCTTGATTCTTAAAACAAATTTATTATTATTATTTGTAATTACTTATTATTTTTTATCATTTAAAATTTTAATTAAAAAAAAAAAGTAATTGCGGCATTAAAACTGAAGAAGAAGTAGAAAAAACATATATTACTGCTCGGACTTAATATTGATTTGAAATATCAGCTTTAAAAAAAAATATTCACATTGAAAATCGATTCATTTGATTTTTTATGTATATCATAAAAATTATCAAATTTTGTAAAATATCCAAAAATAAAATGAGTAAACTCTATTCTAGCTAAATACTATATATTGCTCTTAAAATTTGATTTAAATACATTCATTTAGATTTTGTAGAAGATTACTTGTTAATGTTTACAACTATGTAATCTAATTTTACCCAAGGCAATTGATTTATTTGCTTTTCATCACAACAAAACAATGAATTTCCTATAAAACCTCTCAGTAATATTTTTTTTTTTGTAATAATTAATGGTTATTTAATATATTAAAGTAATATTGTCTTGAACGTATATTAACTACTACTGTCATAATTTTCTATATATATGAAGTAATCTATAATAATCTGTTTCAATAAAAATATAAGTAAAAAAAAACAAAACACAAAATTAATAAAGTAATATTAATAAATAAAATAATATGTAAGAATTTAACTTAATGTAATTTAATATTCTGATCATAACTATAAATTAATACCTTAATATGTTTTATGTGGGCCGATGAATTCCCACATTATTTCAGAATAAAAAAAAAAATTATGCTATTTATAAAAATTAAAGCTACGAATGATTTTAATTATTAAAAAAAATGATAATAATAAAAACAGAAGCATTAAAATGTATTTGATTTTAATAGGTATACATCTTTCATTATTGTCTGAGGAAAATTTTTAGTTATGTAAGAAAATAAAGATAATCCTAATAAAAGTTATGTGTGTTGTATGTAGTATATAGATAACTTCAACTATTATTATAAATTTATCTAATTTAACTGAATTGTGATGTAGAAAAACAAATTGTCTGATTTTTGATTCACTGCAAAGTATATATGCGTTATGGATACATTTTGACAATATTTTATTATTTTAATTTTGCATTCAATTATTTTATAATTTTTATTTTAATATTTCTTAAAAATTCTTCGTATAGTGTTGATACAAGTTTTATTAATGTACTGCAATGTACGACCGACGTCTAGACTCAAATCTTTGTATATTAAAAATACGAAACCACGAACGAAGCATTAAATATTTTTCTTCTGATAAATTGACTCCTCTTACGTTTAAAATTATAAAAATTAAATAAATATAAATTATTTAATAAATCTTCTATGAAAAAATTATTTACAGTTATTATTAAAAGTGTAACAACTGAATACTTAATTATATATGATTCAATTTAATTGACATTCTATATTCCATTCCAACTACACTTATTTTAAGAAAGACCACTAAAATTATTGTTATTTTTCTTGTAATTCTTAATGTATTTTTGTGAGTCATAGACTAGTATCTCTATGTATAGTCACCACACCTGTATGCAATAAATTAAATCAAATAAAATTATATTGATCTGGTTTTTTCTAATATTTTTTTTCTTTATTTTATTTAAAAAAAAAAAAAAAAGTTGTATTTTATCTTTATTTACAAATTCATATTAAATTAAATATTTATAAAAAAGAAAAAATATATATAAATTCTCAATTATAATTTTTTATCATCTCAACATTGTTTAGATTTAGATAAATTCAATATCTTCTTAAACTTAATATTTTCATATAAAATAATCAATAATATTTTTTATTGTATTTAAAAAAAAAATTAAATTATTTACAATCTAAAAAGTTAACAAAAATAATAATAGTTTATTATATATATAATAATCATAATAATAAAGTTATAAAAAGAAAAATTTTCTTTCTAAAATTATAATTATTTTTATTATGTTTTTATTTCATATACAAACATTATTTTATGTATAAAAGTTGATAATATCGTAAAGAATACATATACAATATAAGTTGTGTAAACACTGACTTTTTGATTAGTTTTTCAGCTTCATTTCTATTTTTCATTAATACGGTATAAGAAAAAGAACTAATGGATTTAAAAATTATACTTATCAAATAATTGAAAAAAAATTTACCTTTGAAAAAATTCAATAAATTTATTTACAAGTGTTTCTTATTCAATATGGTAACATAACTCTTTTGTAATTTCAATACCATATAACCCTTATGTAATATTTACAATTGTAACATAATCCTTATGCAATTTTAGCATAATCCTTATGCAATTGTAAATTGGACCTTATGAGTCCAGAATTTTTTATTTTCGGAATTACACACAATAATTATGTAGACAATAAGAATAGATGATATTAATAAAATAATACACCTTAATGTAAATCGAATGATAAATTATTATTTAATAAAAAGATAACTATCATTTAAGAGTTCATTATTAGAAGTTGTACTACGATGTAATTCTTATAAAAAAGACATAATTTTTGGAAAATTTTTAAGTTTTTCTTAGGCAGTACATGTTGTAAAGATTAAAATTTATTTATTACCTTACAACGCGATCCGACGGGCGTTCCGAAATTACAATGCGTCTTGTACTAGAAACTTTCGTTCAATGGTAATGAAATTTGAAAAATGAAGCTTAAATTACTTATACTTGTTACAAAATACATTATATTTAGAAACTAATGTTATGACCTTTTAAAAAAGCATCAATTTGTCCTGAAGACGGTTGAAGGCCTTGTGGTTGCTGAACAAAATAATATCCCTGTTGAGGTTCCTCTTGCAGTTGTTGCGAAGGCCTAAATCTGTGTTGTTGTGATTGAGGTTGGTGTATTAAAGCTTTTTTAGCGGCTTCTAGTCTATCTTGTTGTAATAATTGATTTTGTAATTCTTGTTGTTGTTGGAATAATTGTTGCGAATTCAATACTTGAAGATTTTCTCTATCTTTTTCATAAGCTTGTTGCGAAAATTGGGCAATTGGGGCAGGTTGTCTTCGATAAATTGGATTGTGCTGGCGCAACTGGTCCAAACTAAGTAATTGTGGTTGTGATAATGGAGCTACATAAGGTTGAATTCTGTGGCTAAGCTGGAATTCACCATCAGTTTGTGGTATTTGTTGGTAAAGAGCTGAATCATACTGGCCACTTGATGGATCAAAAACTAATTGAGATTCATAAATTGGATTCGATGTAGGTGGTAGTCCTTGCACTTGAAGTTGTGGTTTATAAGGCGGTAATGTTGTTCGAACTGTAGAGGAAGAGATCGGTATGTTATGTTGTTTTTGGAATTTTTGGAATTCGGCATTAAAGTCTACTGGTTGTCTGGAGCCAGGTTGTATAGAATTCGGCGTTGATGACGAAAATCCAATGGGACGAGGTGTTGATGTTGGTTTTGAATATGTAACTGCAGCTGGCTGTTGAGCTTTGATTTGGTGTGATGGTCTGTAAGTTGTTGCTGGTGGCTGTGGTGTAGGTCTTGAGGTAGGTCTAGGTGTAATACTTATATGATTTTGTTGATATCGTGTAACTGGGGAAGCTGTGGAGCTCACAGTTAATTTGGGTCTTTGTCTAATTGTAACTTCATTTGGAATAGTATTACTAAATGGTTGGGCAAGTGAATGTATAGGCTGAGGTGCTCGGGCTATTGGTTGTTGCCTCTGATGGAGAACTTGAATGGGTTCTAGTTCTTCTTCTTCACTTTGAGATTGAGCTAAAGATTGATGAGCATAATTATTGGCGAAAACTGTTGTTGGAGAGTGAGTTGTTGTATGGATTGGACGAACTGGACGAATTGGTCTTTGACTTGGATAGTTTTGGGGTAAATTTTCTGGTTCTCTTGAGTCCTCATCGGATGAATTACGCTCTTCTTCACTCTCTTGTCCATCAGGATTATTAGGATCACAAGGATTTCCAGAAACATAGGTAAATTCTCTTCTATTACCATCAGGATCAATATATCCATATTTTCCTCTAACTACACAATCAGTTCCTCGAGTTTCTTCTTTAAAGCTTCCATCGGCAGCCTCATACCCAAAAGTAAAAGATCCATCATCATTTACTTTATTATAGTTTCGAATAGTTTGAACGGGTGGTGTTCTTGCTGAGTTTTCTTTAGTTCGTGGCGCTAATGTTGCAGTACGAGACGGTTGTGGTGCTGGACGAACATAATCAGCTCTTGATTTTATAGCGGGAGCAGTAGGTTGACCATAATAGCCGTTATAATCATCATCGGAAGCAACAAATTGGGCATTATCTCGTTCTTGAGCATTATAATACTGGATGGCAGGTTGAGCTCGATTATCTTCCACTGATTCAGATTCAGGTAATTCTTCACTTGCCTCTTTAGATTCTTGTTGTATTGGTCTCGGTCGTGTTCGAATGTGTCTTGAATCAACTTTTTCAAGAAGAATACACGATATAATAGCAAGCACCTGTGAAACATAATAAAAAATATATCAGAAAACAATATGAGAAATGAATAAAAATCGTAATAGTATCGTTTTATTTTAATTTTAATTGCTTTTTGTTATAACAGCTACCAAATCACTAAATTGAGTTTTTAAAGAAGTACGGGTGCGTTGTTAAAGCTGTCGTGTTTGATGTCAAAATGGTTGAAGCGGAGGAAGTAGTTCCTTTATTTCCTGAGAACATGTTACAAAAAAAATATGAAAGTTTTCCTCAGATACTTTCAAAATTTTTATCAAAATCTAATTGTAAGCAACTTTTAAATACGAAAGAATAAAATCTTTGGCTCTTTCGAACTCAGGTGTAATCAAAAGTAATAACTAACTATTTTAGCACAACATAACACAACAGTGCAAAATACTTGTTTTTTTTTAAATATTAATTTTAATTCAATTTGAATAATTCAATTTAAATTAATTTAATCATTTAGGAATAATTATAACTAGTTAAAATATTAAAAATTAACACAATATAAAAGTATGAGCTTTTTTTTGTATGATTTAAAATGCAACCACAGATTATCCATTAAAGTATAAACATTTATTTTTCAGAACCTGTTGATGCCAAAAATAACAAACTTTTTCATTATTTCTATCTTTGAATTTTTAATCTTTCGCAAATATTTGTAAATAATTTACAGCATCGCGGTCTGATTTAAACTTATAACAAGTCTATATCACGTCATTATCAGGAAAGTGTAGTAATTAAATTGAGGATTATTATTACATGTAACGATAAGTGTGTAATATCGAAAACCCATGTCGAAAAATTAAATGCAATGCTATGTAGTGTGTACGCAACAACAATTCTTCACTATCTCGATTCGAAATAAAAATATTTCAACTAAGTGTAACGTAGTACAATTAAGTGTATTTATTGTAAAATAAATAATCTAAAAAAAATTATGAAAAATATAATATTCTGTCAGATTATAAATCATTATCAATGTCAGAAAAGGTAGTAATTAATAAAAACCTTCCAAATTTTTTAAATAAGTCGAATCACATTTTTTGATTATTAAATTTTCGAAATAGAAAACTTTGAGAAATCAAGAAAATGGAAATGGAAGTTGTTAGAAAATGTCTTTCGCTCACACATAATGTTTCAGATAAAAAAGCTTCTTCATTTTGAAGTCGTGGGAAATTATTGCGATTACTTAGCAATTCTCTTTTTTTCATCTGATGTTTCTTCTTCAAAAATTATATAAAAACTATATTGAGAAAAAAAACTTTTAAAAATAGAATAATAATTCTTTGGTATATGTAGATACATAATGAATTATTATCATTATTTAAATTTATGGTTAACGTTGCTAATTTAACTCCAATATTTGAACACTATATGGTTAATATTTAAATTCTATATGCATAAATAAATAATTTAACAATTTCGGTACCAAAATTAAATTAGAAAAAAAAAAAATTAAAGCCCTTTAAAACTATATTACCAAAAAAAACAAAAAATAAAAATCGGGTATCTGAACTGCACCCAGTAAGACATAATTAACAATAGTTGAAATGTTACTTCCACTTTTGTTCTATATTAAGTGATATCTATGTTGTACATGTACTTATGAATGCATTTCATCGAAAAGATAAACTTTTACTCTTTGCCCTTCCTAAATTTTTACGATTGACCTTCCTTGGCTATATAGCATAATAGGTGTAACAACTAAAACTTTTAAATGAAAACAAAAAATAACATAACTTTTCTTCAATGAAAATTCAGCAATACATTTTTAGAATACATAAAATAATTTTTATGACAGCGAAATGCATAATTAATTAACATAAATATCTATGCGTGTGCTTACATAAGATATTGGAAGAAATTCAAAAATTCAAATCAAATAAACCTATTTTTATTTCAAAATTTACAAAATTGGCATCATCAATATTGATTTAGCCAATTTTTTACGGGTTTTTCCAAAAAAAAATTATGATAAAATTGTTTGTTTGAAGTTCATAAAAATTTAGAGCTTTAAAATCAATTATGCTTTTTAATTACAACAGAAAATTAAAATTAATATTCAACGCGTAAACTGGTACTTCAAAATAATTTATTAAGTAAGAATTGGAAAAAAAAGTGAAATTTTTATACATGCAAGAAATAGTTTTTCATGATTTTATAATTCATTCACTCTTTTCCAAAGTGAATTGAAATTTCTGAACATGCTTGAACTTTTTCCAGTAATTATTTATTTGGTAATTATATATTTTGTAATTTTCATTTTGTAAAATGAATTACTACAAAAATATTTGGAAAAAAATAATTTATTGACATGAGATTAAGTTTAAATAGAAATCTCTAATATAACTATACCTATATATACATACATGTAATTTGTATAATTATAACAGCATAAATTGAGAAAATCAAAAAAGGAATAATTTATATAATTAAATTAAATACATAATTTATTCAAGAAATATTAAATTAAATATTAAAATAAGAATCTTAAATAGTTTTCTTGTCAATAATCGATCAGAACTTTGTAAACAAGTGAAAATTTTTAAGAATAAATTATGGACTTTTACTATGAAGATTTCTTAAAAAACTTTGAAATCTTAGTTTCAAACTGATTTCTAACTATATACTATTCATTTTATTTTTTATTCATTTTATGTATCAAAAATATTTTCTAAACATAACATTTAACCTCAAGCACAAATAAACGTATTAAAAAATATATATATATTTTAATCTATTTATGAAAATAAATAAATTTTCCCATGCTCATCTTAAATAAAAAAAAACCCATTAACTTTCTTTCGCTATTTTATCAATGAATGAAATAAATTGGAATTTAGCTAAAATGCCTTATACGTCTTTTAATTAACTACACAATGAACTTGAACTTTTTTTTTTGGACGATAAATGGTTATGCATTGATGATCTTGAGATTCAGGAAAAAAAATATTACAATTTTTTTTTAAGGTAATAAAAAATTACGTGAACAGTGAAAAAAAAAAACTCACTTTCATTCGTTATGCATAACTTGCAAGTGTAATAAATACTTTATGTTTGCGGTTTCGATGTAATGGATATTAAGTTGATAATAATTTTAGGAAATAAGATAATAATATTATATGCATCTACTTATGTATCTGCATAAAATTAAGAGGCGCTACTTATGTAATACAAATAAAAACAAAACGTCATTGAATTGTTTTTAAGATTGAAATATAAGATAACACTAAATAAGTCCTATATGCTATTTATATGAACCTCAGAAATGTTTATTTATTGAATAACACAACCAGTTCCAATTAATTTAGAAATGCAGCATCTTAGTGCAATTCCAACATTAAAGTTAAAATTAATTTTATTTCACATGAACACCTTGCAACCAATTAGATATATTATCACATAATTAATATTATCACATAATTATAATGTTAACGACCGTTACTTACTACAATATTAATATAAAAAAGATACTCATGAGTTTTCAGTCCACCACAAAAATTTCTTTCTATCTTACACCTGTTTGCAACGTACTTGAATATTATCATTGTGCAAAAGACTTTGCATTAAACTACGAAAAATAAAAATTAAATAAATAAAGTATCTTCTTAATGCGTTTGATAAAATTTTCCAAGGTTTTGAAAATTCTCACATTATATTCAAGTTTTATATTCGCATTAAAAAATAACTATAATATTAATATGTGATGTGTTTATTTTATTCTCTTTCAACTTGTTTGGTGAAATAAATTATTACAAAAAGTCTGACTTTATCATTTTGCATTTTCGGTAAACGTTAAATCATTTTGGTCAAGGATATATTCAATAAAAAAAAAATCAAATTTTTTTATTTTAATTAAAATAAAACATTATTAAAATCATGAATTACGTTGAAATTATTTTTTTTTTAAAAACTATAGGTAAATAAATTTATTTTTTTATCTGTTATGCCAAATTTCAAACAACGCAAAACCGAAGAATATGCGTGAGATAAATTATGGCATTGAAGATTTACCATACCCTACAAAAAAACTACAATTCTAAATCAACTGTTTACCTTATTTAATATAAGAGTAATTTTAACGTTAGTCTAATTTCATTTCTCACTTTAATTATATGAAAACATTAAAATAACATTAAACACCTAATCATTTAAATTAATCCTTTATTACCTTGTGTACAAGCATTTTCATATTAAACGAAATAATTTCAAAAAAAAATTATATTAATCCAATAACATAAATAAAAAATTACTTAATTGATATGTGGGAGTTAGCCACAGGATTTTATTTTAATTTATAAACAATACACGAATTAAATATTATAAACTGCTAAAAAAACACATCAAGTTGAAATGAAAAACTGCATTATAGTGCAAATTAACAAATATCTTTTTTGAACCAAAAGTATGTACGTGTATTTCTTAATTTTTTTTCTTCTATTTTTGCAGGTTTTTTTCCAAAAAGATGAATGTATGCATAAGTCAACATAGTAGAATATATAGTAGTAGTAGCTATACATTACATAATATACATAGATATGTATACGAGAAAATAAAAACAAAAATTCAAGTGTATATATACCACCTTCAAAATTTGCATTTTTAACATAAAATTTTAATATTGGATAATATTATTTTTTTGAACATACAATTTTATTATTTTTAAGATCGTTAAGAATACAATATGAAGGTATATAAACTATACAAAGAATTTCTGGCTATAATAGTGGTACAGTAAAATATAAATTCATTCAGCAAATTTATATAATTTCAATGTTTTAGACAAATTTAATGTTTATTTATGAGAAAAAAAAAAACTAAAGTCGAATAAAATTTTTGAATAGAATTTAATTAAAAGCAAGACAACTAATTTTGAAACCCACAACATTTTGTTAAAATGAAAATTTGTGCAAAAAACATATTATTATTATTATTACTTTAATAACATTATTTTGTTTGGATTTTTTTTATTTTTTTTTTTTACAGAACCATATCAAATGCAAAAATAAAAATCCCAACGGATATGGTTTATTATTAATATTTGTGGTTTTATAGTTCTTTTTGTTATACTAGGTGCAGTATTTTCAAAAATTATAATTTAATATTAGTTGTATACATAGTTAGAATTAATTTCTGTATTAAAATTTTTATTTTATGTTTTCAACGAATATAATAATAATATTATATAGGTAAAGTGCATGAACAAATCATTTATGGAAAATATAATATGTGTATAAATTAAAAGATTTTATAGTTAATCATTTTTGTTTTAGTAATTAATTTGCATAATTAAATTGTTGATCTAGTTCTAGTTGTTTGACATCACATGCTTAAATTTTAAAATCTATCAAAAACTTTTTATCATTCGCATTATAAATGGTGAGTAGACGTAAATTAATATTTTATTTATTTTATTGCTGAATAAACTTTTTATAAAACATATTTTATGAAAATAATTTTCTTAATATTGGTCGACATGGTAAGTATAAATGTTCAACTTTTAAGTTTTTATACTTTTCAATTAAAAATTATCATATAAAATAAAAAAAAATAATAATACTTATTATATTTATATTTATCTACTTAACTAGCTTTATAATTTTATTTTCTATAATATTTCTGTCATGTTTCAAACATAATCATAATGAAAGAAAAGTAGAAAGTTGACACTTATTTGCAATAAAAAAAAAATGCAAGTGAAAAATATATAAAAATGCTGAAAACAGATATCTCACAAGTTAAAAAAACACTACTGGAATTTGTAATGAAGAATACGAATAATATAATTATCATTTTAAATTAAAATATTAATTTGTTGCAAACATCAGAACTGTAAACTTTCATCTATGTTACGTTAATTAATTCAACTCTACTTTATATATATCAAAGAATTTATTAAACTATTTAATAAAGTTCACTTCACACAACATAATTTTAATAAAATATATATTTTAATATTACAGTTACTGTACGTATGTTGCTTGGTATGCGGAAGTTTGCTATCAGTTAAGAATGAAAAAGATGTTTAAATCTTTTAATTAAATATAAAACATTATAAAAAACAAATTAAAGGGAGCTAATCTACTTAAAAAGACATTTAAAAGTATTGAACAATGTGGGACCAGTTTCGAAATACAGAATGGATGATTGATAGATAGTACGTAAGAAATGAGATAACATAAGAGGTTCAATAAAAAAACTTTTGAATGAAAAAATCAATACCAGCCTTAAAGTTAAGAAAATTCTTGTTGAAAGCTGAAAGATTCGGATGTTAAAAGTTAAGTTTTAATTCGATGGTGACTTTGTTTTGCGAAAATATTTCCAACTTAACTTATTTAAAAAATGTTTGTACTTCAGAAAAATAATTCAATAATAATATTACGAAATATTTCAATTTAGTTTTTCCTGATTTTATTTTTATTTATTTAGAGTTTTTCAAAAATGAAAGCCCAACACTTTAATGGATTATACAACAGTCATTGACTGATATATATTGATTTTTTTATCAAAAATTTATATTTTAATTGATATTGCAATGTAAAAAATATATGAATCTAGATTTTCGAGTTTTTTTTTATTATTTTTGCTTTATTTATTTTATACGATATTATATACATAATATATAAATTTTACTCATGCACAAAATCTAAAGTTAAATAAACTTTCTTCTTTCATATATTATACATAGATATTATAATGTATATATTATGTACATTAAAATGATTTTATTATTGTTATTAAAAAATTTTCATAATAAATAAATGTTTTCACAGTTTTTTTTTTTTATATTATTTTAATGAAAATCTGATAAAAAATAAACTTTTAGCGCCCACAAAAGCTTCTGAAGCATGATATAGTTAACATAATAAAAGGGTGTTAAAAATAAATAAAGGTGAAAAGAGTAAATTAATTATTATGGTTTACTCATTTTAATTGGAATTTCAATACAAATATGTACACACGACAGCCGACCTATGTTCGATCAATTGAGATAATTTTTAACATATTATAATTTTTGAATTTAATATAGATTTTATAAAATATTTGCTTCTATAATTCTTTATGGTGCATATATAGAACATATTGATATTGATAAATGAAACGATAAAGCAATTTATTTTGATTTTATTTTGTGATCCGATTATATTTTAATCAAAGAGGAGGCATGTAGTTGAGTTTTCATTTCCTTTAAGTTGTCTGTCCCAAATACCAAGAAAACTATGTTTCACTAATAAATTTTTGAAATTCGCCGTCAAAAGATATTTTTCGGCAATTTATTTTATAAAATTTTTAAGAGAATAAAAATTTGTAAAATACATACATAGATATTAGATACATACATACATACATAGAATTTTTTTCCAGATATATTTTTTTTGTGAATATTTTTTAATGATAGGTTCGACTATCTTCCAAAATAAAATTTAACGGAAATTCACACAACAACGACGAAATTATATATTTAATTTTAATTACAATTAATTATTTAATAACATTTTAGTGGTGCTAGAATTTTACTGATAACATAATTTAACAGATTTATTACAGAATGAACAGCATAAAATATTGTCTTGGGATAATAAAAAAAAAACTTTATTTTTTCTTTAATAATAATTATTGTTAGAAAATATGAAAACAACTTTAAATGAAAAGTTGTCATGCACTTTATGCAATTAATAGTGGTCGTTGACGTTCTGCTAACTTATATTAAAACAGAAATTTCGTTATGTAAAATTTAATATCTTCTTAAATGCATAATAAACTTAATAATAGTAAATCTTGAATTTTTTTTATGCAATAAAATATAGTTTATATCAAAAGCTTATTTAGTGGGAAAAACAACTTTTTTAAGCTTTGGTTCAATATGAAAACATTCTGGATAATTATAACAAAGAATTTATAAGAAATAATAAAAATTCGAGAAATTATTTTATAGAATACAAAAATATTCATTCTATAATAATATTGTAAACTATTCCTTTCAGTTACACTCTTAGTCATTTATTTCTTAATTATAATTAATCAAATTATTTTAAATTGTAGAAAAATATTGAAACAGAATTTTTTTTTTTTAATTTAAAATTAAAGTGTTGCAACTAAAAGACTTTCTTACATAAACTTTGAAATTATTAACATTGAATAAAGAGTACAATAAAAAAAATATATTTAAATTGTCATTCTTGAATTAACAACGATTCATCATCAATGGTCTTAATCGAACTCTATCTTAAAATAACCAAAAAAATTTCTTATTAGTACAGCCTTGGTCTAAAAAGTGATTAATTTGTTTCTTTTTTTTTTTTGTAAGAAGTTAGAAACAAAAAAATTAAATAAAAATTTAAAAAAAAATTGTGTTTTACGCGCTCTAAACCTAATTAAGTATATATATCTACAAGAATTATAAAATATAAATAATGTAATATTTACCAAAATATTTATTCGCATGATTGATTTTTCTTTAACCCAAACAAATAATAATCCAACTGATTAACGATATATTTAGTCCTGGAAAATATATATTATATACTTTTTCTTGTTACTTCAAATGCAGAAATGATAAATTTTTTTTCAATTTCAATATTTATTTAATTTTTTTTAATTTCTTTCTTTTTATTTTTTTTTTTAATTAATTTTATTTTATTGAATTTTCGTATTTTTATTCGATTTTTGAATTTGTTTGTCGTTTATTTGTTTTTCTTCCTTTATCAATTATCTGTTTGTTAATTATTCTACAAAAAAAAATAAAAATTAAATAAAAAAATATTTACTGCATACTTTTTGTATATATGTATATTATAAGTAGAACAATTCATTTATGCGGCAGTAGTACTTTTTTAAATTTATGTTTGTACAATGTACAGAAGATATATTGTGAAAAAACATTAATTGACTTATATATCTGTATAATGTACAGTACATAAGTACCTATGCACATAAAAAATACACTATTATGTATGTAATATACAAAAAAAAAAATTTTATATATATTTACGAAATAACTTTTCTTTGTTTGAAATTAGAAGATATTTAAATCTTGTAAAGTGGATTTGCAAATAATGTGAAAAAAAAAACAAAATAACTACAGACAATTTTTTTTTTTTTTTTAATAAAATCGAAATAATTTCAGGTTTTCTATGCTATTTTTATGCGCCTTTTAACTATTATATTATTATTGTAGGATACTAAAATCACGATTCTTTTTTTTTTTTTATAGATGTACTGTATATAGATATTGGTTTTTTTTTATATTTTATATAATTCATTATTACATACATTTTAATGCATTCTAGTGTTAACATTAGATCTGTCCAAAAAAAAAAATTCATATAGGTATATTTTACTTTTTTTATTATTAATTTTGCAAAATTGAAACATTTAGTATATAAGATTAAAGAGGAACTTAATGATAAACAAAAAAAAAAAGAGGAATACGAAAACTTGATTTCCTTGGAAAAAAAAAAATTTTTTATTATGTCAAAGTGGGATATAAATTGTGAGAAAAACAATATACATAAATTATCCAATTAATTTTTTAAAATGTTTGTTAAAGCTTTTTTAATTATTTAAACTAGATTTTTTTTTCTAAATGTATGATTTTTTTTTTTTTATCTATCAAGTATTCAGGTATCCTATATATTTTATTATTTTAACACATGTTATGATAGGTATTGCAGAATAAATATCGCCATCCCCAGGGTAAATTAAAAATTATCAATTCCCCTTAGGGTTACTACGTACATTGTAGAAACTACGTACAAAAATAAATTAAAATAACATTAAAATAAAAATCTAGTGAGATTAATCAAAAATTTATAAATTATACACAAAAAAAAAATAACTCGAAGTATTCATAATTATGAATTTGGATTAAAATTAGAAATTAGAAAGATTATAATTATCAAAACAACACAATTTTATTTAATCTGACGAGCTCAATTTCCATCAACCGCTGAAAATAACTTCACATAATGCATTGGCCTTATATTTAACAAAGACTTTATATAACAAATTGTAATGCTTTTTAATGTTTGTTTCTTTAATGAGATTTTAAAAATTTAACATTTTAATTCATTTCATGTGGAACTTGATTAAATATGCTTAAAATAATGATGTAATTTCAATTAAAATGAAAATAATTTTCATTTAATAGCATATTAAAGAAGTTTATAAATAAACAGTTAATAAAATACCAAAAGCATATTAATAAAATATTTAGTTATAAGCGGAACTAATGACAACATATATTTTATTTCCTTTTGTTTTCCGGATCTTAATTAAGTATGTAATGTATATAAACAAAAAAAAAAAAAATTATATTTTCCAAATAAAGATTTCTTGCTGACTCAGATTAATATAATGTTAAAAGTTCATAGACCACATTTATTTAAAAAAAAAACAAAAAATCTAAATGTCGAAAATTTTTCAGTATTTAAGTTAATTTAAGTTTCACATGAAAAATTATTACTTTTTATTTTAATAATTTATTGCAATTATAATTTTTTTAAATTTCTATTTTATTTGCATTATTTAAATTATTTTTCAATTATATATATATATAGCATATTTTTGATTAACTCACGCCAATTAAAACATGTAAATTTAAAAATAATTATTATGTAATTTTGCATTCACAAAAGTTCATTGTTAAACATTAGAGAAAGCATAATGTATTTAAATAGTTTAGATTAAAATATATAGTTAAATATGAGATCATAAAATTTAATATTAATTTAATGTCCTTTAACATTTTAGTGATGATTAATTGTTCATTTAAGAAAACCCTAAAAACTGCCAATTAACTATCAAAATAATTAGTCTAATCCCGAAGAAAATTTTTTATTTTTTTTGTGAGACTTTCATGACAAATTTGAACTACTAAGAATTTGTTCTAAAATTAAAAAATATTTTATTTGAATTAAGTTTTTTCAATATTTATATCTCCATTTAGAAATATTTTTGTCCTAACACCAGTCATAAATTAGATTAATTTATCTGTTTATTTTTTTTTTCTTTTTCTTGAAAATTTCAAATAATCCACTATGGTTCATGATTTGGTTTTTTTTTACATTTTTCCAGCAACATATTACACTGTGAAAAACTTTGCAACCACCATACATATAAATATGGAAAAATTTATTGGACAGATCTAATTGAAAAGAAATAACTTAATTTTGCGGTACAAAAGTTTACAAAGTTAATTTAAAAGTTGAAATAAAATGTAAATATTTATTATTCTGTAATAAAGGTATATGTAATTATATTTTAATTTTAATTAAAAATTTTCATATATATTGCACTATAATTCACTGATAAAATTATTTTTATTTTTTTTATTTTTTTTTTAAATAAAAAATTTTCAAAAAAAAAATATTTTTTGTTTTAAGCGCTTCTTATTCCGCACACAAATAATTCAATTTAATTGTTAATATTTATTTTCATATTTTTTTATTATTATACCTTTTAACAATTTAACATTCTTTTACAAAATGACTCTCATGACCTACGAGTAGTTGAATTTATAACATTTTCCCAAGAAAAATTTAAGATATCTGTTTTTTTTTGTATAGGTTTTATGTTATTCAATATTAAATTGTTATAAAACCCAATAAAATAGTGTTTTCATATTTAAGATTAGCGTTAAATTCGATTATTGACGGCAAGAAAAACGGGATGGCAAGAAGACGAGTTGAAACATTGCAAATTGTAAAAGGAAGAAATCAATAATTATTAATTTTTTCCCATAATTATTTTGATGTCCTTATACACGTTTAAACATATATTATGTAATATTTTTGTTAAATATTACGCAAAAATTATATCTCCAAGTTTTGAAGCGTTAACATAGAGATATCTAAAAGTATGAATTGCATTTGCATTGTATATTGTTTAACTGTAAGGTCTCAGAATTTTTTTTATCAAAACAACTTTATAAGTACAACATACAGTTGATAAAAAATACATAACTACTTAATAAGTTCCGAAAACATAGATTCTTATAAAATTTTTGAAGAAATGGATTATTCGAAAAAATAATAATTGATAGAAGTTTTCCTTTTTCTACTACGCTCAAATTCGCTTCTTTTTTTCTTAAAAAATTTCTATAATAAATTAAAAATTATAAAAATCTCAAACTTTAACTTATTTAACTTAAAATAATAAAAGAATTATTTTATAACAACATACTACCAAAAACAGAGGCTTGTAACATAATAATAATAGTAATAATACACTATACTAAGACTTAAGACAGAGTCTGTAATGTAAGTAAAAAAAAATACAAATATATATAATTTAAAAAAAAAACATTGAATGAATACTAAAATAATAAAGCACTACAAATTACCCATATTGGTTTTATTACCACGAAAAAAAAATTGTTTTTTATCATTATTTTTTGAATTCACTTTTATTTATATTTTTCAGAGAGCATTAAAGCACTTTAATTCATTTAATCTGATCAAACTATATACTTTTTTCTCAAAAAATTGCATAAATGGATTAAAATTTGAACATACAAGAGTTTATTTACTTACAGTTACAGTATGATTATTATGTTGAAAGAAAAACATGAACTTAGAAAAGCAGGAGGGAGTAAAGAGCGATCCACATTTATGATTATCATTATTATTATTATAATGTAGAGATAATGTAAAAAAAAAATTCATGTAGTTTATTACATACACATGATTTAAAGTCCAAAATTTTGAATAAAAAAATATAATTCATAAAGCATTACATGCAAATTTGATTTATTATTTTAGATAAGCCATCATAAATCTACCTACCTATACAGTAAAATCAGTATTGCAGTTGTGTGTGAATGCATATCCAAAGATTATGTGTTCTTTTATTCATTTCTATTGAAATAATAAAAAGATGTCAATGCAATATCGTATCTCAAATTTCGATTTGATTTATACTTCTCACAAGAATCTATCAAACTTTGTAGGATGGCCTTAGAAATAACCAGTCATTTGTTTAGACTAAATGCACAACAGTCAAACTTTTGTTGCTAAGTTCGAATGTAAATCTTAGGCTGGAAAAACTTTATTTTAATAATAATAATACCATAGAAGATAGTAAAATTAAAATTAATTAATTTTTATAATATAGTAGTATACCTATTTTCACACATAACTATTATGTATTAAGTATAAGTTGTAGGCTCTGATTTTCTTCAATCATTTTCTAACATTTCTCTAAACGTAGTTTTTGAAATAAAAATCTTTTATATCTTTACTATAACAGTTATGCAACATTTAATTAGCGCAAATTTACTATACATTTTTTTTTTCTCAATAGGTAATCATTTTAATTTCAAATATGATAAGAATTAATGATATAACATAGTATTATATTGAGAATATCTAATTATACAATTCATTTACTGTTAGTAAATTAAAATTATCTAATTTATTTTCCATAATCATATTATAACTTTAGAAATATTTTTGTCTTATATATTATAACTAATTAACAGTAAAACGAATAAGTAAAATTGTTTAGGAATTATTCAGTTAAATCTTTATTCATAATATATAATCTTTATAATATAATGACATAATTACGTTTTTTTTTCTACAAAAAGTGTTAATTAAAGTTTCTTAAGGCATAATTTTATTAAACAAACTTAAAACGTATTTTTGCGGTTTATGAGCTAATTAATGATAATGTAACGAAGTTTTGAATCTTAAAATAAAAAATATTATGATATCAAAAAGAAAACTATAAATATGAAATCAGGAAATATCCTTATCCTTCAAAATGTAACAGATTTAAGTATATAATATCTTTATTAATTCAATTTTGATGAAGTTGATTATAATGTTTGTCGTTTAATGCTTTAAAAAGACTTTCTCGTAAGTCATCATCGTGTGATAAACTTTAATGTTCTTAAGTCCAGTATTAATACAGGCATACAGGTATCAGTCAGTAATCAGTATGTATTTCGTAGTTAGTTAACTCTTTCGTATAATGGCAGAAATTTTAGCGTATTATGAAGAAACATTTTTACTCTTTCTCATTTCAATATTTATATAATTTTTTTTTTTGTAATTGTGGAGTTGTCACATTTTTATGATTTTATTATATTTATTATACTTTTATTTAAAATATAATTCATTTTTATTATCTATTAATTTTAAATCTATTATTATATTCTAATTCTTAATTAATTTTTATTTTTACGTAATTAATTTTCAGAAATGTTTATTTCGGAAATTTATTTGCTGTTTAATTAATTTGTAAAATTTTTCGACAGTTGTATGAAATTTTAAATATTCAATTAACATCAATTTATTTTTGGATAATTATACATGTTATAATTATATTATATTATATTAGGTATATAATATAATCATGTCTGAATACGAGAAGTAAATTTTACTATTATTTGCTATTATTATTATAATTATTATTATTATTATTATTATTATTCATTATTTGATGTAATATTGTGTATAAACAAATTATGGAATTAAACACAAACATCTGAAGTGTTTTTGGCTCTAATAAAAGTACATATTTTGAAAATCCGCAATTGTAATGTTGTAAATTAAGATTTTAATTCGCTTTGTGGAAGAAAGAGTCTAGTATTCGATATACTTTTAATAATAAATGTTGTTATGCTGTTTAAGAACATAAAGAAGCTTGTTTTTTTTAGAAAAATGTTAATTTTATAAATACCTTAGTCTGATAAAATTTTATTTTACATGCAAAACATCCATTAATCACTTACTTCGTACACATCACAACTTTATTATAAACGTTATAAGGCTGGAAGTCATATTTTTTAAGTTCTATTGAATTCTTCGTATGAAATGTTCTCTAAATGTATTCCAATTTCTTAATGTTTGATGAAATAATAATAATTTATTATAAAAAATATTAAATTAACAATTATTATTAAATAGAAATTTAGTTATATACATATTTATATTAATAATTATATTCCTTTGATGTTTTCAAATATTATAAATAATGTTAATATTCAAATTATTCTTTTTCGTTAAAAAACAAGAAAGTTTAAATCTAAAGCAGAAAACAAACAATTTGCAGCCATCTGTGTTATTAATTTTTAGTTAACAATGGAATGTTAATATTATTTTCTGCATAGATAGATAATATGGTGAACAAAATAATAATAATATAAAATTCTTATACTACTGTCATTCAATGTCAAATATCTTTTTTCTTTAACTAATTTTTTTTTTTATTGTTCCTCTCTTTATTTTTGTTATAAAAAAAAAATTTGTTTGTTTTTTTGTTTTGTATTTAAAATTAGAAAAAAAATTTATTAAATTAAAATATTAATTGAAATGAATAAAATTAAATTTAAGAAAAAAATTACAAAAAAATAATATAAATTTAAGATTGAAATATAAATTAAATTTCAATAAAATTTAAACTAATAAAATGTTATCGTCTGATGAAAGTTCAGGTAAAAAAAATTATTTTTTTTCACAATTCTTGGAAATTTTTTGCTTTTTATTTACAATCTAAATTAAAAAAATATATACATATATTCTAATTCATTTTAGAAACAAATTTTGCAATGTCAATTTCAAATTTAAGTGATATGAGTTCAAATCAAACTCAAAAATTAAACAAATTGGATAAAATGGATATTGCATGCGTTATTGATACACAAAATGTATTACGTAAAAGTGCCTTAGAAGATTTACGGCAAGCTTGTAATGCTGTCAGTTCTAATCTTCAAATTGTTCAGGTAAAATTTATTTTAAAAAGTTAGGTATCTATCTACCTGAAATTGCCAGCAGAATTATGTGTCATCACAATCACAAATCAAATAATCAATTATAATTAAAATTCCTTCAAACAAAATTCAAATATTAATTTTAATTTTCTATTCATTATCATTGTTAGTTAGATATATAAGAAAATCAGATTTATAGATTGGATTGAAACGACCTACCTAGATGGGTTTGAATTACGTGTTTTTATTTTTCTATTGGTTTGTGATTTTTGATGTGCAATAACATAACTTCAACAGTGTTTTCTCTTCGACCACAGAATGAAATCAATTAATTTAATAATCATCTTGTTATAGTACATTCTAATTTTCAATAAAACTATAAAAATTTGAATTTTCCTTTATTTTTCAGTTTGACAAATTAGATTTTGGTGAAACAAATGTTCTAGAAACTTTCTATAACGCCGATGTAGCTGTCGCTGATTTAAGTATTCAAGCTCAACAAAGTGCACTTTTCTATCATTTGGGAGTAAGAGAAAGTTTTGGCATGAAAGAGAATATTTTACTTTATAATGATATTGACAATGAGCAAACTTTGAGATTAAAGGTTTTAAATAATTTTTTTTTTAATTTTTGAGATATTATTTTAAAAATAATTTTAATTTCAGATATCATGTGGAAGTTATATATTTATACCTTATACCAAACAAGAAAATGGTAATTCTTGCATCGTCACAAATTCAAGTAAAGATATATCTGAAGGAGGGAAGCAAATTTTGCTAGTAAATAGAATAAAAAAACTATTTCAGGATGTTGAAATACAATCAAAGTAGGTTTAAATATTATTTATTTTATTTGTTGTGCAAAGCAATATCTAACATTATTACAATTATATTTAAAGGGCTCATATGAGAGAAAAGTTTCTTGCTGACTTACGAGCAGCTCGTGAAACACATGCAGGAAATTCTGAGGAATTGGCTAAAATCCTTCATAACCTACGAAGACGTTTAGATGACCCACATGTTCTTTCCGGAGATGTTGTTCACAGTTTCATGTGTTCTCTCAGAGATGTACAAGATTATGATGCCATGGTTCATTTAGTAAATGAACTTAAAACTATACCTAATACACGGAAATACATTGAAACGGGAAACATGAGTTTTCTTTATGCATTCGCATTGAATCGCAGAAATAAGGAGGGAGACAGGGAGAAAGCTCTTGAATCATGTGTTACTGCCTTAGAGAAGAAGGAAAATAGATTTCCTGATATGCTCTGTTTATGTGGTCGAATATACAAGGATATATTTGTTGAATCTGATTATACAGATGCAAAAAGCTTGAAGAATGCTATTAAATGGTACAGACAAAGTTTTGAAGTTCAACCAAATGAATATGCTGGAATAAATTTGGCTACTTTATTAGTTATTGATGGAAAGGATTTTTCAAACACTGAAGAACTCCAACATATTGGTATGGTGTTAAATAATTTGATCGGTAAGAAGGGCTCACTTTCTTCTCTCACCGAATACTGGGATGTCGCAACATTTTTCGAAATATCCGTTCTTGTTGAAGACTGGTGCAAAGCAATTCAAGCAGCAGAATGTATGTTCAAATTGAAACCACCTAATTGGTATTTAAAGTCAACAATTGGTAATATAACACTTATTGATCGATTTCGAAAAAAATCTGATGATCAAATTCAAACACCAGAACAACAAATCTTTCAATTTTGGATGGAATTTTTTTTTGAAGCCACAGATTCTAATGAATGTACCAGTATTAGATTCCCAATTTTGGTAAATAAAATTATACTAATATTCCAACTTCCTCTTCTACAGCCAATTAAATCAAATTTTTTGATTTTTTTTCTATCAGATTCTGGAGCCAACTAAAATATATATGCCAAGCTATGTTAATGTCAACTTAGGTGCTGAAGAAAAATCCGTTCAAATTATTAACATGTGTCAAACCCATTCAAAGGGTACATGTAAAAAAGTTCATGATTTTCTATTCACAGCAAATCAAATAAAATCAGTGAGCTTATATAAAAGAGATGAACAATGTGCCTATTTGTATGTACATCACAATTCAGATGATTTTCAAACGTATTTTCCTTCTGCATTATGCCGGAAAAGGTTTTACGATCTCGTTTTAGAGATAACAGCAGATCAAGAGGTCTTCGTTGATCTGTCAATGGAAGAAAAACAAATAAAGGTAAACTACGCTTACAGAAAACTGTTGTGTAAAGTATTTTCATACATTTTTATGAATTTTTCAGTATGAATATGATTGTGATGATCAAAATAAGAAAATTGTTTTGGGAAAAGGTACTTACGGTGTTGTATATGCTGCTAGAGATTTGAACACTCAAGTCAGGATAGCAATTAAGGAAGTTCCAGAAAAAATCACAAATGATGTTCAACCATTGCATGAAGAAATCAAGTTGCATTCTCAGCTTCGTCATCGAAATATTGTACAAGTAAATATCGGAGAATTTCAAACATTTAAATTTCAAAATTGTCATTTTAATCACAAAACAATAATTTTCTTTCGTGATATTACAAAAATTGAAAATTTTATTCAAATATAAACATCGATTCAATAATTTTTTGTCTAATTTTAAGATGCATTTCGTCGTGAATATTGTATTTAGTATTTGGTTCAACTTCAATTAATAAGTCTTTTTTTAGACAAAAAATATAGTCGTATTAAAATTTAAAAGTCGATTACGAGCAATGGTGAGAACTCAAAATCACCCTTTTTGCGCCTAAATAACTGAATATAATTGATAGAACTTTTCTTATACTATTAAATTACTTTTCATTAAAATTGGTTTTTATTTTAGTACTTGGGTTCAGTATCTGAAAATGGATATTTTAAAATTTTCATGGAACAAGTGCCTGGAGGATCTCTGTCAGCTCTTCTAAAAGAAAAATGGGGTCCTTTGAAAAATAATGAACCAACAATAGCATTTTATTCGAAACAAATTCTTGAAGGATTAAAATATTTGCATGACCAGAAAATTGTACACAGAGATATTAAAGGTGATAACGTTTTAGTTAATACTTACAGTGGAGTTGTAAAAATATCAGATTTCGGAACGTCTAAGAGGCTAGCCGGCATCAATCCCATAACAGGTAAATAAAAGCTAAATATCCAATTTCTCTATTCTTTAATACATTTAATTTTTACCAGAAACATTTACCGGAACACTACAATACATGGCACCCGAAGTTATTGATCAAGGAGTTCGTGGATATGGGCCTGCTGCTGATGTTTGGTCTTTTGGATGCACAACTGTTGAAATGGCCACTGGAAACCCTCCATTTATTGAGTTAGGCTCTGCACAGGCTGCTATGTACAAAGTAGGCTTTTATAAAGTACATCCTAATATTCCTGAGGAATTATCTCCCCTAGCGAGAAGCTTTATTTTAAAGTGTTTTGAAGTAGATGTTGATAAACGTTTATCAGCCACACAATTACTAGAAGATCCCTTTTTATCAGAGTAAGAATAGCTAATGAAAACTTCATAACAATAAAGAAAATTAACATTTGAATTTTTAGAAAACATAGGAAAATACGTCCGGCAGTTACTAATACACCAGACTTCTCACGAAGTGTTTCAGTTCCTGCAGATCGTGTTATTAGCAAAACAACAAGCAATACATCTTCCTCCGCAAATTCTATAACGTGTCAAACTCCAACCACCCCAGAATTAGAGTAAGTACTAGTTTAAATAATTCGTAAATAAATCATAAAGTTTATTTAGTAGAGGATTTTAAAGATTCATTGTTCTTGTTTTTCATTTCGTTCGCATCATTTTATAGTATTTCACTGTGTGTACCACCAACAAAATCATCACCCAAAAATAAAAGTAGAACTCATCAAACTGGGTTAGCACCAATACAAATTCCAACATCTAATTCACTCAGGTAAAAACTTTGATTTTAAAATACTTTAGATACTTACTAAGAATACAATCATAAAATACAGTACAAATTCTACTTTTTAGTATATACAATATTTAACAAACTCGTATAATTATTATTGAGTATTATATAATAGAAATAGACTCACTATTACATCATTATAATAAACGCAAATAGAAAATGCTTGATCTCATAGTGCCACGAAATAGTAATAATCAAAGAGTTTTTATTACGATTATTATTTTCTACTATTGATTGTTTTTGAAATTTAGCAAATCTATTAAAAATAAAACAAATATATAAAGTTTTAAAATTTCCATCTTTACAGTTTAGTTAGTGTAGACGTGTTATTACAATTTAATTAATATTCTGTATTGAAGAATTCATGATAATATTTTCTTTACAAAAATAACTTCATTTTAGCTTAGCAAATTCACCTTGCATTGAACCGGATCATGATCCAACATTTAATTTAAATCGAAGAGGGTCATCGGGCGCATTATCTCCAGATGTAGAGGGAACAACATCATCAAAAATAAATGCCAGTGATACAAGTGAATGTGACGGTTTTTATCTTTTGAAAAAAGATTCTCAACGAAGAACAACTTTATCGAAAGTTTTATCATTGGATGAAAAAAAAATTTGTGATGTTTGGATGGATAAAATAGAAAATAATCACAATCAAGTTGTTATAACCAAGGAGCATTTGGAAGTTATGATTAATTCCTTAAGAGACTATATTTCGGAGCAAAACAAATCAACACTGGAAAAAGCAATGACTGAACTCAAAAAAAGTTTAGATTTTGATTCAACAGCAATAGATCATGTTCATTTGGCGTTATATTCATTTCAAGATGCAGTTGTTTCTGTATTAAAAACACATAGCATCAAACCTCATTGGATGTTTGCATTAGATAATCTGGTGAAGAGTGCTGTGCAAGCTGGTATAACTGTATTATCGCCAGGTAAATATTATATTATATACGTATATAATTGAAATTTCAAATTATAAGAAAAACTAATTGTGTTGTAGAACTTGGAGCTAATTTGGCTGGTCAAGAAAATGCAGAAATGGTGTACGATGATAATGAAGAGCTATCTACCTCTGGTGTTAGCACTGTTAATTCAACAAAACTTCAACCGAAACATTTGTCGAATAACAAAATATATTCGGTTTCAGAAGAAATGAATGGATTAAGATTTGAAAATAATCGATTATTACAAGAATTATTGGAACAGCAAAAAATGTATCAGTCAATCTTAAAATCATCTATTGAAGAGCAAACCTTAAATCTAGAATTGATAAAAAATTTCAATATACAATTAAATAGCGTGTCCAACGTCTATGACAGGAGTATTTCCCAAGGGTAAATTAGACAATAAATATTTCCTAACATTATATATCGCTCAAAGAAATGAAAATAAAGACTCTTTTACCATTTCAATAAATCAAATAATCGAATAAATTTAGGAAATGACACCATTTTAGAAATCTATGACTAACGGCTAAAGTTAACTATAATGCTTTATACCTGAGCAAACTTTTTTTTTTTATTTCGGGCTTTGCAAATAAATGATTTATTTTAACAAAAACAAGAATTTATTTCTGACAAAAAATTAAACTAATTAATTAATGATTTATTTAGCTATTTTAGTGATGCAAGTGATAACGCAACGAGATTTCGAAATTTGACAGATATGAACTCACCAATAGTATCCGTAAGTGAAATTGATGGAACTGAAGGGGCAGACAATGTTGCGGGATCTAGTTCACATTTAAGTCCCATTTCAATAAAAAGACCATTCAAATTACCAGTACGAGAAAATGACAATTCTTGCCGGCAAGGAGTGAAAGTTTCATTTGATATTAGTCAAATGAAAGTTGATAACAGACTGAATGATTGGTTATTAAATAATAAAATTGATGATCGATCTAGACAATTAATTCTCTCTGAGGAGTTTACTCACGATGACTTTATTTTTAATACGGATAAACATGATTTCCGAAGAATAGGACTGAAGTAAGATCATATTCTTCTGTGTTGTAAATTATGTGAATAATATATATTTATATGTATTATTCAATATTTAATAGAAATATTTAAATTTTCTACTCTATTAAAGCTCTTGAATTTAATTTCTAGGCTTGGTGTTGAAGTTCACATTTGGAGGCTTATAAAAATTGAAAGAAAAAAATTAACACAAAATCCCAGCACAAATGAAATTTTTTTAACATCAAATGATACTCATGACACAAAAATAGATGACAATGTAACCAAGTCTTCCAGCGCAACTAGTTTTGATTCTGATGAAATAATTGGAAGCGATTATGAATCATGTAATGGAGTAGAAGAAAAATGAACAATTTTTTTTATATACTATACAATAAATATTATATTTTTGTTAAACTAATCAATTATATTAATATCTTTACATAAGTAAGTTAAACAATGAATCCACAATTTTCATTTTCATTTAAATATTTCAAAATACAAAAGAATCCATTATTATTATTATAATATTACAAAATTATATATTTGTTAGTCGTACAACGAAAACTTTATTAACACATTACATTTTATTTCATTGAAGAACTATTTTTCTTCAATGTAATTATTATTTATTTCTAATTGTAAATCTAAAAAAAATTAATACATTTTATTTACATTAAACAATAGTTTTTTTTTTTATTTTCCAAGTAAAATTTTTCTGGTTGCTCCGAAACTTTGACCAGATTGTGTGGCAAGTTTATTAGTTCCAGCTTGCAATCCAATAATGTTTTCTCCAGCTCTCAATTGTTCTTCAGAAAATTCTCTTTTATTTTCTTCTGCGGGTTTTGGTCCTAAATAAGGACCTTTCCATTCAGGATGTTTATAAGCCTTAAAATAGACTAACTTTAGTACATTATTTCAATTTGGAAACTATTCCATGAATATACTTACTGCACGACCTATTGCAAATATTGTCTGTGTAACTAATGCTAAATTTTTTTGATCCCATAAATCAGTTGTCTGGAACAAATCAACATCAGCTACACCATAAGCAGTACAAGCTTTTTGAAACCTAGTATAAATTGTGAACAAGAATAAATGTTAATTTAAAAAAAAAGGAAGAAAAAAGCATTATGTGCTATACAAAAATGGCTGGAAATAAAGGAAAATTCATCTTTAAAAAATTTTAATGTATATTTTAATTCCTTAAATAAAGCGTCTATGTAACAAAGTTCAAGATCCCTACAATTTTATAAAGAAGAATCTTAACAAGAAGTTTTTAACGAGAACTATTATAACTTTATAGTAGCATTATTAATATTATACTCACTGTCCTATATTATCCATTAACTTATAATCGCCACCAGATGTATTAATTTTCTTTATACAACCGGGTGAAATTCTATTCATTAAATTACATAAAATAATTCCATTGCGCAAAACCTCTTCATACGGCCCAGAAGGAAATCTCTCACCAAGCACTGCTTCAATCCATCGTTGAGCTTCTTGTTCTTCTTCAGGTACACGTTTTCCAGAAACCTAAAAATAAAAAAAAAATTCAAAATAAAAAATATAAAAATCTATTAATTCTAAGATTTTTAAATTAAGAAAAGTTTCTAATTTACATCAACAGTGTATATATTTATAATTTTGTTCACTATTCATCAAATATCGATTTTGTTGATAGATCATTCTATGTTCAATTACCTACTGAATGTTTTTTTGTTTTGGCAAAGAAAAAATGAGCAGGTGGTAGAAAACTAAATAAAATAATAATAATTGTGTCTTTTTTTTAATGAACTTAAAATAACAAATGGGGTAAGCATTTGTTCAACCAAATCATTTATTTTTTTTTTTTAATTCAAAATAAAGAAAGATTAATGCTCTCAAAAAGATTTATTTTTAAAATTTAGTACAATAAAAAAGTTTAAGAATAATTTTGTTGAGCCAGAGAATAGCACTATAAGATTGTAAATTGTGGACAAACTTTGTATGAAACACCCATGATTTATATCCAAAAATTAACGAATATAATTTTTAAATCAATCTTTAAATTTTTAGACATTTCAAAATTCAGCAGTTTATTGTAAAAACTTATAGAGATAAAGTTTTTGCATGACGCAACTATCCTAAAAATTCTTTTTCTCTATGTTTTTGTTTACTAAATAGATTTGTGTAAATATTTTTGTCTTTATGAATGAAAATAATATAATAAATCAGTGAAGAAAAAGAAATGGAGAATTTTATTATGCAATTAGAATGATCCAAAAACATTTTGATTCATTTTAATAAAAAAAAAAAAAAAAAAAAATAGACCATTAAGAAGTTATGGCGACTAGTAGATATGTTATTATGAATAGCCCAAACAAATCCGAAATCAAAAATTAATAAAATCAGTTCAGAAGTAATGATGACTATTAGATACATAGTACGGATACTTTTGCAAGTATTGCGCAAATCATTTGCATTGCAAAACTTTCATGCCCATAATTTTTACGGTTTACTTAAGTTTTATACTGTTCTCATTTAAAGGGGTCTAGTTTTTTGTGCTTTAAAACTTCTTTTTTTTTTCAATTCAATTTTGAGAAAAATAGTATTTTCCATAAGTCTTCTTTTTGAACTTTTTAAAACTGTGCTTTGCAGAAGTTTACTAGAAACACCATTTAAAAGAATGATTAGATGAATTATTTGTTGCCCGATGTCAAAGCAACAAACCACACAATCAAATATGCCTTAGACGAAATATTAATCATCACAACAAGAATAATAACATTTTAGAAATTTTTGAAAATATTTTACAAAGGAATAGTATTAAAATCAAAACATTAATAATTTTGATCTATTTAAACTTGTAGGGGTAAAACTAGCCACTTGATCAGGGAGTCAGGGTAACTACTATAATAATAATTTAATTGTTGTTTCCTTGCGTAAAGAAAGGACCAAAATATAACCACCCTAATACACATATAATAAAGGAGTGTTTCTATCCGCTTTTTATTGTTAATATAGAAATGATTTTAACGATATTTTAATTATACATATACTGTAGTATATGTATATTTTGTGTATTTTAATTTTAATTATATATATTTTATTTTTCTCTTTATACAAGAAAAAAAGATTAATTTTTTGACACCTACATTGTTTATATATGATTTTGTTGGCATCAAAAACGGCAAAAAAAAAAAACTTAAAAGTTTTTTTTTATTTTTCTTAAATTTTGTAAAAATACAGAACAGAGAAAAAAAATTAAAAAAAAATTATTACAAAATATTTACAATTTGGAAAAAAAAAATTTTTAAATACATACTACATCATAGTAGTACATAAATATTATACAGATTTGGAAAGAAATTGAGAGGAAAATTTATTCATAAAGGAGATTAATAGATTTTCCACAATTGAAATAAAAAATTCTCCAACAAAATTTTTTAAATATTAATTTAAAAAAATATTTATATATATATATATAAAACTTAAAAGCATTTTATTTCTGTTATGTGTAGGAAATGCCCAAATTAAAATAGATATATTATCAAAATAAAATATTTCAAAAATAATTATAATTTGCTGAATGAGTTTAGCAAATGATCCTCGAATGGAAAAATTCCTTTTACCAAATATTCGATTATTCAATGAATAAATTTTTTTTTAAATATTGATTTTAATTTATATTAAACGTTAATAAATATTTTCTGTGAAGGTAATTAAAGTTTGTAAAGAGAGACTTCGAATTTGCTGTTGGCTACTGATATTTGTTGAAAAAATCTGGATATATTCCAGTAAAAATTAAAGTGCAAGCAATTGAATTTAATCGAAATAGAATTTAAGAATAAAGTTTCCGAACAAGTATCACAATAAATTGAAAAATATACCTATGAAACCTTGTTTTTAAAATAAATATCTTCTATTGTATTCTTTAACCCGTTTTATACTAATTATAATATAATAATAATAAGATTCAAATTTAAATTTTATTCGTCAGAACTCTTTCAAAATATTTAAAAAAAAAAAAAAACAAATTCATAATATTTTAAGAAAAATTAAAAAAAAAAAAAAACCTATATAATTTTGTATATATTTCAAATTATGTTTAATTTTTATAAGAAAATAAATTTTCGGCAAAAAAAAATAGAAAAAACAAATAAAAATGAAATTTATAAATTTTTGTGCCAAAATGATCAGTCCATTATAGAAGTCCAAAAGAAAAAGATCTAAATAATTAATAATTCCATAAGTTATATTTTATTTTGAAAACAAAAAAAAAAATGGCTGTAAGTAAAGCCGGTTTCAAAATATTGCAAAAATTTTCACTAATGATAAGATCATTACCGCACAGGATTTTTGTTAATTTTTTTTCTATTTTCAAAATTTTCAGCCAAGAAATAAGGAACAAGAAGCTGAAGTCCTTAAATGGATTGGTGATGTTTTGGGTGAAAAATTACCAGCCGGTGAATATGAAGATGTTCTTAAGGTAAAAATAAAATAATAAACAATATATTATTGCCATAATTAATAATAATTTGAAAGTTAATAAATTTTTTGTACATTTTCAATTAACAAGTTCGGTTTTTTTTCGAGAAATTTTATATAAACTTTAATTTTCGTTTTTTACTCTTAATTTTGAAACTAATTTTCAAGAAATTCTGAAACCTTTATTTATACTCAATTTTATTTTATATATCTTTCAGAATGGAATTGTTCTGTGTAAATTAATCAATAAATTAGCTCCAGGATCAGTAAAGAAAATTCAAGAAAAAGGTACAAATTTCCAATTGATGGAAAATATTCAACGATTCCAAGCAGGAATCAAGAAATACGGTGTACCAGAAGAAGAAATTTTCCAAACTGCAGATTTATTTGAACGTCGCAATATTCCACAAGTAACATTATGCCTGTACTGTTTGGGCCGCATTGTAAGTTTTACAAAAAAAAATAAAAATTCAACTTAATTATCATATAGGTATACGTATAATTATTTTAGACACAAAAACATCCTGAATATAATGGACCTGCACTTGGACCAAAAATGGCTGACAAGAATGAAAGAACATTTACCGAAGACCAATTACGTGCCCATGAAGGTGAATTAAATCTACAAATGGGATTTAACAAGGGTGCAACTCAATCTGGTCACGGTGGTTTCGGTAATACACGTCATATGTAAATATAGAAACTATGTACCAACATCAAAATAAAAATGAATCCTTTATAATCGTTGTATTTTTTATAATTATTTCATTTTAATAAAATTTCTTGTTATTAAGAATTTTGTTTATAACAATATCTTCTTTTTTTTTTTAATGGTAAATTAGAAAACATTTAAATGATTATTTGAATTTTATTTCATATTATTTTTTCTTTGTATATTATTTTTTTATAAACATATATAGTAATTATCGTAAATTAAAACTACATTAGAATTTTTATAATTATTGCAATAAAATTAAAATTAAATTCAAAAAAAAAATAAATAGATTTATTTATTCGGTGAAGCTTATGAATTCAATATTATGATTAGTGTGAACCCAAAAATCTATGAATTTTAAAATAAATACTTGAACAATTAATTATCCAAAACATTATTTGTGCAAATAAAACTATTAAATTAATTTTGTTTGATATAACCACATATAATTGTAATATTAATTTTTTTCCATGCCTTGAAAAAATACAATTTTCTAGATATTATATATGAATCGAGCAAAAATGTATGCAGATATATATACATTATAGTATAGTAATTATAATGTTTACTTTATTCAATATTTTTATCTTTTCACATTTTCTTTTTCATTTACATTTTCATTATACCATGTCAAGTTTATTTTTAGTAAAATTCATTTTAATTTTTTCAAAATCAACCCACATAATTTTGTTTTAATATATACATAAAGAATTATTCCTACGTACTAAATTTAAATTTTCCTATGCTAATGTTTTGGAAAATTTAGAAAAAATGACGAATTTCTGTTGAAGAGCATTTGAATTACAAAGCGATATAAATTATTATATCATATTAACCTTAATACGAAATGAAAGTGAAAACTCTGAAAGTCTTCAAAATTTTCAATAAGGAAGGCAATGATTTATGCCCGGTATGTTTAAATAGGAAAACTTCATTAAAACATATGCACTATAATGCATGACAGGATCAAAGGTCACAAAATGAATCCAATAGTTTTTTGATGATACTGGAATTCTATTTAATCATGGTTTCTTTTTGTGAAACAAAATAGAAAGTCTAATTTGATACTACAACAATCACATATCAATATTGCTTTAAATCAATTAAAATAGAAGCTATTTAATTGAAAATTTTTGGAAATTTTCGAAATTGTTGATCTGTACTTATTGGAGCCGACATAAACTATACATTTGTAATTGGAAATTAACTAGACATAAATTACAACACATTCAGAATCTTAGATTTATGTGTTACTTTCTAAAATTTCACATTGTAGGCACCTACATACATTAAAAAAGGAAAAATTATTCGAAAACAAAAAATAAAGAAAGTCATGCGAAATATTTTATTTTTAAGAAAGAAAAAACTAAAAGGTCAATGTTTTATTTTTAAATGTGGAAAAACATTGAATTGTGACTTAATTGTGACTTAATATAGATATTATTGCTTTAATTTTTAATAATCATACATAAAAATATGAATCTGTAACTTCATAATTTTATTTGCATATATATATTGTATTTGTATCTATTTTTAATATAAAAAGTAAAAACAGATAGCAATAAGTTAATTATTTTTCCAAAAATAAAATAAGAAAATTTTCCTGACCTTGAAATCATTTATTAAACAAAAATATCATATGATGTAATTATTATTAATGAAATAAGATGTTTTAAAAATATTATAAATAAATATTTTTAAACATCTTTCAAATATCTTTCATTAATTTAGATTTTTGAGACAATAATTTGCAAAATAGATTACATATGGAAGTAAGTTCAAATTGGGAAACATTTTGTAAAATAAATTTTTCATTTGTCCCAATTAAGTTTTCATAACGATCATCAGTAAATGAAAATTTATTATATAAAACTATGGCAAAACAATTACTTCAAAAATAAAACTATACTATACATTCATTTATAAAAGTTAAAAATATTTTTAGCAATATATTAGAATTATTGACAAAGTATCTACCTACTACAAGTAAATACAATATTTTTATAAATTTGAAATAGTGTCATAACAAACAATAATTAACAAAATGAAATTAGCATAGAAATCAATCAAATAATGACAATTTATTTTCACTAAAAACTTATAGATATTTATTAAGAAGTGAATATATATAAAAATAAATAATTTGAAATCACCCCAGTGATCATTTTTAATTAATTGAATCATTTAATTCAGAGTCATTTTCAAATAGAAATTTTAATAAATATTGTAAAAATGAATTGCACTGGCTGGCAAGCAAGGTCCGTTTAGAATATTTTTTATAGATTTACTATATTTTTGAATTGAATATAGTAAATGCATGCACATTCAAGTACAATGTACAATGTGTACATAATATCTATTTACGTTTGTGTATTCATATGGATGGTCGTGGATAATAATTAACTTCAAAAAGGACTAGAAATTATAATTTACTGAACAGTTAACATTATACTTACTTTTACCCTGACTAGCAAAGATTGTCCTAATTATTTTCATATTAAATTTCTATATATTTTTGTTGTTTTATATTTTTTTAATTTTTAGAATAGATGACAGTTTTTATATTAATATTAATATTGTTTTCCAATTTGGAAGTACTTATTTCAGTTTTTACTAACACTGTATTACCATTTACAAAATATTTGAATTTTAGTACCAAGTAACTTTTTCATAAGAGTAGAAAAATGAAAGTACACTTATTATATTTGAAATGTTCATATACTAGTAAATTTTTAAAAAATATAAACATTTGTAAAAATAAAAATTTGTTGTAAATATTTCAAAGAGGTTATACAAGGCCATAAGGGTCATTCTAAAGTCTACTAAATAATAAAAATCTGAAGCTTAAGAATATTTTACAAATTTTGAATATCTTTACAATTTAATTGTAAAATTTATGGTAGACTGGCTTTCAACTTTATGATTTACTTATTATTGAGATAACCACAACCTATGGGATTGCAATTAAAATAAATGATTTGTTATGAAAACATTTTAGTTCAACTTAGTATATGTTTCATAATCGATCTATAAGTTTCTAAAAAATATAAACAAATTTCCTTTCTGAAGAAATTTTCTTCCGTGGTTTCAATTCAAAAAATGTTTCGTTCTAAAAAATAATTTAATTGAATTTAAATAAAGCTTCTTAATATAATAACTGTGTGTAAATGTTTATATAGTTAAATTATACTGTACAATTAATTCCATAAAAATATACATACTCGTATTTGTGCAATGAATTGTGAAAAAACTGAATTTAATGCTAGATCAAAAATACGTAGTTGCAGCAAAAACTTGAATGAAGTTCATGTTAATCAACTAGCTTTATATATATATAATAATTATGTAGTATTATTGAAATTTGTAAACATTATAATATAATATATAAATATATATTATACAATATTTTTATACTTTATTATATTCTACAAAGTTTGTTTTTTTTTTTTTTTTTTTAGAAAAATAAAAAGCAATGCTGTAACTCGCACATAAATAACATACATATAGGTGATATTTTAAATTTAAACATAAAAAAATATCGATTATTATTTAAAGTTTTAAAGCAATTTATATATTTCTTCAAATGCCGGTATTTTACTACTTAATTTTCACAAATTTTATTTTTTATTTTTTTTTATAGGGAGAAGAAACTTTAAAAACATTACCTCTTACAACATTTTCTTTTAATGTTTAAGAAACCTTAAAAAAAACTATATTAATTTAAGTTTACCTAATAAATTTCTTGCATTATTATTGTCCAAAATAAGTACGTTTGTAACTTGATTGATTTAAAAGTGAACAAATTGATATTAAATATAAGGCAGGAATAGGCAAAAAAATGTATGGAACAATTTTCATATACCACATATTTTTATTATATGAACTCATTTGTCATACGAAATATTTGTGTATATCCTTGATGGTGGAACATTAGTAAAATTTTGACTTCAAATCTATGCTAAAATAAATCTTACTTTGTAAAAATAAATATTTAAAAAAAATATAAATCTTGTCTGAAAAATACTATTTTATAATCCCTATGATTGAACAAATTATTATTTTTTTTTTTCGAAATAATGATAAAATTTTTCACTAGACCAGTGGTGTCCAATACAGTGTGGCGAATAAACTTTGTGAATGTAGCACTGAAATATTTTTTATATTAAATAAAGTTTTTGCACCAAGCTTAAGACAAATTAAAAAAAAACACTATTTTTACCAGTCAAAAAAGCAAAAACAAATCTTGTGGTGGCAAAATGCGAAAAAAAAAAAAAAAAACAAACAAAAATTGTCAAATTTTGGATTTTGTTATCTTAATAGTAACTTGTTAATTACAATGATACAATAATTAATGAATTATTTATAAATATATACATATTTTAAGTGGCAAATGAAATTATTTAAAAATAGCGATTGTGGCTACAAACAAATTTCTGTTGGACACTAGAGTAACCATAAATTTCACGTTTCTTGTATTTCTTACCCTATTTAACTATTATACTATAGTTTTTAAAAATATCCAAAACAAAATTCAAAGAAAAAAAAAAACTTTCAGAAAAATAATGCAATCTTTAAAAAAAAAAAAATATTCATTTTTCAAATACAAATAAAATAAAAAAATCTTGTGGAGTGTTTTATTTTTTTTTTTTGCTTTTAACTAATAGAAGTCAGAAATTAATACAACTAGTAGTAAGTAGTAATGAAAAATTAATAGGTATATAAATAAAATAAAAGCTTTACGTTTTTTTTTATCATTGGGGTTGTATTTTTATCAATGTATAGTCCACTTAAGAAAAATTATATAACATAGTACCAGAACTAAAAAAATATCACATCAGAAGTTGAACGCGAAGTGATACAATATCGGTTTCATTAATTATTTATATACCAAGTAGTGTCGGTTAAATTATTATTTTTTTCTGTTTTTTTTTTGGTTTTTTAAATAAAGTTATTTGCTAAAGTAATAAAAATATAGATAAATTTTTTGCAATTATAAAATTTCGTAATTCAATATGGAAATAAAATTTTTTTTAAAATGTTTCTTCATTATTAATTTTATAATTTCCGCCAAGGCAATTGAATTTCTAACAGAACATCGTAAGAAATTAAAAAAAAAAAATAATTTTTTTAATAAGGAACATTTAATCACAGGATAATGCAAGGATATTAAAATTTTTGTTCCAAGTAACAAATGAGTATAAAGATTTGTGTTGAAATGTTAAATGATTTCTTGTTAAATGTGGATACCTAATATTTAAAAAAAAAACTATTGAAAACTTATGTTAATTACATGTTATTAATAATTAAGCAATTTTGTACAAGAAAAATTCAGAAAAACGTACAATAAAAATGTAAAAATTTATAAAAAAAATTTCGATATTTCGGAAATATAAAATTTTTTATTCTATTTGTACTAAGATTTCATAAAATTTTTCAAGCTTCACTTAATATTATAAAATACCTACTGTTTAGGCAATTAACTATATAATTTTTTTAATTAAATTGCTTAATTCTTATAGTTAAATTTATTAAGTTCTATAAATGTGTAGAAAGAAAAAAGAAATTTTCGTAATTTTTTTAAGGTTATTTGCTCCCAATGTAAATAACTTTCCTTTTTAAAATCCATATTTATGTAATTAATAAATATATAATGTATAAAAATTGCATACATAAATACAATACATATATGTTATTTAGTCGGCTTTTGATTTATACTTGATTTATACTTATATGTCGAATAAATAAAATAACAAGTTTCATAAATTAAATAAAGAAATGTCAATAAGATAGTTGTTCACGATTTTAAGAATATCTTGTTAATTATAAGTATGTTAGTTATTGAACATAAAATTCGTTTCTATTTGACAGGCGTTATTATTTTTTTTAAATCTTGGTGTTTTATTCCGTTTAAAATTTAAATATTCATTATGTGTATGCCTACATAAATATAATTATAGAAATTGTTATTAAGTATAATTTTTCAGACAACTTTGAGTAATTATTAAATGTTTGGTATTACATTATACAAGATTAGTTAATACTATATTATTGCACTAAATTATTTATATTAAATTTCATGAATATGCATATATTTTATGATCTTTACGGTACTCCAAATTAAGGAGGCGCTTCGTTTAATAATTCGCGATTATTCTGAACAATGTATATACCGTGATATTTAAATAGTATATTATTTTCCGATATTGATTTTATTCTCATTTATATTTTTAGTATTTTTTTTAACTGCAAATTAAAAAAAAATTTAAATTATGTTAAAGTTAAGAAAATCACGTTATTTATTATGTAGACAAATAAATATTTGTTTCCTCATACTTTATATAACATCAACAATTAGGTAATGTTTATTTTTTTTTTTCAAGCCGATTTTTAATTTCTTGAATATATTTGTTGGCTGTTTTGAAATAGAAAACTATAAGAACTATTAGTACAAACTAATTGTGGAAACTTTTTGAACAATAATGTTCGTTTCATTCAAATTGTTGTCAAAATTTTAAGGAATATCTATGTACAGAATATGCATAAGAAAAATATCCATCTTATTCATTTTCTATCATCTTTGGTATAAGTCAATATAAAGTATTTATGTGCAAATAATAAAAAAGAATCACAAAATTAATTAGTTGTTAGTGATCTTAAAAATTTTAACTAATCTATATATCTGCTGTTTGAAATAAAGACGAAAAAGTCACAAAAAAGTTAGCAAAAAAAAACATTTTAAAACGTCATCTTTTATTTCTTTTTAATTAATTAATTATTTGTTTTTATATTATTGTACGACTTAATAATAAATTAGAAAAAAAAAATTAATACTTTTTGTCTCCTGCAAACAAGTCTATATATATATATGTATATAAAAGATAAAAAATAAATCATTAAGAGTAAATAAAAGTATGAATAAAATAAAGCACGGTTTAATAAACCGTACGTGTTATTTAGAAGAGGATAATGATTTATAAAAAATACATCAAGGTCGATTATGCCACAAATTACCTTTTTACAAGAGTTAAATGAATTATAAAAAAAAAAATATTATGATAACATCTTAATATTATTGAGACATTTTTTTCATAAATATATCTTCACTTCAACGCTAATCTTGTAACAATTAATATTAACAATTAATTATTAAGTTTTAATTATATAAAAAAAATAAATTATTTAAATCACTTTAAATCACATTATAAAATACCTAAAACCAGTTATTATTTACGTCTAACTTTAATTATTTTATTAAGTTAAACTGTCTTATATAATAAATTATATCTTTATAATAAAAATATATTATAATTTTAATAAAATTCTCGTTTAGCAGATCAAAAGTTAAATGCATTTTATCGTAAGTCTTTGATAATTTCCATCCATTTGAAAATAAAAGCACCTTACAGTTCGCTTTCTGTCTGTGCGCAATATATATTTCTATGAACTTTTATGTTTGTATCAAAATAAGAAAATAGAAACTTCGAATAAAATATTTACAAAAATATACACATTTATAACTTTATTTAATCTCTTTTCTTTTTCAGCATCATATTTGAAAGGTTGTCAAATTTTTAAGCCTGCTTTCACAGCTTGCTCAACAGAATCAATACAAGGACTGTTTGATAAGCTAGAAAATGGTAATTTTAACAGAATACGATAGATGCGTGTAAAAATTGAAATCATTTCTGAGTAGGAAATAATATTTTTCTTATATCGCTGGACTGAAATGCTGTTTATCAACCAAAGTTGTATTCTAAATCTTAATGGATTTAATAATATGTACTTTAATATGCCGGATTTCCATAATAATCACTGATAATCACAGTTAATTATCTAATGAAATTAAATAATTTTAAGTTAAATTGACTCTATTTAGAAGTTTCATAATTATACAATCATAATATACTATTTTATCTTAATCTGCAATCAAATTATTAGACACTGATTTATGAAATATGGAATTATGTACAATATAATTAGAATTTTATTTGAATACGCATACTATACACTCAACTTCAAAATTATATTTTTAGACAGAGATGAATTTCAAAAAAAAAAAAAAATGTTTTCGCTATCTGCAAACTTGCTTATACAAATAATATTTATTAATTTTTTTTTTTTTTTTAGGAATTCCTGGATTGACTTCTATAACAAGTTTCGATCCTTTTTACCTAAATAAGATAAAAATAAGTCAAGGTAGTTCAAACGTTGTCAACATTAAAGTTGAATTAACGAAAAGTAAAGTTTATGGATTTGGTAAAACAATTATTAAAGAAAGCAAGTAAGATTTTTGAAAATAACCAAATAAGGTTAAATTTTATATTCAAATATAATGTTTTCCCTCTAGAGTAAGTCCAAAGGATTTTTCATGGAAAACTACAATTCTTCTACCTAATATGCGATTAGAAGGTGATTACTCGTTACAAGGAAGAATTTTATTGATACCCTTGAATGGACGAGGAAAAATGACTTTAGAAACTAGTAAGCTTATAATTAACAATATGTATATTTGTTGTTCTGATATTATTTTTTTATTTTGAAATTAATAGAAAATATGAATGTCATTATGTACACTAAAACCAAATTGTATACAAAAGGTGGTTTAACATTTTATAATGTAACAAATGTAAAAATTGATTTCACAATAACTGGTTTAAAAGCTAATTTTACCAATTTATTTAATGGTAACAAGTATTTGGGTAAGTTTAAATTAAATTAATTAGATACTTATTTTGACGGACAAAATATCCTTTACCTGCTTCATTATACTGTAAGTACCTACATATTTTTTTTTTATTTTATATTTTTTTGTTTTTTAAATAAAGATTTCTGTTCAAATATGAACATCGCATGGTTTTAATATATCAAGTTCTTACTTAATAAAAGCTATGTTTATTTTGAGAAAAAAGTAACAAAGTAAAGCGTTAATTGTAGCCACTCTAGTACTGCTAGTCTTAGAGTTAAGTAAACTATACAGTCGGAAATTAAAAAAAAAAACATAACAATTTTATGCAAAAATTCAGTTACATTTTAGTATGAAAATCACAAGGTTAAGATTTTGAGTAACTAAGATGATGATTATTGGATTCTCATCTTCGTGGTATCTCTAAAATCCCTATAAATTTATTTAAGCGTTTGTTATACTCGACGAATCTACAAATATTTATTTAACCAATTCTTATACCAATTTCGCATCAATTTTTCTGTTTAACTAAATTTAATTTCTTAATTACAGAGGACAGTACTAATGACTTTTTCAATGAAAATTGGGAAACATTAGCTGAAGCATTAAGGCCAGTAATTACACAAACAATCGAAGATATTTTAATAGATATATTACAAAAAGTATTTCACTTCATTCCTGCTGAATTTTTCGTAACCGATATTCCAACACCAGAACAATTATATGGCAAATTAGAAGGTACTGATATAGAAAAAGATAAAGATGATGCGAATTAAAATCAAGCATATAAAGCTATAATGTTTAACACACATAATTATATAATATATGTATGCACGCACACTGCATTTTAGTTTTAATAAATTTAAAAGTTGTACAAAATTATAGTTTTAGTTAATAAATAATATTTTTTACACACATTTGAATTTTTTTTTTTTAAATGATTGCATTCTTGATGGTGTGATCAATTACATAATCTATAAATATTTCCTAAAAAAAAAGAAACCAGTTTTAAGCTTTTAGCGGAAATGTGTAACATTTTATACATTTTAAAAAAGGATATTATTTTGCTTCAAAAAAATATAAGAAAGACTGCATACGAAAGTATATTTTTGAAATTAATATGTTAAAATTTTTAGTAGGAATTTTTGAATTTTACAGATAGAAAACAAAATACTTATATTCCGTTGTTAGTGAGATAACGAAGGCTTTGTTAATTGTTCAACAAATTGCAGTTCTGCACACACATAGTTTTAAAACTATGGTACAAATTATAAAGTATTCAGACGGGGTAAGCCTTATGCTTTATTTTTTTTATTAGATACATTTTAAGTAAGTCTGGGAAAATTTACTTAGGAAATATGTTAAGCATATTTGAAATCATAACTTCATTAACCGTTCCACCTAAATTTTTATATACTCATCTTATTAAAATAATCAATACTATAAAACTAAGATAATTATATGCAAAAAAAGTTTAACCTGGATTTTCAATAAGTATATATGATAAGTAGAGGAAATATGATAAATAAGTAAAAAATGTAACTTTTGTAAAACATTCTAAAATCAAACCAATTAATTTTATCACTTTTATTAACTCAAATAAAATAATTATGTGATTTTTCACAAACCAATACATAATGAGTACAGATTTTAACATTTTAAAATATAAAAAAAGAGACGTAATGTTTTGTAATTAAAATTTATCCGCATTAATGCTTTAAATACTATAATACAATCATATAACGATTTATAAAAACAAAATGCATCAGTTTTACATAATATATATGAACATACATACATAAGATCTATTTTTGCTACGCGTTGAAGATTATGTTGATGCATAGATAAACTGCAACTAGGTGTAATGGTAACAAACTGATAATTTTTTTCTTACTTCTTTTTAAATTAAAGTATAAGTGCTAAGAAAAATTTGCGAAAACTTTATTCCAATTTTAATCGGTTGTGTGCTTTAAACAGTTGAATATCGGAAAATTCGTTTTTTCTTTAAATAAACAAAAATAAAAAAAAAAAAAATTTTTTTTGGTTCAAATTACCATTTTTCGGATACAGGTTTAAGAAATAAATAAAAAAAAAAAATTCCAAATTTTATATTTACTTATCAATAATAAATTATTTTCTGAATGTATAGTTTTGAATTTCAGTGAACATAAACTTCTGTTTCGATATTTAATTTGAGATAAAAAAATATAAAAAACAAAAATGAGAGTAATTTTAATTTGGCTATCTGTTGCACAATATTGTTTAGCTTCAGAATATTTAATGGTAAAACGTAAGTGCAGATGAATAGAATTCTGAATTATAGAACTTATATAATATACAAAGAATAATTGAAAAAAAAAAAAGTATATTTACGTAGTGATCTTACAAAAATTAATCAAGAACAAGCTTTTTAGTTTGATTAGACCAAGCCATTCTAGTCAAGGAAAATAGATCAGCTAGTTGTTATATCGCCAGATTGCTAGTCTCGTCTAAAGTTTATAAATTTATTTTTTCTGCCTTAAAGTTCGTCGTCTACATTTACTTGCATACGGATTTAGACAAAATTCAGCCTTTAAACAGTAATAAAATAAATTCACTTTTTAATTGAATGCCAAAAATAAAGCGGGCAAAAGAAATTCTCCAAAAATACACTTTTCACAACGGTTTCATTATTTCATGAAAGCTCACTCAAGACCGGACAAAAAATGGTTTTTAAGGATATCGCATGCTTTAATCCATAATACTATAGTCGTCAAATAATAGATTGACTACTCTTAATAATTTGAAGTCATATCATTCACATATTCGAAATTTGTATATATAATAAATTTAATAAATTAAATTTGTAAGTATATATAATAAAATTTTAATAAGATATAAATTAAACCAATCGATTCAAAATGTATTTAATATGTTTTTGTTACTGATTCATTAAATCATTTTATTTTCGAATGAACATATTTACTATAAAACCAAATAATAATGCCAATACAAAAAAAACCAAAATTCTGTAATGAATCCAATTATTAGATTGAATTGTCTTAGCAGATTACGTTTTGAGAAGTAAACCGGTTAAACTGTGTATTGAATATTAGTTGCATAATCTTTTTTTGAAACATTGTAATTATTTATTAATACTATAATTGTGAAAATTAAAAATTATGCAAGTTTGACTTTAAAAAAAAAAAAATTTTTTTTTTCCGACTTAGAGTCATTTTAAATAATACTCCAATTTTTCAGATTTTAAACAAATTTTATAATTGGAAATATTACTAGTGTACATACATATTTATTATTACATACATATTTATTATTTATTATTACAAAAAATGCATCCCGACAATTTACTCAAATGATTCCGCATTAATAAGAGAAAAACATGATAGAATACTTTTCAAACTAATCATTAGGTATTATTAAAATATGCAATGTTTTTATATTTTTATTTTAATATTGAAATTATCTATAAATTCTCGAAACCATCTTAATGGTGTATGTTTTAATAAAATTTCTAAACCGCGAAATAATCAATGTAGCTCAATAAACCATGAGAAACAAAATTATGTTATAGGAAAAAATCAACTAAGTTATTGATATTTATCAAAATAATACAAACGAGTGATTAGTGATTTCAACAAAACAATAATTATGAACATAACATACAATAATTTAAATCAATTTTATAAATACCTAATTATGTTTCATATAATTGCAAATATATTTTTAAATTATTATGCCTTTGACTTTTATCATGTATTTGGAAGAAAAATTTTAAACATTTTATTTTAGCTGATAATCTTCAATCATGCCGATTCAGTGATCCAGAATTTGTTAAATGCTCAACCAAAACTGTACAGCAGTTATTTGATTTATTAGTTCCAGGTAAGCAAACACTTCAAAGAATACTTATTTAAGAATAAAACACACATGTCTATATTATCCCCCTTTTTTAGGTATTGAAGGCCTGGAAGGTTTAGATGGTGAGTTAAATTCTTTGGCTGAATGCGATGATATTTCTTATGCTTAAACAGATTCGAAAAAATAAAAATAAAAGTAACAAAATATATAATTTCTAATATGGTTTTTTAATTTTAGAAATTGATCCATTAAAAATAGGTAAACTGAGAATATTTCAAGGAACAGGACCAGTCAATGTTAATGGTAAATATGCACTATAATATAATACTATATAATACTTTAATATAATACATACTTATTAAATAAATATTTTTCGATATTCAAAAAACAAAATTTCAGCTTCATTAAATAAAGTATCAATTACCGGTTTTGGAAACGTTAAAGTTTTAGAAAGCAGGTAAGGTTCCAGTCATAACTATTATGATGAATGAAAATATTCTCTAATAAATTTCAGGGTAAGTCCCAAGGATTATACGTGGAACACAAAATTTTTGCTACCCAAAATGAGATTAGATGCAACTTACGATTTAAAAGGAAGAATTTTGTAAGCCTCCTGTTCATACATGTATTGAACGTAACTGTAATAAATATTTCAAATTGTGAATTCTAGGATTATACCATTGCGAGGACATGGAAAAATATTTATTGAAGCTGGTAAGACAAAAAAAAAAGTTATTATTCAAATCAAGAAAGTATATTTCAGTATTCTAAATTTAATTAACTTTGGTTTAAATTATTCTTAAATTTTGTTCCAATTATTTATTTTTAGCAAATATGAGTGTTCTCTTAAAAACAAGAACAAAATTGTATGAAAAATTTGGCCATGTTTTTTATAATGTAACGTCAACATCAGTAGATTACGACATTAGCGGTTTAAAATTACATTTAGATAATTTATTTGATGGAATAAAAAGTTTGGAAGAAAGTACCAATCGATATTTGAGTAAGTTATAATTTCAGGATTCCACATTATGTCTTAAACAAAAGTTTATTTTTAATTTCTTTGTATGTAACAGATGAGAATTGGAGGCCAGCTTCAGAAGCTTTAAAGCCAATTGTACAACAAACAATTGAGGAAATTTTATTAGGAATAATGCAAAAAGTATTTAATCACATTCCAGCTGATTTCTTTGTGGCCGATATACCCAGACCGTCAGAGATAAATAATGCCTGATTTATTTAATTAAAGAAAAAACTTAAAATAATTTAGATGTAATGATGTTTTTAAATAAATTTAATTATTTTTTTTTAATAAGGTAGTAAAATTTTTAATCATAATTTGAAGCTATTGAAACAGTTTCTATTTTAATTTTTTTTTATTCTTTGTTCATAAGTATTTTGAATATTTTTTGGAAAACTCATAATTTTATTTTATATAATAAACTACAAAGAATAAATTTTAATTTTAATATTTTTGACTATAGCCATGTAGTGTAGCCAGCCACAATTTGTTTATGGATAATTAAATTTAGCCACCACAATATGAGCTTGTAGAATGAAATCTCTATTGAATTCTAATGAATATTTATTTAGAAATATTTTTAATAATGAATTTTCAATTTTTACCATCCTTCATTCAATAAAATGCACACGAAAGAATTTAAATTAAATTCATTCATGAAATAAAATTTGTTTAAGCAATTATTCATCCTTATAATTTTTCTGATAATTTAAATCTGTTTATTTTCTTTCACACGTATCGTTCTTATTTAATTGCTCCATTTTTTTTTTAGTATTATTAATAAGAAAATTCTATTTTTAATATTGAATAAATATATCTTAAAGTAAATTTTCAAGAACAAAGTAAACAAAAATAATTTCAATACAAAATTGTTGACCCCGCAACATTTTAAATTTTTATTTTTTTGAAAATGTTTTAAAAATATGATTGAAGTACCTAATTGTCAAAAATTACCAGACCGAGGTCTACGTAGTGTACTATTAAAAATAAACTTTGAGAATATTTGACCATTTAATTAAATTGAAAAAAAAAATTAACCAATTAATTTGTAAATTTTGGTAATAATAGAACAACATTATTATTCAAAAATTATATTGTAATCAGTGGTGGGATTCAGCCGGTTCGCGCGAACCGTTTCCTGAAATATTTAGGATTCGCGCGAACCGTTTACTAAAATTTGAAGGTTCGCGAAAATCTCCTGAAAAATTTTTGACTATTTTTTGGCAATTTCTCAACTACTCAAAGAATATACAATTTAAATTTACATTAAATTTGTATTAAAAATAAAATACATGATGTTTGTCTTTCGGTTTGTGTGTTATCTAAAAATTTAAAAACTACTTTCACACGATGAGTATATCGACAGGTGATGCGTACAATTTACAATAAAACGATTTTTTTATTAATTTATGAAAGAAATAATGGAAAATTTGCAAACGTTTTACTTTTTTATCTGAAAAATCTCCTTTTTCTTTAACTATGTTATGTGAATACTGTGAGTAAAGAACTGAATAAGAGTAAAAATATGCTTTTACAAAGTAATAAACGTGTAACAAGCAAGCCTATTTGAAATTACAACATTTGGAAACATTAATGTAAAAATTTATGAGATTTTATGAGTTTTTATATATGTTCTGGAAAGGTTTTTAGAATCTAATTAAAAAAATTAAAACAACTTTTTAGGGGATTCGAAACCACAAAAAAAATTTTATTAATTTTTTTTACGGAATGCGAACCGGTTGTTAAATGTTTTGAATCCCACCACTGATTGTAATGTATATATTATGCTAAAAATAATAGATTATAAAACATTTAATAAATATAATTTTATGATAAATAATTGTACATATCGTAAACGATAAATAAAATAGTTCTGCTTTGAAATAACTCTCTTTGAAGAATTAATTATCATACTTTAAATATTTCAAACAACAAGTTAAATTAAGAATTCACTAGAAATTCAGTGGAAAATTAAGATGGACTTAGCAGGAATAAAATAAAAGAAATTTTTAAACTAATTCAAACCTATTTAAAATACTTAGTGGCTCTAACTAATCGTTTAAAAAATACTTTTCAAAACATTTAAAATTTTGATATATGAATGAATGCATATTAAGTTCGACATTAAAACTCCGTATTTTTAGAAATATCCGAAAATTATCTAAACAAAATATCTATATAAACATACAAACAAAAATAAATATTAAGAGTTTATAATAAATTTTCTTTTCTTTTTTTTTTTAAACGTAAAAGAAAATTTATTGTTTTTTATGTTTTTACTTTGATCTATACTTAGTAACAAAATAGTATAAAGTTTATTCAACAAGTTCTTCCACAAGGTAAACCAAAAGGTCACTGCTAAGCTAAATCACAAAGGTTATTTTATTTCCCCATAAAACAAATAAACGGAATAACATACAACTTGAATTTCTTTTAAATGCAGATAGGTACTCAATATTATTTTTAAAATAAGAACAACTAACTTACCTGCCATAAAGGACGACCACCCGGCATTTTTAATTATTGAATTACAGTAATTTATACGGATATAGTAAAATTAATTTATTTTAATTTGATTTTGTTAATTAGTTTTGTTTAATAAATTTTTTTATTCAATTACACTTTTTTTTCAGTACGTTAAAGTTTGAGAGTTGAAAATAAAATACCTGTACTATTGAAATTTAAAATTGTTTTTATATAAAAAATACGAAAAAAATATGAGGAACATAAAATTTTCATGTATCAAAGAATTTATTATTATTTTCATATATATATTTTTTTTTTTGTTCTCATAGCGAAGGTGAAAATATATTTATTTTAGTGACTAATATATTGCAGAAAATACGAATAATGTTCTGTACAGAATTTTCCGGAATAAATTTTCCTTAAATTTCCATAAAAATTTTCGTATTTCTATAAAGAAATGTGTACGTTAATGTGTACCGTGTACGTATGTGAATATATTGTATGTATATTCCGTATATGTAAAGTTTTTTATTGACAATAATCTAAAAATACTGTTCTAGCATCAAGATTGAGAAAATAAAAAAATGGACTATATATTTTTATTAAATGTTTGTCGGTCCGTGCGCCACTAAAATGCTTCTAATGAACTACCCAATCGATTTTAATTCTTTAAATGCTTAAATATGCGACATCTCGTTCACTTTCACGTTAACAAAAAAAATTGTAAAAAAGGGTCGATATTTTATTTTTTTTTAGATTAGTAGAACTTAAAAAAATGTTAAAGCTCAATCATTCGATGAAAATTGCTATATTTGTACATGGCACATGATTAAATGGTATTGGTATAATATGATAATAAAAGAACTCTAAAAAATGTGTTAAGCCCTGATTGTGACCAAGGTATATCTTAAAATTAAAGTATCTTAATTTAATCAATTTATAAACCTACACGTTAAGTTATAAGAAATACATAATATCAAAGTTTTTGTTGGACAAAATTTAAAGTTCGATGGCCAAAAAAATGTATTATCAGTATTTACTTAAACTTTAGTGTTTACTAAATATTCTGTCAAATAAAACACATATTTAATATAAATCAATCTTCCAAAGTTCTTCAAAACTTACCTTATCTAAAAGATTTGTCTTAGCTATTGTCAAGCTTCTACATAATTCTAGTCCTGTTGAACTTTTTAAAGCAAACAATTTTTTCGGGTTGAGATTAAGTATCTATGTTTTGTTGTCGCACTCTCTACAACTAAGGAAGAACAAATAATTAAAGAAAAAAGGAAGTCATCTCATAAATAGATTTTAAACTACATATACTTTTAATAATTTTTTAATTTCTTATCAATTTCTATCAACATCAATATCTAACATTCTAACTGTACGTACTATAACGTACTATCATATTATCTAAAATCTATATCATTCAGGAGTGTAAATAAGGTTAACCTTTGATTGCTTTTTGGCCGATATTCAGAAAATAACAAAATACTTACAATTTTATTCGAAGTTCCCAATAATATACATTAAACGAAATTTGATTCAATTCATCACATTTTCGTACTATTTGTCCAAAATAATAGTTTTCTTCTGTATTATATGTTTTCATTTGGATAAACTTTTCAACACAACTTTTTTCTTTTTAATTGAAAATTTAATTTTTTTTAAGTTAAAAATCAAAAAAAAAAAATTATTTTTACAAAACATACATTTTTAGATTTTTAATAACGACAGCTCGAAAAAATTTAATGTGTATAGTTTTACCACTTTAAATATTTTTGCTACAATGAAGGCTTTTGTGCAAAAATCTACATATATACGCAGGTATATTGAAATTTTTTACCACACATAGTTAAAATTAAAAACAAACTAAATTTTACAATTAACTTCAAATTATTGAATGTACATCTTTAGCACTTTTTATTATTTAATTTACGCAAAAGTCAACGTCCGTCCAAATAATGTAGATAGACTAAAATTAAAATTATTAGACTAAAATTAAAATTATTTTTTCCTTTTTTTTATTTTAACTAAAGCCGCCTTAAAACTGTGTTGATGGCTCTTAGAACACACAAATTATCCATGTGAAATATAAGTAAATAAAAGCGAAATTTAAAAAAATGTAGACACTAATGAACTTTTGCAATCGATATATAAGATTGAAGAAAGTGTAAGAATTATTTACAAAAAATATGATGAACCCAATCAATTTTCTATTGGTGTACAAATAAAATAATATAATAATTATTATAATAACGAAATTATGGTACATACATACAGAATATTCTCCTATATTTTGATTAATTTATTTTCTGTATCTCAGGTGGGTCGATTTTTCCTTCATTTGCTATTAAAAAGCAAATGTGATTCAAAATTTAGGCAAATACCTATAATACAAATTGTTATCGTATCGAATAGAAATTTCTTTAAAAATTAAACCTTACAAATAAGTGAGCTTCAATCGGACTTTTTAAATAATTATAAATTTTAGACATTTCATTGATATCTGCATTAGAACATAATCTTTATGGAAAATCTGAATATTATATAGGTAGAGGTATATTAAATTAAATGTACTAGTGCAATTAAGAAATTGTCGATAACCTGGGGATTATTCTAGACTAGACAGTAAAACTGTCTTGACGAAGACAGTATTTATTTGTGTTGTTCAATTTTTATTACTTTAAACTGCTTCTCTTCCGTAAAAAAAATTTGTGATTGCTAATGAAAAAACTTAAATAAATGCAGTAATTTAATTTTCTTCACTGTACATGTACTGAAGAAAAAAAAATGGCAGCTATAAAAAATTATAAATTTTCTGATAAAAAATAATCTCGACAGTAAAAAAAGACACCCTTTTCACTGTCGTAACATACAAAAAACAAACACAACGATCCACTGTCCGGACAGTTTACTGTCTAATTGTCATCTGGGGGTTTGACACATAAGAATACGTTTTGTTAAGAATTTTTGCAATATTTATTTGACCAATTATAATTTATGAATATAAAATTAACTATAGTGATTTTCTTGACGAAAATTTTGGTTCATTATGTTTTAATATTTTTTGTATAAAATAAATTTCTTTTATTTATACTTACTTTATGCCATTTATACCATTTAAAACCTAGCATTAAAATTCAAAAAAAACAAAACAAAAGTGAGAACCACTATTAAAGAAAATTACAACAGATGACTCTAGTTTATTTTGACACTTGACTGAACAATATTTTTAGTAATTTCCTCCAGAGGAAATAGTTACAACGTTTAATATATATATGGTTACAACATTTTTTTCGACCATCAAATGTGACAATGATGATGACAACTTTAATTTAAAATCAAAAAAAAAATTTTATTTGACAAATAAAAATTTAACTTAAAAGTTTTTGTTAAATTATTAGGTAACTTAATATCAATAATTTTTTCAATTTGTTCATAAATTTAATTAAAAAATTATTGATTTTTTTATTATTAATTTATTTTAATATAATACCTACGTATGTATCTATCTACCTAATAAATCAATTTATATTTATTAATTTTAGCTGTAAATTGGAAATAGCTACTATACATAACAAAAAAAAAACGAAATGTCACAAAATAATGGAAACATTAACAATCGATCAGCTTCTAATAACATTGAAAATTCCAAAGTTGATGGATCTGGTGGAGGTTGTGGTGTTGGAGTTGAACAACAAAGCAATAATTCTCGGATTAGAAACATTCCAATTTTTTTAGAAGATAGAAATGAAACAATTTTAAATGTAGATGCTGTTGACAGTGGTGCACCACCTGCAACTGGACATTCATCAACACAAAATCATCAAACTGAAACAAAATCAATTTTTAATCGTGTCAAAGATATTCCAGTAAAAAATTTCATTCCAGCAGCTTTTGATAATAATCGACGATCGGCTTCACCATCAACGCGTTGCAATTCCTCGTCACAAAGTATGCATATTCCAGTGCAGCATCAACAGAGCTCGAAATTGCATCAGCAACAACAACAGTATCAACAACATCAGCAGCAACAATATCAACAATATAAAATGCAACAACAAAATCAAAAGGATGATCAAAATCTTACACCAAAAAAAGTTCAGTCCGAACTAACAAATGATCCAATTGTTAAAATTGAAATGATTCAAAAAGAAGTTTTAGGTCTAATGGAACAAGTTGATAAATTTGAAGATGGGAAAACAAAAAAATCCAAAGATTATATGTATTTGGACGAAATGTTAACACAAAATTTATTAAAATTAGATACTATTGATACTAATGGAAAGGAAAATATAAAGGCAGCTAGGAAAGAGGCAATCAACTGTATTAATAAATGCATTTCTGTGTTAGAATCAAAACTTTCAACTGGTCGCGAAGCAACTAATAATTCATAATTCTGTAATTAAAAATAATTTTATTTCTTTTTATAACTTCATATTTACCTTATAGTATAGGCATATCATATTTAGGACAAAATATGACATTAAATTACGTTACAACCTAAATTTCTATAAGTGATTGATCCATAGGTGCTAATTTGACCACAAATATAACTCGTACTAGGTTTTCCGGTGCTTATTTGCAATGGAACAAATTTTTTAATACAAAAGAATTCATAATAATGTTTTCCGGTCAATGTAGGTATAAAGTTGACTTTGATTTATTTTTTTTAAAATTTATTCAAATTAATTAAATGGATTTTTTAACAAAAATTAAATACCTATCAATTATCTCTCAAACCTGAAGGATATTGTTAATTTGTCCTTTTTAAAGTGCCGGGACAAATTTTATTTCATTAAAAAAACTATGCTGGAATTTCTCCAAATAAATTATACGATATAGGAACATTAAATCTAAAATGCACATTTCCAAATTAATGAGTTTTATAAGAATAAAATTCAGTTTTAACGTCCACTAGAAATAACAAACATGAACTATCTTTTCTGTATAACTATTTTTTTTTTATTTTCTTCGAATTTTAATATAAAACATTAAGTGCTTTCAATATTTCATTTAAGTAAAATGCTTTATTCATAAACGATCAAAATTTGTCTAAAAAAATATAGCAAATAATTGAAACCATGTCAAATTAAAGAGTTAAACATATAAAAACTAAACAGATTTGAACTAATAATAATCCTTTAATTTAAGTAGTAAAAAAAATTAACTTAGTCAAAACGCCTACTTATTAAACTTTTAAACGAGATTAAAAAATTCACCCTCTTCGTTTTTAATTTTTGTTTAACAAATTATAATATAAAACATATATAATCAATTTGTAAAGAAATTTAATAACTGCAGCAGTTTTTAAATTATAATTTGTTTTTATTAGTATGATAGGATAATAATATTCGTTAAAATTTTTAAATATTTAACATGAAAGTTTTTTTTTTGTTGAAAATAAGAGTCGTTTACAAAATAGAGTAATTTTTTTTTTTTTTATATACAACAATCTCACCAATGATGCCAAGTTAAAATACTTTTATTTAAAAACTCTAATCTACTACCTACGAGCTTTTGATTGAACTTCATGTTTCTCAAATGTTAATTCTAATCATGATGGGCTTAAGATATAGCTTTTGTTATTGTTGATTTGTTATTTTGAAGAATTTTAAAGTAAAATTAAAAATTTACTCTGGAAGAACTCTGGAATATCTTCGACCCGTTGGTATCATTATTATCAATACTTTTATATAAAATGTTTTAATTGTACAAACAATGATAAATAAAATTGTCTGTAGTAATAATAAAGGTTTTTGAAAACCCAGAAAGGTTAAATATTCCATAATAAACAGAATTTTCTTTTTTTTAATTCAATAAAATAACAAAGAGACAGACTCGTAATGATAAATTTTTTAATTTATAATGTGGAAGTTAATTAATAAAAAAGTATTTTCATCTACCAAAAGTACATAACTAATTCGCTATGAAAAAGTTCATAAAATAATTCAAATGAGCGATTTACAGTTTGATATTGATTACAGATCCATTTTTAATAATTTTTAAAATGATTTTTTAATTAAAACTTTTTCTTAAGAGCTTTCAATCTAATTTATTTTATTAAAACTATAAAATCATGCCATTAGGATATATTAATCTAATTTTAAAGAGTATTTAAGTTAGAATTTTGCAGGCTAAGTAATATAAGTAGAAAAGAATCTTAAATAGAAAAAAAAAATTACTTTATTTTAGAACGATTCATATTTGTTATGTTAGTTCTAATAATAAAAAAAAAGAACTCTACATTGTACCTCTATTATTTTAAAAAATCTAACAAAAAAACTAAGTTGCAATATATACAAAAATAATACATTCGATAACGTTTCGTTATACATAATATTTTATGTTTCTTGCGATTCAACTATCTGTTTTACGAAACATATAATTTCGATCCAAATTCGAATTTTTTATAAAAAAAATTATATTCATATTTACATGAAAATGAAACGGTATTTTTGTGATTTTTGATATTTAATGAATTTTTTTTTGTTATCAATATTTTCCAATCAACTCATCAAAGGCACTAAATATTATACCTTTTTGTAAATTATCAAGAATAATTTTCTTCCTGTCAAAAAAATTTAAAATTTTAGGTCACAAACTCACAACTAATTTTATTAACATTAATTTATTTATAAATTTAAAAATTTTTGACAAATTTTTACCTTAAGTTCACGATATTAATTTCCCTATTTTTTTTTTTTTTTTAGACTATCCTAAGTTCAAAGAAAGAGAAATATATTTATGTATATTTTTAGTATTAATTAAATTATTGATTAAATATATAATTAATAAGAATATGTATAAAATAATAAAAATAAATTCTTAATCATGTATTGCTTGCTTGAGTAAGTGTTTAATTCTTAAAATAATTTTGTCCATTAATCAACCAAATAAATTATTAATTAAATAAAAATCAATTATCATGAATAAATATAAAAATTTAATTTCAAAAAAATTAAATTAATTTTATCTGCATTAATATTTAATTTTAAAACAATTTAAAATTAATTAAAAATTAATCTTAGATTTTTTGTTAGATTTCACTTGAAGCATTATATCATTTTACCTTATGTTAACCGAGTCAAAAAAAAGTTTTCTAATATCATTTTTAAAATGCTTTAAACATTAAAATGATAAACTTAATAAACGTGAATTATAATAATTATAAATTTTAAATTCTGTAAAATAGTTTATTAATTTATCTTGTTTAAATAAGAATAATGTTATTATTTATTCACGGCTAATTGAAATATCCATTAAATTGCTATAAACTGATCTTCAGTATTATTTAATGTATTTTCTTAATTTCGAATATATGCTTAACAGTTTTAATTTATGAAAAAAAATATATTAACAAGAAAGGTTTTTGTGTTTATTAATAAAATAGTACCTAGTTATTTTATTATATTTTTTATAGATTTATTTACATACATTATATTACTTATATATGAATTTTATGCATTATTTATAATTATTCCTTATTCGATGTTTTCATTCCAAAGATGTTAAATTAACCACAAAAATTCCTTAAAGTTAAGAAAAAAAATTATAAATTTATTTTAAAAATATATTTTAAATATATATATATATATTAAAATTAAAAAAAAAACATTCTAAGTACTTTTATTTTATTAAATTATGTTATGAATAAATTAATAGTAGTGATTAGCATACATTTTTTGTCTTTACTATGATTCTTAGTTCAAAATCATTTAAACTTAATTGAAAACAAATTTCAGATTTATAAGCAGTAACTTAACAATTGTGCCAATTTGTAAAATGGATTGATAAGTGTACAAAACTTAACGAAAACTATGTTCTTAAAAAATGTCAATAAATAAGACTCGTTTACAAAATATAGTAATTTTTATTTTTAAGTACGAAAATGTTACCAATGATGTTCAATTATTTTGAAACATTTTCTGTATATGAATAAAAAAGTTAGTGAGTGATTACGTATTTCGTAACCTTCTTTCGAAAGGCTTAATTTCTAATTCGATATAATAGGGAATAAATATAATAAAAGCGTCTAGAGCTGCTGTACAGAGAGTATACGTTTAAATATCTTTCCTAAAATAGTTATTTATTTAAATATAAATTTTTGATAAAGTTTTTTTTTAATTTCATTGAAGATTGAATCTATATTGTAATTTTTTCATTTTGTGACCTTTTTTTATTTACTGATTTCACATTTTAAAAAGGTTTGAAGTATAATACACAAAATTATATGTGCAGTGTAGTATGTAAAAACAAAATTTTAATTTTATCAAAGCAAACCTAAGCTGATTATTATATTCGCTTTATGATTCGTAAATATCAACTATAAGAATTTATTAGCATCAGAGGACGAGCTGGAAACTTGACAATGCATATTTTCAAGAAACTTGATTTTGTTCATAGCTATAATAGTTATTCATAAATATACGACAAAATAACTCATCATAATGGTCATTCAGTGATTCAAAAAATCATCACATTTTAATTAAAAAATTTCGTCCTCCATCAGTACTTGGTTCAGATCCAAAAACTCTTTTAATTTTATAGATATTTCTTACAATTCGTATTTCATTATTGAATGAGAATGATATGAAAGCTATTACATACTCTGTTTTTTTAAATATCTTGGAATCTTCTAACAAATTCATTTCTCCTATCTTCCTATCTTCAGTTTAGTTGCATTTATTTAAAATCACAATCATGCCAGTAAAATTTTTTATCACTAACCAAACAGTAAATAGGTTGTTTAGAACATTTCGGATAAGAAAAAAGACAATGATAGGTATACACTACTGTTACAAATTTACTGCACTAATTTACGTGAATGCGAAGATTCTTGTTCGACGCATCACCCATAACACATACATGATGTACGTGGAATTTTCGAAAAGTTCACAAAAATTAAAAATATCATAATAATGTTATTTTACTTAAAAATATTTTTTTTTACACAACCACAACATATTTTATATTTTAACTGTTTTTAGGTAAAATATTTCTTTTTCTTCCCAATCTTTGAAAAATATAACACCACATCAGGACAAATAATATGAATCTAATATTAATGAGAGCAATTCGTTCGAAGACAATTTATTACAAAAATAAGGATAGTGTTAATATTTTACAATATTATATAAAATCACTTACATTATACATTATTATATCTATGGTAAAACTATAATAAACCAAGTGAAAACATTTTTCTAACTTATTTGGTAATTTTCAATTCTTACACATATTTTTATTTTTATTTATTTTTTTTTAATTCTCATCAAATCTAATTTCAATTTAATAAAAAAAAAAAAAAACTAACTAACTATAAAGAGAGATATTAAAAATCTATATCAATATTTTTATATTGTTTTAATTAAAATGAAAATTTTTTATGAAAAATAAAAAGACCTTTTCATTTTTATCTCATTAATACTTCTTTTTCAAGAAAACGATGAACAATTGTTGATATAGGATTAGTAATTTTTATTCATACTACATAAGGTCGATTTTTCTTCTTTTACATAAATCACGATTGTGTTATATTACAGGGATAAAAGTTTAAGTAAATATGAAAAGTATATTTAGATTGACATGAAAACTTCAAATCTCTAATAGAGGGAGGCATTCAGTTTAATAATTAATTTAATAATAAAAATGAGCTCCATTTATAAGGTACAATATTTTATTATTAATGTCAATGTTTGCTCTTGAGGTTTGGACAATAAAACGAACAATTTTTCTTATTTTTAACCCCCAAAGTAGGGTTGATTATTATTATTGACGAGCTTCCTTCAATAATCATGCCCTGAAGAAATTCCAATGAAAATAACAAAAAATATCCTTCGTTTTATTATCATTATCTCAGTTAACGGCAAACACTAACAACAATTAATTATAAACCTTACCTCTCTATAATATCCCGAAATAAATTATTAATTTCGATAATTTAGTAGCCGTTCAAATATTATATAAAAACCAATTTATAATACTAACTTAAAAAACCAAAGATGTTGTATACTGTGAATAATAATTTCTTTTTAAAGTTTCTTCTTATTATTAAAATATTATATTTTCTTAAACAAGAAAAAAAAAAGAAAGCATTGCACAAAAAGAAAGCATTATAAAAATAATAATAATAGTAATTTTTTTCAAAAAAAAAAATATATATTTCTTAAAAATATATATTATACATACATAAATATAATATACATATTTCCTCCCCACAAACACTTTACGGTAAAACGAAAGCATAAACTTGATACAACATCGATATTCAATGTACTATATTTTATTTACTTTAAAAGTTTTATTTTTTTTATTTTTTTATTTTAGTTATTTTTTAAAGTTCCAACATTATTCGTTGTAACTTTTTTTTTTTTTTTTATGTTGTGTGTTGTTAAAGAAAATTTCTTACAAACAAAAAGACATATATAAAAAAAATATTCAAAAAAAAAAATAAAATAAAAACTTCAGAAAGAAAGACAAGAAAAGAAAAAAAAATTAAAAAAAAAAAAAAAAAAAACTCTCTCTAGAAGCATCGCAAAGTATAGTAAGAAAATCAAAAAAGGCCAGACCATAAGCAGACGTTTTCATTGACGATTCAAACAGACGGTTAATGTTAGTCAAACGTTTAACAGCTCAAGCGCGGTTTTAACTTTTTCTTTTTGTTGGTTTTTTTTTTGTTGGTTTTTTTTTTTTGATTCTTGTTACATTAAAAATAAATTCGTTATTTTGAATAAAAAAATAAAATTTAGAAATTTGAATATAAAAGTTTCTATAAAAATTTTATTTGATTATAAATTAAATAGTTTTTTTTTTTTTTCAATAAATAAACTGAAAAAAAAATTAAAAATAATTAAACAATATTTTCTTGTACTAAGTTTTAATGTCAGAACAGTAAATTTATACTGTTTATTAAAAGAAGAAATATATATATATCTATAATATATATATAAAATAGAAAGTTTTCTAAAAAAAAATTAAAAAAAAACTCTTAGTGGCACAATTATTTTATTTATTTTTTTCTAAGTACATAGAAATTATTTTGTATTTTGACATTTTTTATGTACATTATGTATATATATATGTGTTTTTTTTTTATAGTACACTCTTTACATAATCGAAATTAGAACAACTATTATCAGTGAAAAGATAAAAACAAAACAAAAAAAAAATAAATAAACATAATATAAATATATATATATATAAAAATATAAGTAAATTAGAAATATTTTTAATTTTTCTACCTAAGAGAAGAATTTTTTTTTTTTTTTTTTTTTAAATTTCAAAACACAGATATTTTAGAAATTCTTATTTGTATATTACCGTAAACTCGTTTAAAATTTATTATTATTATTATACCTATTTGAAATAATAATAATAATAATAAAGTAGGTCTTTACAAATTTACTTTGGATTAATGTGAGACTTTAAAAAAACAAAAAAAAAGTACGTAGTTTAATTCATAAAAATTAAATTGTTATGAATGAATGAAGGATATACTTGTTGTTTTTTGTTATATACATTCAGTTTTGTAAATTAATATTATTTTATTTTGGCATACATTATAAATATAGTTTTTGATAACATTTAGAACGTAGAACTATAGTGTGAAAAGATCCAATATTTTCAAAACTGAAATTACTTAATGAGTAAATGGACAAAAAAAAAAATTAAATTAAATTATTTAAAAAAATAAAAAAAATAATAATAAAAGACAAAAAAAAAAACAAAAAAAAACTGACAAGGGAAAATAAAACAAGTATCAAAGTGATATATCTACGTGTTGTAATATATCTTGTACTAACTACATATTATACTATTGGTCAAATCTTTTCTGAAGATCAAAAGTAGTTTAATACAAAATTTAATTTTACCTAAAAAAAAAAAAACTAAATATAATTCTTTATAGAAATGAACATTATGCCAAAAATGGCATTCATTATATTAATTAAAAGAATAAAACAAATAAAAAAATAATTTTGAAATAATTCTTAAAACTTCTATTTGAAAAAAAAAAAAAAAACAGAACTAATTTTTTTTTAAATTTTTCAAAAAACAAAAAATTTTGGATTAATCCCAAACAAAAAAAAAAAAAACAGAAAAGGATTTTAGAAACATATCAATTGAAATGGAATTTCCAAATCCTGAAATGACAAATGTTTTTATTAAGAAAATGGCACAGACAACAAATTGTCAATATACAACTAGATATTGCTGTAAGTAAATTATTAAAACGATTTCAACACATTTATGTATAAAATACATAAATTCTAGTTGTTTTAAAAATAAATGCATTTATAAATTTTTTAATAATTAGTTCTTTTATTAAAAAAAAAATAAATAAAAAAATAACCTTCTTGGCAGGTAAGAACTAGTTTTAGACCAAATATCTTCTAAACTATTTTGTCGTAGGGAAAATAAAAGTGAAAACTATGTTATTTGTTCTACAGCTTTACACACTACATGCAGTATGTTTGAAGTTTATATTTGACAGTACATTCTTCGCTCAAAGCAAAAGAAAATAAAATTATATGCTAATTAGCTTATTCAACTTCATTCTAATATTGAAAACAAAGGCAAAATATACTTGATTATTTAATTCCAAGATTATTTGAAATATGTACAATCCATAAGATCAAACATAGTGTGAATATTTTCATTCTAAGAATTTTAATCAAACTTTGATTTTTTAATTCAAATTCCAACTACATAATGATTACACATTATATAGAAAAATATATTTCATATGTATTTCATTTCGAAGAGTGAAATTCAGTGATTATTAATTCAGACTCATTAAATTCCGGCTGTCAACGATGTCCTAATTTCACATTTGATAAAACGAAAATACCATATACCTACTTTAATTTTGATCAAAAATTTCACTTTCACTGCAAAACTCAATGACTTAAAGATTCTTTATTTGATCAAAGTTCAACTTAAATGAAAACCTTTTTCCTAAAGCATTTTTATGTAACAGTTTTTTTTATTTTTTTTTTTGTTTCATTTAATGAAACTTTTCTTATCATACTAAATAATAATTATTTATTAAAAGAATATTCTTACAAAACATTTTCAATAATGAAGAATAACAAAAAATCTTAAGAAACTTTAAACAGTTTTAAATGTAAGTACCTACCTATGTATTCTTATTCTTACTATATTCATATTTCTTGTTTCATATGAACAACATGGTTAGGTAGGTAAACATTTTCTTGAATTAAAAATTAAAATCCTTTTCATCCCTACCACTTGAATTATCATTTTATCGCATATATAAAGTAAAATTTAATGCGGTTTTCTTATACTAAAAATCTTGAATTATTTTTCAAGTTTGTGCTCTACTTTCTTTTTTCATTTAAAAATTCAAATAAAAAGAGACAGAGGAATAGTAAAAAAAAAAAATAACATTTGAATTGAAATCTTAATTTCATTCGGATATAAAGGCCATTTTTATTTTATGTTAAGCTTACCCATTTTTTTTTTTACTCAAAAGGTTAGCATAGTCTCGATATTTGGTAAAACTCGATATTTGGTAAAGCTCAAAATTTGATTTTCTAGCCTAACTAATATTCAAAGGATTTTTGATTCTCCTTTTGAAGTTGCTTCTTTATAATTATTTTAATATTTTTTTATACAGCACAAAAAAATTCCAAACCTTCTCTTTTTGATCAATAATTTTTCATATCACAGTCTAGGATAGGCAAATATTACTTCTTAAGAGTCTAAACCTAAACGTTTTTTTTTATTTTCTTACGTAAATATAAAATTGGTGACAATATCTGAAAATCATATCATATCATATCATATCAATTTTAGAAACTTTTTAAATAATAAGTGCACAGTCTATATTCTATTTCGAAACAATCCTGACTGTTTTAGAACTTTTTAAAAATGCTGATTAAAAAAAAAAGTAATGGAAGCTTCAAAAAATATATATAATATAACAAAGTTTGGAGCCCATAAATTATTTTGACAATTTTAAGATAATTGAAAAATGATCAACAAAATGTTGACTTAAAATAGTATATGACCAGAATATTTATTGCACAAAATACAACTATATGTTTTTAAATATTCAGTCAATACAATTGTTCAAGAAACTTGTAGATAAGTTGATAGGAAAGTTAGAAACAATATCATGATTACTAATAAATGCTAGAACTTTCGATTTTCTTCTAAATTAAGTTCATAAATATTTGGAATTTTTGTTTAACTATAATAATTTTTAAAAAACTATGTTTTTTAAATTCCAACCAAATTTTTAAACCCAGTAAAAAAGGTAAGTTATTAAAAAATGAATGCTAAAAGAGCAGTTCACCTTAGAACATTGGACACGAACATATCACACGTACATTTCGCTCTATTTTTTAATCCAAATTTTTTAAGATTTTATTTAAATTTTATATTTTTTGATTAAGAGAGAATCTAAATCCTAATATGAAAATTTTTTTTAACGAATTATACTTATATATGAAATATTTAATAAATTATTAGTTCTACGAAAAAATATGTAATATATAGGACTTCACTTAGTGCCAATTATTATAAATCTAAGAAAAAATGTTTGAACAAAAATTTGCTAATGCATTGATAGCTGGCGACGAGGTAAAGATTTGTTAACAAGGAATTTGTTCCTCAATAAACTTCTATAGATTACATATTTTTATATGGTTATAAGAACTAATTAGTCAGCAGTATTTTTTATTATAGATACATACATTTTTATAAATTATATATTTTAAGCTATAAAATTTAATTAATAGTAATTAATAATTTTTAGTTAATAGTTATTTTTCACATCATCAATAGCCCCGTCGCCATCAAAGTTAAACCGAGAATTTTGTGAAAACAGTTTTGTTCTTAAAATTTGTCCAATTTTTTGTAAAATTCAGCAATTTCAACTATTAATATTTAGTTTATGTTCGATTAGCCAATAATGTAGTACTTACCATTGGTCTTCTATATTAGGAATCATATCTAAAAAAGTAAAGGTGAACATACCATCACCAGCGTAAAAAGTGCCCATATGTAGATATAGTTTTTTTTTTTAAGTCAAAGGACACAAAAACAAAACTTACGTAATAATAATAATAATTAAACGTTTAGAAAAAAGTAATCAATTGAACATGAAAACTATATATAACACTATCAACAATTAAACCCTTCCAGTTGTCAGCATTTACTTTTTAAATTGCGAGTCCATTTATACTATACTACTTATTTTTAAGGAATATAATATCAAATGTATTGAACTTATGTTGGCGTGTAAATATGACGCACAGACCATTTTATGTCTACATTAATAATACTTTTTTTTGGCTCAAGTTACTCCATTGACTCAAGGATTATTTCGAAGAATATTTACTTAAAAGTTAACTTAAAAGTTAACAAACTAAGCTTGTAACAAAAAATATCTAAATTTTTAATAAAAATAAAATTTAATCGTAAAGTTTCTTTTAGCATAAAATTTTTTTATTTTTTTTTTTTCTTTAAATACACAAAGAGAGAGTAATGGAAGATAGCATTTTTGAATCAGACAATTATAAAATTGTTAGATGTGAAAGTTTTCACTGATTGAACTTTAAATGTTGTTTCTTTTTTCTATTTTTTTTTTTTTTTTTCAAAACAACTAAGTGCAAAATTTAAATTTTGTTCATTTTCTGTGTACGCGAATAGATTATCTGCTGAAATAGGATCAAAAAAAATACACATTAATGTATTTTATGTTCGCTAAATAATTCATTTGAAACTTTTTATGTACATTATGTACATATGTTATGTAGTGTATTATACATAAAAATTGGAAAAAAAAAGTAATAAAAATTAAAAAAAAAAAATTTTTTTTTAATAAGGTTCAACTAACCGTTTAAAAGATATGTGTATATAATATGTAACTCAAAGCGAAAGTTAGTTTGATACTTAATATTTCAACGCTTTTTAGATTTTTTTTTTTTTAATATTTTAGTTGAAATTTCATTTAATTTTCTTAATTTCAATGATTTGTATATTATTCTATTTTAATTCTCTTCTTTCGAAAATTACTCAAAGTGAAATAATCATAGATTGTAATTTTAATGGCAATACAAATATGACGACAATGTCTAAATTACATCAAATCGCTAAATTTCTTACATTCCTTCTCTGCGCTTAAATTTATATATTCTCGAAAAATACAATTAAATAAAAAGTGAAATTAAATCTGAAAAACTTTAATTTTGATTATTAATTTTTAGTTTTGACATTTCTAAGGGGACTACACGTTTATTGCTGCCCTTTATTATTATAATATAACAATATCATATAGCATTATACCTACTTTAAATTTTCAGTAAACATAATTCGCACTTTTTGTAGATTAAAATTACATTTCGAAGAATACTTTAAACTTTTATAAAGTGTTTGTCAATTCGGAAAATAAATATTCATTGATAGTATTATATAAATACTTTTTATTATATAATATTCGAAGCAAATCTGTTATTAAAATTTATTATCTAATTAAAAATGTATTTTTCTATAGTTACTAGTGTACTAGTGTATGTGCCATAACTTAACTAAATATTATATTATGACAATTAGAGCAATAATAATTAATTGTAATAAAAATAAAGATTATGTATATTTTTCGTTGATACCTACTTTATGAACAGAATTTTTTTTTTTCAGTCTTACATTAAGAAACCTGCAAATCAAATGCGAGAAACTTTTTGACATCTTAAATTTATTGAGTGAATACTAACTAGTTTTGACCGTTCTATAAATAAATTTAAATGTTATGTTGTTCTAGTTTCTCTAATATTATAACTTTTATTTTATTTGATAAGAAATTTTTTTTTTTTTTTTGAATAAATAGAAAAATAATTTTCTTTTGATTTTAATTATTGGTTAATGAATTAATCTTAATTTCTTTTGTGTTAACAGAAAATTTATAATAATTCATAATGGTTTTTTTTTTTTTTTTTTTGTAAGAAATAACGAAATCATAATAATAATTCTATATAATAATGATATACATACTGTACTATATAATATTGTAAAATGATGTCTAAATCTTAAAGCTCTGAAAATTTTTCAAATTAATTTTTCTTTTCATTTTATCTTTCTTATAATTTTTTGTGTTTTTTTTTTTAATTATTTTTATTTTATTTTTTTTTTTCAACTTATACTTCAATATTTCAATTTTATTAACTGAAAAACCTGCTGTCCTAATTTTAACGATCATGAAATTAATGCATCTTCATCATCACTCACATGTAAGAAAAATGAACTAAACAACTCCTAAGAATTTAACGCACATGGACCTAAATTCGAATTTATATAAATCTGTGACAATATGCATATATATATGATAAAATAAGTTCCGTTATAAATTTTTTTTCTTTTTTTTTTTATTATTGTTTATAAAGAAATATCATTTCATGACTTTACTCCGAGTATGCACCTACTTAATTTATTAATAAGAATTTAAATGTTATAAATACCTTTTTTGGTTAATATATTTTAAGAAATAATATTCTTAGAAAATAGAACTTTTGGCGAATCAATAAATTTATGTGTTCCAAAAAGAGTTTATCACATAATAATGATATAAAATGTAAAATTCACTTTTCAAATTTTATTCGCCAAATTTTTAAATTAAAAAATTAAAGCAACAAGATTGAGTTCAGCTTAATTATAGGCAGAAATTTAATCCAGAAATTTGTAAATTTATTAAATTGATTAACTGACTATAATTTACCTTACAAGCAAGATAAATCATGGAATTTTTGTTTTAGAAACATCTACGTATAAGTTTAAGTATAAAAAAATTCTTTCTTGTTGAAAATTAACTGCAATGGCTGGAATTTATGTGTCCTTTTCGTCTTATTTAATAAGAACTGTAACTATTACGAAAATTTACAGATATTCGAAAATTCAAAAATAATAACTGTTAGATTGTTTTGCAGTTTAATATATTAATTATTGAGTCATAACATTATTTTATAGTTCTCCCAAACGGAAGAAGATCTTTGAAGTAATTTGAAAGTTCACGATAATTAAAATTTTAATAAAATATATTCTAATGATAAAATTCCAATCATATTGTAAACTTCAAAAAAAAAAAATATTTAAGCCAAAAAATTTAATAAAATCTATTTGAATCAAATTAACATTAATCGAAACTGGAAAAATAAAAAACTTTATCTTATATGAGAATGTCTTTTGATTTATTCTTTTAATTTTTTTTTTTTTTTTTTTCAATCTTATTTTATAATTTAAAATCTCCCAGAAGAAAAAGAAAAACTCGAAACAATTCTTTTTTTAACAGATTTTTTTTTTTTTTAGTTTTTCTAGGCCTAACATTACTTTTATTTTATTTTATTATAAAATCATCAGAAACATATTTATGAAAGAAATTCTATTTTTTTTTTTTTTTTTAACATACATTTTTACTATACGAACAGCAACATCACAGTGTGTAGTAACAATAGTTATAGAATGATCAAAAAGAACATAATAATTTTTTTTTTTTCTTGAATTTAAAAAAAAAAATAAAAATTTTATATCTAACAACAAAAATGTAAGAAAAAAAAAATTAATTTTTTTTTTTTTATAAATGTTATGAATATAAAATCAAAAAAGAATCAATAAAAAAGCAACTTCTTTTATGCAGACAGAACAGCATAAAAATTGTATAACGAAAAATTATAAAAAAAAAAAAAAAAAAAAAACGAAACACACACATAACATAAAAAAAAAACTCTCAGCATAAATAATAATAATAATAAGCCCACTTTAGAACCAGAACGAGGTCAAAAGAGAAAATTTTTTACTTCTTCTCTTGGTTTATTTAGGTCAACCAAAGGGCGATCTTCATGTATGACGCTCACTATATATATGATGTAGTTTTAAGATATTTCGGTTTAATTTTTTTTTTTCAGTATTATAATATGATGATGATGATGTTGTTGTTTTCTTTTCATTGTAAATAATCTTTTTATTTAATGTTCTGCACTTTTTTTCGAAAAAAAAAGAAAAAGAAAAAAATAAAAATATTCTTAAAAGAAAACTTGAATAAATTTCTCTTTTTTTTGTACAGTTATACCTATTGATTTCATTGAAAATATTTTTTTTTTGTAGCTTTTTTAATTAAAGAAAAAAGAAAAAGGTATTTTCTTCTAAATACGGATTATACTACTTTTAGATCGTTTTGAGGTAAAACAAAAAGAAAAAATATAATTTTTTTTTTTTTTTTTTCAGAAAATTAGGGCAATAAGATATAATTTTTTTTATATATGAATCATCAGACTCTAAGAATCGAACCTTTAAAACGGAAATATTAAGATTAATTGAAAGATTATGTAGGTACCAACCTGCTTACAAGCTTAATAAAAAATAAATATGATCTAAAAAAAACAAAAACAAATGTTTAATAAAGTAAAATTTAGATTAGATATAAAATCACACACTTATTTCAATGGTCGTGAGCTTTTTTAAGTCGTCTAACCTAATAATAAACGAGCTCGACTTAAATAAGCAAACATTTTTTTTATTCTATCCGATCATTAATTTAAGATACAATTTTAACCCCTGAAAAATTATTATTCAAATAATACTGTATACCAATTTTTTCTTAAACAGACAAAAATATTCATAACTTCGCTTCTTTTAGCCTCTTGAATTACTTCCAAAAACTGAACTATCATACCTAATGCTATCTTGCTGTCTTGGTTAATGTTGAATATACATAGATTTAATAAAAAAAAAACGGATCAATCTAATTCTAATTCAACATTCTGTACCAAATTATTTAAAAAGAATAAAATGCAAACAAAATTTAATCAAAATATTAATAAAATGTTAATATTAGGTACACCTTGGTAAATTTGAGTAGGTCAGATGTGTCATGTTTGTTGAAATTCTATATTTTATAGTATTTTTGGTAAAAATTCATTAAAAATTAATAAAAAAATTATAGAATATTTACTGTTTTTTATTATTTCAACAAAAGTTTTTTAATAGCCACATAACTGTGTAACCTAAACAAAATCATATACAGAATTGTAGGATTAAGGATTCAATTGCAAACACACAAAAAGAAAGAGTTATTTTCTAATTTCAGTTCTCAATCATAATTTTCTTCGAATTTGTTTATTTTCACTAAAATTAATTCTATTAATATAATTTTCGAATTTTTCGAGAATTCCAAAAAATTCGCAAACCCTAATCAAGTATATTACATTGACACAATATGCATTTAGTGAAACCTATGAATGCCATAGAAAGTTGAATGCATTTCCAATCCCATTTTCAAATTTAGTAGCTCCCTAAAATTTCACTCAAAATAATAATTTTTTTTTTATTCTCTCATAATACTCATAATACATAATACTCCCAAAAGATGCATTTATTCCTTTTTATGAAATATATTTCTTGTTAATTTCAATAAAATAATGCAGTTTCTGCCTACAAAAAAAAATAAAAACAAGAAATATATTATACCTATATATTCTCAAAGAAATACCTTTTAACTTACATAAAAAACACCTCATTATAATAAAAGTACATATCTGTGATTCTAAATTCAAGATAACCTACTTTTAATACATTGAAGGCAAAAAAAAAAACAAAAATAAATTCATCTAATTTCTTTTTTTATTTATTAATAAATTTCCTACAACTTTGAAATACCAACAAGAGTTTCTGTGAGTGAGAAAAAACAAAAAAGATACAAAACTTTTATCTCAGCGCTTCACAACATAAAAACCTGTTATTTTTCTTTAAAACACATCTATATACATACATATACTATTTTTTTTTGTATCTTCCGTTTGTTGTTCCTTTTTCAAAAAGAAAATAAAAAAACCAAACTAACTATCAGCGCAGAGTGCGTGAGAGCATTAAAGCTTTAATTTTTTTTTGTTTTTTTTTTTCTTTCTAAACTTTAAATTTAAGCTTTTAAATAATTTACTTTTTTTATGTTTACTATCTTGGGTACAACAACAAAATAACGATATTAAAATAGTGTTGTTTATTATTTGTTCACTTTTTTTTCACTTTTACTTATTCTTATTTGCCAGAAGAAAAGTAAAAAGAGAAAAAATTTGTATCTGAATTTTATTTATTTATTAATTTTTTTTTGTTTTCACATACAAAATTTACATTACAGCACGTCATAGAAATTTTCAACTTAATTAAGCTTTTATAATAAGTCATCAGTATGTTATATGTATATACAATATACAGTATGTGTACACATTTATGTACATACATGTACATAAGTAAATTAAGATTTATTTTCGTCGGTCAAACAAAAAAAAAAAAAAGGCGAACGGAATAACATTTTTTAACACATTGATGCTAAAATTTAATTCAACGAAATTTATTTTTACTTTTACTGTTAAAGAGTTTTCTTTTGTTTACAGTTTTAAATGAAATGGGTCCACATACAACATTAATTTATAGCGGAATATTAGCCCATATTTTTTCGTTTTCTTCCAATAATACATAAATTTTGTAAAATAAAAATTATATTCATTACGAAGGTTAACATATATGTATCTTAATAATGTATCTTAATTTTTCTTTACCCTTTTTATTTAGAAATTCTTGATATACAAATGAAAAAAAAACAAAAAATTCTAATTTATCTTATTTTAATAGTAAATGTCATTATATTTTCATTAATTTCGAATAGCAATCTACATATGAGGTTTTCAAATGCCAAGTTCAAAAGTTAATGTTCAATTACCCTCAGTGATGTTATATTTATATTGTCATTTCATTATACTATTCGCCATTCAGATATTGACTTATTTATGTCACTAAAGTAATTGTTTAACAAAATATTGTGGAAATAAAGGAATTTTTTTTCTAAAATTTGAAATAATAAATAACACAAGAGATTTCCTAAGTTTTTCAAAAAAAAAAAAAAAAACCTATGATCATTATTATTATAAATTTAACAACATTTACACCTTAGGCAATATTTTTTATATACGAAAGTATTGTAGCCTGGAGTTGGAAAAAAAACTGTACTGCGATAATTAATGAAAAAAAAAACACAGCCGGATGTTTGTAGGGTATTCTACATCTTCTGTTAAATGTTAACAGTTAGTTAAATCCAATACGATACAACTGGATATAATGAAGCAAAATCGATCCATCGATTTTTTTTAACTGCAAAACAAATTATTATATGAAAATGCCAACATTATATTTTACTTTCAATTAAATTTTATTTTTTTTTTTTTATATTTTACTAATTATTTCTAAATAGCTAATTAATTGCACTTTTCGCTCATGTCACAATACTAATATTTTATTAATTAAAAATTTTTATTATAAATTAATATAATACAATTGTTAAAAAAAAATTGTTACCCTTATGTAAAAAAAAAAATTATTTAAAACTTTTTACAATTTTACATCATGTAATGTTAATTTCCACTGTGATCATGACAAAAAAAATTTTTATTTAATAACTTATTTTAAAAGTTGTATTCAATTATGTAAAAAAAAGTAATTAATTAAAATTTTATGAAACATAATTGAATGTATAATAAAAAAAAAAAAACTCCAAAGAAAAAATAAATTTCCTGTTTCCGAATAAATAATTATCTCGCATCTTAAGATTTTTTATCTAAATATTTTTGATTTTATTATTATTGTTTTTTATAATGATGGCTTGGTTTATTGAATCTTATTTTTTATCCGATTCCCATTTGAAAAACTATACAATTATATCTATTTTTATAATAAAAAGATTTAAAATTACGAAAAAAAATTACCATCTAGTCCTAATGGGCTTTTTTTAAGCACTTATCTGTTCTGCCAGAAGTGTCTATGATTTTTAAGGTTGTCATATTTCTTGGGAGTTATTCTAAAATTTTCATATACCCACTTGTTGAAAAATACTGTATTTTCCAGTACATGAAATTGTCATTTTTATAACTTATTGCAGTCAAATTGTTGTAATTTCCAAAAAAAAAAGAACCATTACAAAATCTTTTAATTTAGTATTGTCCTGGAAAATTCAGAACGCCTGATCTTAACTATATGAAGTTCTGTTCAAATACTATTGTAAGGATCTATAATTTTAAAAATATCTTCGTCGTTAGTACGTTAAACTAATGTACACATAATTTAGAACATAGTGTATTTAATCCAAGGTGTATTTAACTTATTTTTATATGAAATCGCAATCATTTTTGAATGATAGATCTAAGTATAACTTTAAATTTATTTTTAACTACAAAATCTCCAAATTAAGATATTGTAGAAATCGAAAAAAAAAGCAAAAAAAAAGTTATTATAAAATCAAAATTATACAATCATTTTAATCATGAAAAAAATTTTTATTTTTTTTTTTTTATATACATAAGCTCGCTTTTTAAACAACATAATTTGGTAATTTCGAATTTTTTTTTTAACAATTTTACCACTGTTACTTCTACCACTGTTGTTTTTTTTTTCTATTCAGAAAAACAAAAAAAATCTAAGAAATTTAAAAATTTTTTATTTTATAAGTTATTTTTTTCTTGTTGTGTTATTTTAAGTAAATGCTTTTTTTTTTTGTTAATTATTTTGTTATTTTATTTTCTGTATTTTATTTATATATATATATAAATATCTATTTATTTTTTTTCTTACAGGGGAAGCAGATAAAGTAAAGACATTGATCCGACTACGTGCAGAACTTTCTCCACTATTTACTGGAAAACGAAATGCTTCCAAATATGCATGGGCGTAAGTATACAACATTTTGATATTTTGCTATGCTATGCTACTACTATTTTTGGTATTTTTTTTTTCGTTTTTTTTCTTTTCTATTTGCAATTATTATTATTATTATTTATATATGTATGTACGTATATAATTTTTGTTTTTATTTTATTTGATTTTTTTCTAGCAGCTTTCCATTTCATATAATAATAATCTAGAAGTTGATTGGACTTTAATTTTTATTTTTATTTTTTTTTTTTTTTGCTAATTTTATGCTAGTTTTTAATGTTTTTCATTTTATATATTTTAACAACGAACGTATAAAGAAAGTGTTTTATATACATTTATATTAAATTTTTTATATTTTTTTTTTAATTTAATATAAAATCTAAAATTATAATATATGTATGATCATAATGTTGTATGTATACGTCTAGGTAAAAGATGTGCAATGTATATTTAAGTGATAAAAATTATAACTGTTTTTTTTTTTTGCCATAAGATTGTTATAATTGATAGCTTTAAATAAACAACATATAAAAAAAAAGTTTAGATCCGTTTTCTTATTATATGATGCGATTAACGTAAAGTTAATAAAATTTTCTATCAATTGCTTTAATTTTAGAAAAATATTTGCAAAAAAATTGAGAGTTCTAAAGAAGATTGTCAGATTAATTGTAATAATTTTAATTTCAAATTTACTTTTACTACTTCTAAAAAAATTTTCAAAAATTTCCTATAAAAAAGATATTACACATGCTATTGAACTAGGCTTTAATGACTTGGTAGTTCTATCTTATGTCTAAAGTTTCTAAACTCGATTAACCGACAAAAAAAAATTGCCCAAGACCTTCAATTTTCATTGGAATTTAAAAATTTATAGTAGTTCGAGTGTTTTAAGGCCCAGTGGTTAGTTTTATTTTCCCTACAGTATTAGCTTGTTGTCTACTGAATTTGACATTATCTTTTCCTATTTTCTTTTGTGTACATAACTTCACGAGAAAATATTTCTATATTCTTTAAAATTCAAGTTTTTGTTTACAAAAAATTGATGCGCCATACACCCACGGATGTAACTAATGCACATTACAGTGATTTCATAAATAAAAAAAAAAATTGGTATTTGGCGAAAATTTTTAAGGAATACCTACCCAAAATTTCAATTTCAATTTCAATTTATTTATTTCTCAATTCAACATTATACATTACAATTTCTTATACTTAGAAGTTTAGATTCTAAATTGATCCGTACAGCTATAATATTTTTTCTTACTATTTAAGATTACTACATTTTTTCTAAGGAAAATTTGAAAAAAAACCTTATTTACTTAATTTTTAACTTACCCAAAAGTTTTTTATTTAAAAGAATTAAATTAAAAAAAAAAATCTGAACGAGTTAACGCTGGAACTCTCACCACAAATGCCAAACAAAAAAACTTACTTAAACGATCAAGTTTAAATAAATCAAACTTTTGTTGATCAACTAACCTGTGTTGAAAAAACCCTTCAATTTTCATTCAACTTTTGTTAATTAACTTAAATCGATCCATTCGTGAGAAAGTGCATTTAGAGAAAATATACAACAGTACCTGATTTCGATTAATATTCACTTTTAAGACACATTGGTCACCACAATCTAAGTATATTTTACAAAATTAAACGTATTTTTTAAGATTACTTGAATACCTGTTACCAATATCATTTAGTCATATGAAATTGTTATATTTGTATATGATATACCTAGATATGAGTCATATCTAGATATATCATATACAAATATAACAACATCGGAATCCATAAAAACTTTTGCAAAAAATTTAAAATAATCCAAAATGTTTTATGAAAACTATTTAGTCCTTTGCCTGTTTGAGAACTTTTCATTGTTTCGAAATAGAAACGTATTGAAAAAAAAAAGACCATTTACAAACTTACACTAAAACGGATAACGTTTTTGCGGATATTTATATTCACTGGTACGTATCTATTTCAATCGAATGTCATACTAATATTAGGTTCGCTATACCTTCGATCTACGGCCAATTTCAGTCTGAAAAAAAAAATTAAATTTCTCGAATGTGATTGAACTTCTATTTAATTTAAAGTTTGTCAGTAAAAACCATTTTTATTTTCTGAGAAGAAAAATATTTTCTAATTCATATAATTTAAAAAAAAAAAAAAAATAAAGCTTCTGACAACAAAAGATAGAAAAAAAAAAATTATTTTTTTTTTGCTTTATAAACAAAGGTCTAAAACCTTTAAACTATTTTACTTTACATGGAAGAAAATAAAAAAAATATTTTTTTCGTTCAAACGGTAAAAAAAAAAATTCACTTTCTCCTTTCTGAATTAAACGTACTTTGAAAAAAATAAATTTCTTCTCAAAGAAGAAAAATCATAAAGATAGTGAAATTCGAAGAATTTTATTTCAATGATCATCATGGCGATAACAAAAACAACAACAACAACAACAGAAGAAGTAAAAAAAAAAAAATGCCTTAACCAATTTCGTAATAAACCAAAATAAAAATAAAAACATATCATCATCATAATTGTGTAGTTTTTATTTTTTATTTTTTTTATTTTTTTGCATTTTTCATCAAAAAAAAAATCTTAAACTTTTTTTTTTTTTCTTACTTGCTTCAATCTTAAAAATCGTTAATTTTTTTTTTTTTTCGTTTTTTGTTTAGATCATTTTTTTTTTCTTGAACAGGTATTTTATAAAGTGAAAGTTAGAAATTAAAATAATATTTTATTTTTTTTTTTATTTTTTTCTTTTTTATTTATTTATATCTTTTTTTTTTTTTTTTTTCTTCAATTAGCATACACAATGATAGTTCTTTCTTTTTTTTTTTTATTTATGCACATTTTGATATGTGTAAAAGTTATGCTTTGTACATAAAAAAAAATAACATACCAACTATGTATTTTTTTTTTTTTTTTTAATAACACTAATCACTTTATATAAAATCATAATTTTAATGAACATTGTTGTATATTTTATTTAGTTTTTTATTTATTTTTTTTTAATTCCAGAGTCGTTGAACGAGAACTTAATGTCCCTTTACCATTGTCAAAAATTATTAAAAAATGGAATAATTTGCTTCAAGAATATAAGGTAAGCATTTTATTTTGATTGAAAAAAAAAAAAAAAAAAAAAAAAACTTTCTTTTAATTTTTTTTTGCTAAGAAGCTTACAATATCCGGTTAATAAAATTGTTCATTATATATGGGTGATTCTAAACGAAATGTTCATTTAGTTATTTTGTTTTTTTTGTTGAAAGAATGATTACTTTTCTTGTCATAAATAAAGTAAGAATTTTCGTATGTGCTCTAAAGTCTAAAAGATGTGTCATACTGAAATCTTACTTAGATACAAACGTAAGGCAAGAAAAAATATTTCGTTATAATATTTAACTATAGAGATAGGCGGTCCATGAATAATGGTGCCAACTTTCTGCCTCCAAAAGGCAGTAATATCGATGTGAGTGTGAGTATACGTTTCAAATTTCGTTCACTTATGTTCCCTGCGTGTATTCGGCCGAAAAGCAATACAAATTTCTTGGAAGGACAGGAAGCTAAAAAAACTATACTATACATCCTTCCAAAAACAATACGGTTGACAAGATTATGGATGAATGTAATATTATAGCTATAAATCTTAGTGGTTAATTACACTTGTTGATTTTATTAACATTTACCCAATATTACCCAAGTAGCAGGAATTTTATCTGAAATCAATGTATACGTAGTATGAAGTCCGATAAACGGTAAAATTAATCACATGTAAAATATAAGAGATTTTAAATTATATATACACTAAGTCCTTGTTTAACCGATTTAATTTAGAATAATCGTATTGTACCTACAATTATTTAAATGTATTATATATATATTTTTATTGTATTATATAGTTTAGAAATAAAGAAATAAAAATTTTTTTAAAAACATTTAAATTATATAGTTTAGAAATAAAGAAATAACAATTTTTTTAAAAACATTTTAAAAAATCTACATGTGGATAATACTATACGCCTATTGTATGGTATATTTAATATCATTTAAAACTTCAACAAGGCTTAACGTCATTGATATTAGTAAATAAAAAGAATCGTTTTAAAAATAAGAAGCATTTTATGTTAAGGAATTAAGGGGGTTTCCGTACATTTCGAATTGATCATCTTTTAGGAGACATTATACAATATTTAGAGAAATTCTTAATTTTCTTTAATTTTAATGCTAGTATTTATAGAAAATTATGCTATAATGAAACTAATAATGCCTAATATATGATATTGTAATAAAAATTAAGATTTATTTTTTTAATCATTGGAATAATTTATATTTTATTTAAAAAAAATATATTTCTAATAATATAACCACCAAAATATTGTATACTGTTTAACTAATGGACGCATACCAGTTCATTTTACCATGCAATACGATATTCCATACTTTATCATTTCTGATATATAATGCCCAAATTGTTTAAAGTTTATATTTGATATTATGAAAAAATGAAGAATTATATCCACTTAAAGTTAAAGTTATTTTTACCTAAAAAAAAAATCTTAAAAAGGAACATAATTAAATAACGATTATCTTTCTTTGTATAATAACAATCCTTTTAACAATCATATTTAAGAAGAAAACAATCTTGTAAAAAAAAATATATTTTAAAATTAAATTAGATCATCTTCTATTACATCGTACCTTATACATAGCAAATTTAATGTATATAAGACCTGATGAAATCTTTTGTTTTTTTTTTTTTGTAAAGTTATTAAAAATATAAGGTGGGTGTGATTTGATATTATCATTATTTAATTTTAAAAATAATAATAGTCTAAATAGAAAGTACTGAAACTTTAATAAATAAGAATATGTACTTCAACTTGAAATAACAAAAAATATACCATCATGAACTTTTTCTTTTCTTTTCTTATTCGCTTATGCTATAATAATACACTTTGATTTGGTCAACTATATACATATATATAATGTCTGTTATTTATGTACATAGAGATTTATAATGATTGTTGGATAAATTTATTAAAAAAAAAATAATAATAATAATTTCTTACAATTTTTCTTTATTTTATTTTATTTTTTTCCTTTTGCACATCAAAGAAAACTAAAAACTTCTTTTCAGTTTCACACAAGGCAAAAGTGAAAGCGTTTTATAAAAAGAATGCATAAATAGTGAATTCTCTGGTTCCATACATTTTATGTTTTTTTTTTTTTATATTACTTGTACATATAAATTTTAAACAAAAATTAACAAATACATAAAAATATAACATCAAAACTTTAAAAAAAAAAAACATCGTAAGTTCGGTAGTAGGTTTAACATTAGAAATTGTTGGTTTTTTTTTTTCAAGAAAAAAAAATCATAAAATTGAAAATATCTTAAAGATCTTTTTGTTTTTTTTTTTTTTCCTACAGCAAACTTATATATACGATGACTGATTATTATAATAAGTGATGTTATGAAATCTTTAATCAAAAAAATAAAAAAAATATATGTTTAAACATAAAAAAAAAAAAAAAAAAATGCTAATAATAATAATAATAGAAAACTTTCTATTTAAATTAATAATTTTGGTATGTGAATATTATTATACAATCTTTAAATGATATAAATCTTTAATAATACATACATCAGGTCAGAGAACTTTGGATTTTTTATTTTTTTTATTATAAATTATGTATAATTTGTTGTTATTTTTTTTTCTAAATAATTTTTTTTTTTTTTTGTTATAGAAATGTATATAAAAATAAATTAAATTAATTAACGAATTAAAATATAATATATAATCAACCGGAATTCGATTTTAATATTTTCATAATCCGAAAATAAAAGCTATATGCATAACACTATCTATACTAAAATACTAATTATATTGTTTCTAAAATATAATAAAATTTAATTTCGAAACTAATATTGATAATAAAACAATTTTATTATACTTATACATATTATATGATAATGTATATTTGTTATAACTATATATATATATATATATATATATATATATATATATATGCATATATTATTTATTATATTTATGATTGCAATTTTTGTACGCTTATACTAATCGCCAGTGCAATTTTTATATTTAATTCAAGCCAAATATTTTCTTCAATATCAATAATTTTATAATAATAATTTTTTAATAACTAAACAATATATTTATATTAATATTTTTGTTATTAAATAGTAAATCAAAAATTCTGTTATAGCAATGACCATTACATTTTGAGTGAAATCTCTTTCACGATTTTATAAAATTTATGAAAAATAAAATTTTCAAATTATTGAAAATTTTATTTTTTTGTTTTTTTTTTTCTGGAAATTTGTAGTAGACAAATAATGCTAAAAGTTATTTATATTAAAGAGATTTGAAACAAAAATAAATGTTTGAAATTAGAGTTCGAGAAATACAAAGTCTCTCGAATGCTTGTTTCTAATTTTGACGTTCCTTCTGTGATTCATAATTATTATGAAATTATTTTTAAATCTAGTTGTTATCAAGACAAAGATTAGTTTTATTTTTGTTATCGATTTTAGCTACTACTTATGTACAATTTTTAAATGAAATTTATTGCACCTACTATACAACCACAATTTTCTAAATATAAATATGTTGACTTTTTATTTTGAAACACTGATAAAACTGAAAAAACGAAATGAACAAAAAAAATATTACAACGTTGTAAGTGATTGCGATTTGAAAAACGTTCTGTCCAGTGCTGAGCTGAAGGGGGCTCGCACGGGCTCGCAAGAGCCCCCTGATAAATTTATATAAAATTTGCGAGCCCTCTGATAAACTTTAAAAAATACGCGAGCCCCTTGATAATTTTAATAGATATTTGTTTTAACCCAATATTAAAATTTTTGGATATAACAATTTGCGAAAAATTATCGAAAATATCGATTTAAAATATTAGTACATTATTTGATACAATAAAAAAATCGTAGAAATGTTTGATTTTGTATACTACTTAATGAAAAGTCCCGCCGTTTATATTTTTAAATTTAAACGATCGCCTAAATTTTAATGTAATATTTTAATATTTTATACATATATGTATATATACTAAACTATTCAAAAAATTAAATACAGGTAAAAAAAAAATAGTAATTTTTTTTGTGAATCTATGAAATCTTGAATGCGAGCCCTCTGATAATAATTCCACAGCTCAGCACTGGTTCTGTCCACAATCCAATTTTCATGGAAATCCGCTTTCAGCCTCAAATTCCTAATTTAAGAAGAAAATAACTTTGACACTTGACCGGTTGAGAACTTCAAATTCTACTATATGTTAATTTGCTTAAAATCACAAATTGTATAATATATACCTTTACTTTAATTGTATAATATGTATTGTATTTGTATACATTATATTTTCTTGTATTTATTTATTTGCATCCTTAAATTCAAGTGTTATATATTTTGGACTTCAATCTGTTTAACATGAAGAATTTCCACCTATACACATCCTCTCGTAGTGCTCAACAATGTTTAATGGAATCTATTTCTAAATCATAATTTGATTCGAAATGAGAAGAAACAAGCGTTTTAATTACTTTCGGTTTCGAACAGGTCTAAAAATTTAATTGCCTAAGTGCGATCTATTTGCTTTATACTGACTCAGTACACTGAAGTGAATTTTTAATTTTTTTTATCTAACTAAATTGGTATATGAAATATTATACAATGAGTAAGAGTCAAAGTTGCCATAAAAAACATTTATGTATGTATTTAATATTTAAATAAATATATAATAGTCCCCGTTGCCTATTTTAAATAAATTTCGATTTCGAATAAATTTTTTTACACTGAATCTCAATCTATATACCAATTTCAATCCCCAATTCGAATCCTCGGTCACAATGGAGGGCTTAACATTTTTAGGTTTCTTTATTCGACATTTACTCAGATACGAATTTTCATCGAAATCCATTTTTGCCTCAGCTCGAATCCTCAGACACAATCGAGCACTAAACATTTTTAGGTATAGATACCTTTAATTGAAATCTATCTAACCACGTACATTAACTTTCATAAATATATAAAAATTTTATAAATTTTTTGTAGAAATTTTTTGAATTCTTGGCAGATTGAAAGATTCTATTTCCAAATGAAAGTGAGGAAGATTGCTCTTATTTTGGCTCTGATACAATCGAAATCGTACAAGTAGTTTCATTAGTCCGTTTTTAATTCATCATATGGAAAACGGGCTAAAAGAGCTTCAAATCATCTTCAATCAACATGAGATTGTGGGTTAATTTTATACAGGGCAGAGTATTGTTCTACATAATGATTAATGAGTTATGCATTATGGTTATTTGGATTCTTGGCGTACCTATAGTTCTAATTCAGTAGTTCAATTAAGGTATCTTGTGCATTTATTTTAAATATATATGTATCTGCATTTGAAGCAACTACTTAATTAGCTAGGTTGGTGAGGATGAGTATATTTTTAACTGGTTAAAGGATCATTATGATAGCACTTGGACATTAGGAAAGAGCTAAAATTATAATTTTTCCGAAGAAAATAAGACACTTATTTCACATCATTGAATACAATTCATCTTTTCTCATAAACATTTTTATTTATTTATGTATTTTTATTTTACATCAATGCAGTGATGTGTAGACATGCCAATGCACGGAATTTCCCATTAAATAAATTCACCATATCAAAAACTAATTGATTTGAAACAAGTATGAATTGATGTATATACTTAAACAAAACTACTTTATTAAATAGTTCTTTTTTATACACCAGATATACTAAAAATGGAAGCAACAAGTCAATGTAACTTTAAGAAATTTTTTTTAATGGTTAATGAATGCATTACTTTATTCATTATAATAAAAATTAATAAAATATTCCTCCAGTGCCAATAAAAGTTTTCACTGCGCGTATTAAAATCACTTTCTCTTATAGTATTTTTTTTTTACGTTAGTCTATATACAAACAATATATATAGTATTCATGTACTATGTATGGTTTTGTTATAAACTTTTTAAAGCATAAAGCGTTATAAAGTAAACATTCTTTAACATTTTTTAACTCATGTTTTGAGTTTTAATATCAATAATTTATAAACACCACGCAATAAGTAAAAGAAAATAAAATATTCGAAGAAATATAAAAGAACGACTTCTTATATTGTCTTTGACTTTTGAGTTCAAGTGAGTTTATTCATCCTCAGTTCAAAGATTTATTATTTTATAGAAAATAAATTAATTTACGTACAATTGAATTAATATACTTATTAAGTATTGGACAGTTAATATTAATATTCAATTTTTGTAATTCAGGGACTGAGTACAGTGTCGTGAATTTCTTTATAATCAAATTATTTATAATATTAGTTTCAATTTATGAAATAAGTCTGTAACTATCTGTCCTATCTAATTTTTTGAATAAATTTATAAATTGAATCCAATTTTATATTATTATAAGAACTATGAGTTTTGGGGATCCTTATTTCTCAAATAGTTTTCGGAACAGAGCGAAATAGTTAAATAAAATTATGAAATTTCTGAAAATATAAATTATGTTAAGAGAACATTATAGCAAAGGGAACGACTTTGTATCATATAGGATTTCCCATGCGTGCATATTTAATGCGTTACGCAACTATTTTCCACCTACAGTGGAATTAACGGGCCTTGAGTAAATTATAATAACCACATATTTCTATAAAATCATTAGGTTTTCAATTCAAAGCAAACAAATTATTATTAAATAAAATAATACCAAGAGATGTTTACCACAAAATGATTCTAAGAATATTTTGTTCAAACTGATATTGGTAAACTTAACTGCTTTTATTAAATTTTTACAAGATTTCTCCATATTTATTTTCCTTTAATATACATATATCTTAGGTAGATAGAAAGTTCTACATACATATCACGTTTTTTATTTCATTCCTACGAAATTGAAAAAAAAAAAGTTAAATAAAAGTTGTTATAATTTTTAATCTTTCTTTTTTTTTTTTTTTCATGTTGGCCACTTCGTTTCGCTTTGACTACATATAAAGCAAGAAATTTTTGATATTTGATGTATAATATTCTTAAGTCAAATGAAAATTTCACTTTAATCGCTAAAATATATATACTTTAAATTTATTAGTACAAGTATAATTTATATACGTTATGTTCATATATTTTTTTTATTATCATTATTATTTTATGAATATAAAAGGAAAACAGAATAAATCAAATTGTATATTCAATACATGTAAAATAAAAATTTAAAAAAAAAAAAGAAGAAAAATAAGCATCCGTTATTGAATAAAGTTAAAAATAAAATTTATTTTTTTAATAATAATGTAGTTCATAACCTAATTTTTGTTATAAACGAATATTTTAATTATGCAGGTATATAAAACAAAACTGTGATCTTACCAGAAACAAAATGAAAAATTAAAAAAGGATAAAAAAATGCTGACAGATCACATTAAATTTGCCATTACCAGAGATTTGAATAATTACAATAAAAATTTATAATTTTCTATGAATAGTTATACAGATAAGAGTGACGCTCTCGTCGGCGTTACATCATCAACAAAATACATAGAATTAGAACTACCTTTAGAATGTACGTTCAAGGTCTAGAGAATCTGACTATAGGATCTTAGTTCATAAATTTTCGCCTCCAACTAGTTTAAGTAGATATGAGTTTTTTTCTGATAAACAATGTTTCGTTATGATGTCCGATGATGACTCGTTATTATAAGTTTAGACTTATACAGGGCTGGACTGAGAATGAATTTAGGACCGGGAAATTTAAAAATTTCGGCCCTTTTCAATACATTTTGTTTTAACAATCAAGTAAAGTTAAGGATAGCTATGCCTTTTGATGATTGATGAATATATGAGGAAAATTAAAGTCAATAAAAATTACCACATATTTTTATAGTATAATATTAATTCTTTTTTTATTTATTGTTTAATATATGATTAAATAGAAAATGAACAGAAATGAAATTCACAATGAAAAATAAAATAATTAGAATTAACAAAAAATAACATTTAGAAAACAAAATTTTTTTTTAATAAAATAACCAATTTTTAATAATAAATTTCTTATTTTTAATAATAAGTTTCAAATGTATTTTTTATGTTAATAATTTTTTCAACAGACTACTTTTTTCTTTCAAAATGTCAATAATTTCCTCGTTCTTAATAACATTTAGAATATTTCTTTCGCATGACATGAACATAAAATCTTCTAAATGTGTTTGACTTAAGCAGTTTCTCAATCTTTTTAAGATGTATTTTAATTTTGAAAAACTTCTTTCACACGAAACTTGGCTTGAAGATAATGTTATGACAAATTTATACACAAAAAATAAATTAGAATATGCTAATGTGTGTAAATTAAATTTTTGTAGAACTGAATAACAACATATTATACAATTTTTACATAGTTTACAGCTTGGAATATCCGCATGTTCTTTATTATCATTTGACTGTTCTATATCATCATCATATTCACCATCAATATTTACTTCTTGAGTTAATGTTTGATTGAAAATATTCCATTTTTTTTTCAAAATCTTTAAGTTCTATTTGAATAACTTCTTTTGTTATATTTTTATTAAATTTCTTATTTATTATATCAGCTAACAATTCAAACGCTTTATCAGATATATTATTATTAACTATCTTTTCAAAGTTTTGGGGATCTAAATAAAAAATATCTTTGTATAAATTATCATTTTGTAAAAAATTAACTTGATCCATAATTGTGTTATATACACTTATGCGAAATCTATATACAGCATTAATAGTTGAGTTTCTTTGTCGCCTTTCTAAACTTGTTTCTACAAATAAGTCCACTTGTCGTTTATCCAACTCATCATTCGCTTCTGTTACAAACTTAGTTGCTGCGTCAAATACTCCTTCAAAGTCTCGTGATATTTCTAAAAGATTATTAGCAGTTTCCTTTTCCATGCGAAATGCTACTACTATATCCATATCTTTTGTTTGTAGATATAACGATAATGGTGTTGTTTCTTCAAATATTCTTAAAAATATGTTGGCTGTAAGAATATTTTCAAACTTTAATAACGAATTCAATATTGTCTTGGATCTATGACGAATATCTTTGGAAAAATTTTCTGAAACAGATATTTCTTCAAAAGTTTGTAAAACATTTCCATAAAATATTATGCCATTCGTACTGTTATATCTGCCAAACATTTTATGTAATATTTTATCTTTGGCCCACCAACGGGTTTCGCCAATAACAGAAATAAATTTAAATTTACTTAATTTTCGCCATTCATTGAGTCGTTTGTAAGACTCTTTTAAAAAAACTGCACATGTATTGAGTAGACCGAAAAGAGAAATTGCTTCCATAACTCTTTGCGTTGTTTCTGTAATTACTATTGAACATTGATCTTCAACATTAATATCTTGAGTGGTATCAATTCGGATACTATACATTTGCGCATTTTTTATTTCATTGCTTATTATTTTTTTCATTACTTGTGAAATAGAACTTATTACAGAATTCGCAGTAGTTTTAGATAGAAATGTTACAAAACTGCCTCGTCCCTTTACTATCTGTACTTTTGTTTACCGAGTCAACAATATGCGCTTTAAGAAATGGGTCGAATTTACTTATTAGTAAAAGTAATTCCAAGAAATTTCCATGATCCAAATTATCGTTCAGTAATTGGGAAGTTGACTCGTTTATGTTTCGATAACTTAAACCACCTTTTCCAATAACTTTGATAGTCTCAATCACCCGCTCTAAAATTTGTATATTTTTATTTATATTTTCAAAATGATTTTTCTTGACAATAGTATATATGGGACAAAATCAAACCTAAGGGAAAATTGTGTCGGCGGTATTTGAAAAATAAAAAAGTAATAAAAAAAGTATCAAAAGCAATTCTTATATCCACCAATATTTAGTTTATTTTATTATAAACCTAAATATTAATAATAATTAATAATTTTTGGAAGAAATCACTTTTTTTTTTAACTTTGAAAAAAAGCTTGCATTATGTCTCCATACAAAATTTGTTGTCGGCAAAAGAAAATTTGAACTATTTAAGTGCAATAAATTATATTTTTTTAGCTTAAGTACAAAAGTAATTATTGGACAGTGTAAAATTATTTGTTCTATTTTTAAGATCAAATTTTGGTGTCTGGCTGTCCCTTCATTGTATCGGTTTTTTTACTGTTTTTGGTTGTCGGTGTTTTTTCTAGCTCATGATATTTTAAGGAAAATATGCATTTTTAGTTAAAAACGAAAAAAAAAAAACAAAAATAAATTTACAAAACGGTTACTAATTTATATAAAAAATTAAATCCATGCAAATTTTCTTAAAAAAAATTTTTTTTTTTGTTTTTTAGAAGAAAAATGGTAAGTAAAGTTTTTGATTGTTAGGAGTGAGAATATACTTTTTTGACAATTTATTCAAAAAAAAAGGAATATCCGAAATTAAAACACAAAGGGAGTGTTTATTATTTAAATGATGACCATGTATTGTCAACTTTTTCAAATTATTCCAAAATAATTAGTAATTTTTATTGATTTAAAAAAATTACATGATATGTCATGAGTAAGAAATTTTAATTAATAGGAAATTTTTCTACATTTCATAGACCGAAAATCGAAAGCAAAGAGGAAGCAATATAATACCAGATATTTGGCGACAATAAAATATAAATCCGTAGCGATACGAGAAATTTAAGAACAAAAAATGTGAAAATGAATGCAAAAATAAGAAAACAAATGTATTTCGAGATTTATTCAGATTCCGAGTCAGACTAAATTTTTTTTGTCTAATTTATAATGTAATTTTTTTATATATATAATAATTGCAATAAAAAAATAAAAAACATTAAATAATAAAAAAATTTCGAGATTTTTCTTCTTTTTTTTTTTCTAGCTCATGACAAATTTTTCAATTTTTATTTAAAAAAAGCCAAAAAAAAATTTTTTTTAGATAACCATCAAATTATTAAGATAGTCAACTAAATTTTGCACAAGATTAGACTATTTTCAGTGCTTCTGGTGTTTTTTTATTTTTGAAATTTTTTTTTTGCTTTTTTCCACAAGGTTTGATTTTGTCCCATATATATCTCTATTATTGATTTTCAGTACATATGATTCTGTTGTTGAAGCATGTAAGAACGATTTTTCATGTTCAGTAACTCGTTGATATATGTGCTTAACATGTACGATGCTGTAACCGGTAATAAATATCGACTGGTCTGAATTCTTACAAAAAGCTAAACAAAAAGAGCAATACAGTTTTCCGATGTCTTCATTCAAAGATAACCAGCTTCGACGCACTCCATCGTTCCGAAAATATAGCTTGTTACTGTTTATATTATATTTTGCTTCCAAATTAGGTTGTATTGGATGAATTTTCAAAAATTTGCTAAATTTTTCCTTATCTGGTTTAATAAAATAACTACTTTTCTCACCTATTTCGCTTTCTTCATCATATTTATCATTATCTTCTGGTGATATTTCTATTTGTTGTTCTTGGTCCATTTCTTGATCTGGTTGACTTTCTGGTGCTGAGGAACATGACTGAATTACACTTTCTTCAACCCCTCCACTGGGTTGAATACAAAACATATTTGATATTTTACTGCACTTTTCTGCTTGCGGCTTTAAAAGATTTTGGTTTTTAATTTTTTGCGTCTCCCAACCTCCTAATCGTTTTGTTGACATATTTAATTTTTTAAAAAAAAATTTAATTCTACACAGTCCTTATTGAATAAAAGTCTTCAACAAACTAATCGATAATTTCGTAGGAGACCGCGAGATTGACGTTATTTAAAGGAATTGTATAGTAGGCCATAAATTTTAAGAAAATTTGAAATATTGAAAAAAAATCAAAAAATTGGTTTTTCCTTTTCTGTGGGAAATTTTTTATTTTTTGATTACATTAATTGTAAGAAAATTTGAAATTGCTATTGTTTTTATGGGAAAAATTAAAAAAAAAAATGTTTCTGTGGGTTTTTTTTTATATTTGATATAAAAAAAATATTTATGGGAATCATTTTTGATTTAATATTCGGCACGGCCCACCGGGAAACTCCCGGTACATTGGTAGGCCAGTCCAGCTCTGGACTTATACATACTTAAAGATGGACTTATATTTATATTTAAAACTTAATTTAAAAAATCAATCTTTGTTCAATAAAATTCAAAAATGAAAAAAAAAAAAAACAAATTCGTTGATATAAAATTAATAATTTTACGTTAAAAATAAAATGATAATTTTTACATAATACCTGATGAAATGATTTTTCTTCTTCTAATGTGTAATAAAAAGAACATTTTCAAAATTTACAAGTCTCCAAAATCAAATTTATTCTCATTGGTTTTTTTTTTTCAATTCTAGGCAATAAAACTATCAGAAGAACCAAAGAGAAGAGAATGGCCTTTTTTCACTTTAATGGATGTATACTTTAGCGATCAAGTTAACGATCCTACACTTAGACTTTTTTCGTCGACGAAAACTCTAAAAGAAACCATCGACGATAGTGTGTTTGAAGATGATCCTATTATATCGTCAGCTATTGCAGCTGCTACATCTGGGGCTTACATGGATATATCTGAATTGGTTCGACGTCAAAAAGAACAACAACAACAAAAACAACAACAGTTGCAGCAACAAATGGATCTGGACAACGAAGACGACAGCAGTGATGAAGGAACAGGCACAGATTTATCAATCATAAATAATTTTAATTCCAGTAATATCAAAAGTGAATATTTCAAAAGGCCTCCTAGCGTTAAATCGGATCAAGGAATTCCTCGGAAGCAGGAAATTTTATCAATTCCACAAGAAATGTTAAGACATCATCACATCCAACAGCAGCAACAGCATCAGCAACAACAGCAACAACAACAACAGCAGCAGCAGCAACAACAACAACAACAACAGCACAATCAGCATCAGCAACAACAGCAACAAATACAAGAACATCAACAACATCAAAGACCAGCACAAAACCACTTGCCACCTCCTTCACAAATTACGCAGCAATCACATCAATCACAGTACTCTGACCACCCAACAATTGATCAATATCTTTTATCTTGGAATAATTTTCACGGAAACATGTGTAAAGGGTTTCATAGCTTACAAAAAGATGAAAAAATGGTCGATGTTACAATTGCAGCTGGAGGCAGAATATTCAAAGCTCATAAATTAGTACGCATCACTTATATGTAGAAGTTAAAATTATCAATAATTTAAATATATTTTTCAGGTTTTATCAGTCTGCAGTCCTTATTTCCAAAAAATATTTCTTGAACACCCATGTAGTCACCCCATTCTTTTTATGACTGATGTAGATTGCAATCATATGCAAGGTCTGTTAGACTTTATGTACAGTGGGCAGGTATGAAAAACTATACTTTATATTTAATTTGTATCAAAAGTAAGTAAATTAAAATCTATTCTAACTTCTGCTATTTATAAAGGACTATCAACATGCCGATACTTTATATTATAATGCAGCCTTAGTTTCAGTTACCATTATTTGTCAATTTTGTTGGAGTTCTAAAAAACATATTTATATTATTATTTCAATCGATAAACTCAATTATATAAATGTACATTTAATACTCAACTAGTGAATTTGATTAAAGTTTTTTCAGAAAGCCGCTTTCGTTTTAAAACTTAAAAAGGAAAAAAATGTTAATTTTTATTACTCTTTGATGTAATAAATCATTACTTAGTTGTATTGGGGGGAAAACAACTGGTTAGAATAGATTTGAAGGCTCAACTAAATACTAACACTGTATGCATTTTAGGTTAATGTTAAATATGAAGATTTACCTAATTTCTTGAAAGTAGCCGAAGCAATGAAAATTAAAGGATTACATAGTGAAGTGAGTCATACACGGAATCATTTTTATCACTTTTTGTGGCACAATATTATGTTGTAGTATCATTTAAGTATCTTTTGTAGCTTTTATTAAAAAAGCTAAAAAAAAATTTTTTTTAATAAATTTTAATATTTCCTTCGTTTTTAGAGTACATCTGAAATAGAACATGAAATTCGTGGAAACAAAACTTTGATAGAGGATAGAGAAAAGTATCAACAACAATTGCCTTCATCTTCTTCTTCTATTTTTGCTAATATTAATGGCACAGCTAGCATTCCACAAAATGCCCAAAATAGTCCAAAAACTACTCCAACAGCTAATAATGCTCTAGTTCCAAGTCAAAATTTCTTAAATTTCCGAGATCACATAAGATCGAAAGCGGCCTTAAATGAATCTTTTATAAGCAATTCAATAAATAACAATAATAACAATAGTAATAATAATAATAATAATAATAACAGCAATAATAATAATAATAACAATGGCAATAATGTTAGCCAATCTAATTATTCAATTCAACACACTAATAGTAGTAACAAAATATTAGATGGTCGAAAGCATCATAAATATTTTGCTAAAAGAAAAATGTTAATGCATTACAATCAAGATATTATGAAGGAAAAAAGGAATAAGGAACTAGCTGATCTGGAACAAAATCAACAAAGCGAGCCTGTTAGCGGAATTATAAATGGTAATATGTTTATTATATAAATTATTGAGCATAAATAATTCAATAATGTTTTGATTTATAATAAATTATTGATTCAATTTCTACTTTTTTTATTTAAAGATAATTTCAAAATAAAATTGCCAGATAAAGAAACAACAGACGAAGCACTTAATCTTGTACAAAATATCAAACATGAGCCGGGTACAAATTGTAGCGGTCGAGAAAGTTCATCCTCATCCGCAAAGCAGAGTTCAAAATCAGATGAAGATTGCAGTTCAACTACAGATTCAACTATTATTGATGAAGAAGCCGAAAATGATGCTAAAGCAGCCCTTTTACGATTAAGAAACTCCATTTTAGAACAAAACTTAATAAATAGCACTAATATTAGTAATAATAATAATAATAACAATAATAATAATAATAATAACAATAATAATAATAATAACAATAATAATAACAATACTAATAACAACAACAATAATAATATTAAACAAATTAATAACAATAAACCCAATCCAGTTGAAAACAATGTGAGTGTAGATAGAAATCTAAATATAGTATGTAGCTAATTATTAAAACAAATTTAAATAATAAGAATTTACCTGTAATTTATTCTGTTTTGTTTTTACGAAATTTGAAATTATAACCACAAAAAACGATTATAATAAATAATAACGACGATGACGCGATCAAAGTTAATTATTAGCTTACAATCTCGGGATTATTTAATTTATCGCATTTGAATTTATTGCATCGTAGCAAATCTTTGTTTCGTTTTCTGCCTTTCATATCAGCCCATTAAATAATATTCTACTTTTTTTACTCTTTCAAAAGGAATCTCAGATGAAGAGTTATCGTTTAATTTATTTTTGAAAAATATTTTAACTAATCTAAAACTTTTTTATCTATAGATCAGTCATGTATTTATTACGTGTTTCGAATTCTATTTTTGTCTTTGGTAATTTTTTAAATATTTTTAGTAATTCACATAATTCTAAAACTTGCGATAATTGAGCATAACTTTTGATTTTTGTTAGCAGTAAATTTTCGAAATTCATCTCCTTGCAAAGATCGCTGTTTACGTCATGGTTATAATTTGTCATAGTTTCCTTTAAGTTCTTAGGAATAAATAATTATTATTTTATTTAATTTCAATTAAAATATAAAATTACTTAATTTTATAAAAAAATTGTTTTTGAAAACTATAATTTTAAATGAGTTTATTTTAAAAAATAAGAATATCCAATATTCTTTTAACTTTAAGATTTTTTCCTTAACATTGTAATTGAAGTCATTAAGTACATTAATTTCATTTAAATTAAAAACTTTAGAGTTTTCTATATTGATAGTCAGTCCATTGTAGAAAAATATATGATCAACTAATTATTTATTATTTATTGACATATTATTACATAATTGACAGTTTGAGGAATTATTTTCTAAAATATTATTTGTAGAATGTGTATTATGTTGTTATTTATACATTTACAATGTTTGTATGCATGTTTGATTATTAAAGTCAAATAAAGTAATGACACTAAAAATGTTCTTAGTTTTAGCTTATTACTAAATACTTTTACTACTATTAACTCATCATATAATCTTACTAACTTGATCCTCTTTAATCTTTATATCTATTTTTCTACGTAAAAATCATAATAATTTATTCCTATCCTAAAATTTTTTTGTATTTCTAGCCTTATTGTATTCATTTTGGCTAACAACTTACGTTTTGGGCACTATAATCGTAATCACTAAATTTATTTCAATTTTATTTTATTTTCTGTATATTTTCTTTTAATTTATTTAAACTCATTAATTAAAGAATTAAAATATGTAACGAAAATCTAAAATATTTGTGTCAATCTTCGATTAATAAATTTTTTATTCTTCGTTTTTTAAAAAAATTCCTTAAAATAATTTTATGTCTCAATATTTTCATATTTACATAACATTAAAAATATGATTTTAATATTAACAAATAATAAAACTAAAACCAAATTTTTTGAACGTTAGATTGTTTTTTTTTTTAATTTAAGGGCAAACATACCATTATCGTTCTGTGAAAGTTCACTAACTGGTTTTTTGGCCAAATTAAGCTCTTAAAAGAATACAGATCCTGTATACCTCTATTTTAATCTACAAAATCCCCTATTCGTGGAAATGTTGTTGAAAGGGAAAATTTTTAAAATTCATTATTCTTACGTATTTTTTTTATAAAGCGTAAATATGTCAAAACTAGAATTTTTGAATCAGTCAGTTTTCACAGAATGACGAAACCGTGGTATTATTTTGAGAAAATGTAACTTTTAAAAAAATAAGCTGCCCGACTGTGTTATTAAAGCAACAATATCGAAGATTTGACATTATTGAAAACATTTATGGAAAATTGTGTGAACTGTACTTAAATAATTACAAGACGGCTTTATGACATTTTACCTCCCAAAATGTTATCATACATGCTTTAGCAATATTTTTACGATATTTTTTTATTTATTTAGAATTGAAATTCAGAATTGAAACTCAGAATTGAGAATTGAAACTCGAAATTAGTAGTCGCTTTCGACTTATTTAGTTGCGTTTCTCTTGAATTTTTCGATTATTTAGGAAAGCAGTAACATTTCCAAAAAATGTTGGTATTTATCTATGTAAGGCCTCATAGAATTAATAATAGGTAAATAATTTTTTTTATAATTAAAAGTAAGTTAAATATTACATATAATATATATTTTAAGTTATATTCACATATTTAGATAGAAATAAATTAAAATTATATTCTGTTTATATTTAAGGAATTAAAATAAGTAAATATTTATACATTTATAACAAAATATAATTAAAATTTTAATGATAACATTAAATAAAATTGTATTCAATTAAATTGAAATATTTTTAAGAGTAAATTCTGTAATGTCCTATGCATTTTTTTATTATATATTTATTATTATCATTCTCATTAATATTATTTGTTTTATTTTTTGTTTTAACTTTTTTTTAATTATTATAATGTATATTCTTATATTTGAAATAAATATGTTCAAAACTTTTTAGGGTTGGATTATTATAATCATAAATTTTAAAAATCTGTTTTCAAAAATAATTCCACTGAAAAAAAAAATATTAGAAAAACACAAAATTGTTAAAAGTATTTCTCATTTAATTTATTTTTCATTTCAATAAAATTTATTTTTACAAATAAAAATTCTATTTTTTTTAATATAAAATTTTTTTAATTTTTATCATAATAACGGTATCACCGTAAGCTCATAATAAAAATGTGGTTCTTGTATTTCCAACATAGGCATACTTAAGTGGGTCCTTTCAGGGCGTTTAATTGAAAAACAGAATCAAGGTACCTGATTAATATTTTTACTTAAATATACTTGTTATTTATTTCACTTGAAAACTAACGTCGGTATTAATAATAATGCGTTCCATATGTAAAAATAGGCCAAAAATAGAATCCCTTTTGTGCAAAGAAAAAATTTTCAATCTTGTGAATAAAATCGTCTTGACATTTAATTTCCTGAATATGCTAAACTTTAAAAAAATATATTTTTTTTTTATAATTTTTTCAAGATTTTGATTATTTTTACAAGAAGTGTAGATCAATACGATCAATATCATTCGTTCTTACTTTACTTATAATATATTTAATAATTTTACTTGCGTTTTGCTTCAAGAATTTCAAATTTCATAAAAATAATCATAAAATCCGATTTCTTTATTTGAATAATTTTATTTAAATTATATAAGCATGTTTATGAAAATTACAATCAACAACGTACAATACAACTAACACGGAATCTGCACTTGGACATTAAAATTAACCTTTGTTTGTATGCTATCTGCACTATCTGGTCAAGGTTAGTTCCAAGGTTGCCTTTTCAAAATCCGTACACTCAGCGCCGTAACTAGTGCCCTGTGCAAGATTACATTTTTGGGCCCTAACCTAATCCTTATTTTTTTTTTGGAAAATTAATTAGAAGAAATTAACATAGTTAATAAAATGTAAACAAATATTTATTTATTATATTACAACTAACAACTAACACGGAATCTGCACTTGGACATTAAAATTAACCTTTGTTTGTATGCTATCTGCACTATCTGGTCAAAGGTTAGTTCCAAGGTTGCCTTTTCAAAATCCGTACACTCAGCGCCGTAACTAGTGCCCTGTGCAAGATTACATTTTTGGGCCCTAACCTAATCCTTATTTTTTTTTTTTTTTTGGAAAATTAATTAGAAGAAATGAACATAGTTAATAAAATGTAAACAAATATTTATTTATTATATTTTTTATAAATGTTTATATTTGAATTGCACTTTTCTGGCTTTCATTTCCGCGAAATCGTTTATAACATCTTCATAACTACATAATTTTTTTCACAATGTTATATTCAATAGATATTATTGAAAGATTGAATTGCCTGTCTTGTGCTATAGTGGATCTTAAATAATTCTTGATTAATTTTAGCTTGCTAAAACTTCTTTCACACGATGCAGTAGAAACTTGAAGAGTGAGAAATATTCGCATAGCAATATTAATGTTTAGATAAGACTCAATTAAGCCAAAGTCATGAAGTGCCTGCAAAATTTCAAGTGAAGTTGCAGTTTTAATATTACGTATAAGCGTCGAGGCTTCAAATTTGAAGCTTTGAATGTGACAGGCGGACTCGTACATATTAAAATTTTTACTATACTAATGGCTAAATCTGCAGCCGACTTTTTTAGATCAAAAACGCTGTTTGATTCTAAATAGAAAGGAAAATAGTTGCAGATAGTTGTCAGTTGCTCATAACGAGAATTTTATTGAGATAATAGAGTATCAAAAACATTATAAATCTGCATTTTTAACAAATTTTCAGGATCCGTTTCCCCATAATTTGCCATTTTCCTGCATTAGAAAAATTTTCGGATCACCTATAAGTGTGAATTATCTCCGAGATCCGAATTTTTTTATTTATAAAATTTTTTATTATCGATTAATTTTTTTTCGTTTACCATTTCCAAGGCCTCCCAGATCCTGGGCCCTGTGCGAGTGCACCTGTTGCACCTGCCTAGTTACGGCACTGCGTACAGCGTACACTTATGTTTTTTTTGTTTATTTTTTCATTTTGACAATATTTTTGTTTTTATTTTGGTTTTCAGTTTTTTTTTTGTATTTTTAAGCGGCAGGGAGTTAGGAACTCTGTTTTTGATAAAAACAGTAATTTCAATTTGTCAATTTGTCAAAAATTAAACAACAAAAAATAGAGGTACATGCGGATATTGAAAAGGCTACCTTAGCACCAATCTTTACATTTAAGTGCATATAGCGTATTATGATAATTTATCTTGCTATTGAAAATTTAAATATAGGGTAGATGCACCAGTAGCCCGCCCGGTACTAGTAACCGCCCACTTTCAACTTTATATTTAAATATTAAGGAAAGTATCAAGTGTTTTGCTTATTTCAAAGCACAAATTTGTCTGCTCGGTTTTCAGCAACACTCTTGCAAATTTTGGTTGCATAGGTCCAACTGGAATTTTAAAAAAATCGGTTTAGTTTGTGATGAAATACCAAAAATTAAAAACGATGAAAAAAGTCTCATTTTGTTTAAGGAATTCATAATTTTAATTCAATTAAATTTTTATGAATAAAAAAAAATACACATGTAACTATTTTTTTTTTTAATAGTAAATTATATTATTTAAATGGATTTTTAATAAAAAAATATTTTTTTTTATTTTTAATAATAAAAAAGACGATGGGCGTCTTCTGGAACAACTTTTTACAACTATTTCAATAACCGCCCGTTATGGGCGGTTACAAAAACAGTAGAAACAATTGTTGTTTTTGAACCCGCCCAGTACGCTTTTTCCTTGATTATTGGACCTGCGAAAGGGAAAACGATTAGAGAACAACATTCAATAGAAAAAATTTCTGTTTATGAATACGCTCAGAATGATTTCTCCTTGATTTTAGTACCAACGGAAAGAAAAACCAGAGAAAAACATTCAGTAGGAAAAATTAATGTTTTTTAGTCCGCCCAGAACGATTTTTCTTTGATTTTAACACCTTCGGAAAGAAAAACCAAAGACAAAATTTCTGTTTTTGAATCTTCCCAGCACGATTATTCCTTGATTAAAGCACCGCTGAAAGGGAAATCCAGAGAAAAAATTCAGCAACAAAAATTTCCAGCGCACAGTGGTTGATAAAATTTTTTGGGCGGGATTCCAATGGTGCAATCAGAGAGGTTGAATTCATTAGTAAATGGAGAGCGATAGTAACAGAGGATTTAATTAGAAAGAAAGCTAATCAAGTTTCACTAATTTTTTTTACTATTTTCGTTGTATGTTTTTTTAATGAATAATGAAGTGGTGAATGTGTAAGCAAAGCGTAAAGTTAGACAATAATTAAGGACAAAATTTAATAATTTTATTTTATTTACTTCCATTTTATAGGTATATTTATTTATAAATATAAATATAATTAGGTATTTAAATTTAAAAAAGACTGAAAATGAATTGACATTTTTTTTTTGCTAAATTTACTTCAATTTCTCTTCAAAATTTGTATGGGCGGATACTAGAACTTATATGGGCGCATACTAGATTTTAGTGGGCGGTTACTGAAAAAATTGACTTTTTTAACAAAAACCTAATTTTCTCTTAAACCGTAATTCAAATGAAATAAGCAGATAATACTAATTATAGAGAATCGCTCTAGCTATCCATTAATATAAAGATGTATTCAATATCTCTTATGCACGATTTTTTATGCGTTGTCAAAGTCTGAAAATTCCTTAAGTGGGCGGTTACTGGTGCTTTTACCCTAATCCAGAATAATAATTGTTATAGGCAATTTAAAATTAGGAAACAATAACGTACGCCGGTGTCCTCTCTTTAGTCTAGGAATAATTTTTGACTCTTCATTTGAAATACGAGCCCCCCCGGAAGCCCAAAACTTCAGATGGGTGCCTTAACACATCCAGTCTTCTAAATAATCGATTGGGTCCATTTTATGGAGAAAAATGTTGCTGGAAAAATGTTGCTAGAAAAATGTTGCTGCAACATGTTCATCTTTTTTAGTTTAAATTAACTAGAAACATAAAGGAAGTATAATATAGAGTAACTATGTCAAACAACTTTTTAAAATATCGTTTTTATTTTTTTTCCTATTTTTTCAGACCCCCAAAACATATGTATACAAAAAAGCTTTTCTATTCTCTCTAATACTCAATAATTTATTTCAATTTTGAGGATGTTTAGTTTTAAAATTACACAACTTATAAAAATTCGAATGTAGTTGTACGAAAAATCATAACTATAATGAATAAATGAAAAAATATGTGTCTAAATATGTATTGTTGTGATGTGCTAATATCAATTTATTGCATCTATGATTTTTTTTTTTCAAAAACTAGCATCTTCGTCTTCATTGAAATTTATGAAATTCGTATCATAAGTTATTTCAAATCAATAAATATATCTACTACAATTTAATTTTTACATTAAAAAAGAGATAATATGTCATAATATGTTACCTATATCCTTTGGATAAAATATTCTTAAACGATAGTGGGAGACATTGTTTTATTTTTTTCGTGAATTAACGTTTAATTAGTTCGTTCTTTAAAATAACAGTGTTTTGCATTTAATGGTACATGTATATTAGAATATTTTGCATGAACTTTGTTTTAATTATTTAAATTTTGAAATTTTTATAAGGACATTAAGAAAATTATACCGGAATATTTTATTATTATTGAAAATTTATCAATCTGGATACGGAATTAAAATAAGTATAAATAATTTGAATAATATAAAGTAAAGTATTTATTAATTTATTTTATATATTAATGAGTAGGTAGTCGCACTTTTTTTAATGTGCAACCTTCACGTAAATATTTTACTAATTCATGAAGTTAGAGCTCCATAAAAAGTAGTCGGCTAAACAAGTTATCTTCTATCGACCTCAATCATAAAAAAAACTTTAAAAAAAACTAATGATATCCTTGTATTGAAATCAGAAAAATTTTTATATTAGCACCAAAAGATGATCTGTTTGAAATTAACAGATTTCATATAAAATTTTTTGATAACTATTTTGCTCAAAATGTTTATAAAAAAAAAATTTAACAAACAGTATACAATTACATTGCTGTTTGGACGTAACAAAATTATCAAAAAAATATGATTTCTGGTTCACCGAAACAGACGAAAGTTATGAACATAAATTTAAATTTTTGGAGTTTGTTATTAACACTTTTGTGAAAGTACAAATCAAAATAAAAGAACAAAAAAAATCATTATTCCAATAATATAAAATAATGTGAGCATCGTCGGTCTCATGCAAAAATCACGAAACTGCAAAAACATAGTTTTGAGAAAATTGGTTTTGAATTTTTTTTTTCTTTTTTTGTAGCACGTTTTGGTACTTTCGGGAAAATATAAATAGTCATTGCGAATAATTTATGAGAACTTTCGACTTTGAACATATTCAAATTTTAGTTTTTTTATGATTTTTGTACAATATTAGGTCAAAACGGCCAAACTTACAGTTTCGTGCTTTTTTCACTTGACCGACGATATGTAAATAAACATGAAATAAAATTAATTTATTAATGCTTTCAAATATAATTTTTTTATTTACATTTATCTAACCTAACCCAATTTTTTTTTTCATAGAGAACAAATACTAGTAAACATTAAAATACAATTATAATAAAGGAAATATTTTGTTTATTTTTAAAAGCTTTATATAAAAAATATTTTAAAAGCTATAAAGCTCTCTCGTTATAGCGATATATTCTAAACAAAAATAAAAGCTTGGGGGTCTGATCTAATTTTGTTTAACTTTTTTTATTCGAATTTTTTGTATGGGACTAGTTCCTCTATTTATACTTCCTTTATGCTAGAAACTAGATAATATCTTTGGAAATATGCAGTATTTATTTATTATTTCCTTAATATACAATATAACATACTTTATTCTAAAATTATATGTTTTGTAGGTATTTAACTATAAAATCGAATTTAAAGGCTGACACGATTTTATGGCAAAAAAAAAATGATATACCTATTATAAATTAACCAAATTTTAATTGTCTTGAAATTGGAACAAAAAGGAGTCTTTTTATTTATAGTTAAATTGCAAAATCAGTTCTGCAGCCAATAAGTTAAATTTACCAAAATTATAGCAAACACAAATAGGATTCAGCTACAAAATTTTTAAGTTCTGATCTTAATCCACCTAATCGTAAAAAAAATAATACCTACACATTTAGTAAAATACCAATGTTTTGTTTGTTTGACTTTTTGTTTTTATTTTTTTCAATAATCTATGACAATAAATTTATATACACATTAATTAATTGTACTTCTCTATTTATTTTTGTATTATTTTGATTTATTTATTTTTTAATTTTCAGAAACTATATTATATACATAAATGTATACAATTGAAAATTCAATAAATGTAGATAAATATTGTTTATATTTTTATTTTAAATTTATATTATTTATGTATTTTATTTTCAATCTAATTATTAATTTTTATTTTTTGCTTGGAACAGATTCCCTGAATGAGGCATGAGGTAGGAGTGCTTTAACTATTATTAGAATCACTTTTTAACTATTTTTTCTGTTGTTCAAAATAAAATTCCTTCTCCATTCGTATTATACACTAATTATTTATCGGTCTATTAGCTTTTTGTATAGATAATGAAAACTATAAATAAAATTTATTATGATAAATAAAATTTTTGTTTGAACCATAAATGAAATCTTTTACGTCAGTAAACAAAGTAAGAAAAGCTATTTAAAAAAACTATTATTCATAAAAAAATGGATCACAAAGTTTCGTCCTAGAATCTTAGTAATTCGTACGTAAGGTGGTGAAACGTAAAAAAAAAATGTGAAGTTTTACTAATCTTCAAGTCAAACGTATTAATGATAATTATTTCTGTTATTTTCGACCTTTTATGTTCTTCTTCTTAAAAATGCAGCATCATATTTTCTAATATCTTACTTTACTCAATTATTTAAAACTAATCCATAATAAAACCAAGTTTAATGTTACGTAATTTTTTTAACTTTCAATGTTATCTGTTATGTGTGCTTTTGAAGTTGGGTATTAAAGTCAGAGAAACATACGTTAGCGCATTTTTAAAAATATTTAAAACTTTTGAACTTTCTGCTAGTTTTAAACAATCAAAGCGACGTTATATTTTGCAATTTTTGGGAAACTTAATTTGAAACAAATTTAATTATGGACAATCTCTATAAATTAAGAAAATTACAACATTAGAATGTAGGTATTATAGAAAATTATTGAAAATGTTTTTCATATTGGGCCCTCTAACAAAATAAAAATAATACGATTTTTCTTGTTAATCGTTCTGTTATTATTATTTTTGGCATGTTCTGGGATTGGATCCCACTTTATTCTTTAGTTCTTTAGTTTCTGTTCTTTTCCTTGAATTAAGGTGTTGTATTAAAATAAATATGAAATTAAAACTTCGAAAAAAAAGAAGAAAATGTGTTAAATAATTTATGATTTTTTTAATCAAAAGATTAAAAATCAGACTATTTTTAGGGACCAATTATGCTATTTTTTTCAAGACTATAAAAAATGAAAAGTAAAATTAATAAATCGGAAATAAATACACAAGAACATAATATATTATAATAATGCCTCCGCCTAACAATATTTGTTAAAAAAAAATCGGAAAGCTAAATATAAAAATAGTATGAGCTATTTATTACTTTTTACACTATTTTATGTTGTTAACAGGAATCAATCAGAAAGCTAAAATAACTCCAAGAAAATATGTTGTGATCATTGTTACAAAGGCTTGATTAATATAAAATGTAACATAGTGAAACATATGTGGTTGGTTATGTATTGTATGGCTATGTAATATACTTTTTCGAACAATATAAATTATAATTATGTAAAACATTTTTTTTTATCTCGAAACAGATTCCAACATTTCAACAAATAGTTTGTTCATTGTAACATTTCCTTCTCTACATACATTTGTCCAAAATTTTCTTATTATCTGATCGGCTTGCCGAAGAGATGGTAACAAAAGTAACAATTGTTGCTGATGCGAAACAGCAGATGTATGCCTAAAATATTTTAAATTAATATTAATTAGCTTTTATTTTTATTTGAACCGATTAAAAATCTTTAAAAATCTGTTGTACTTATTAAAATCGGTTCAATTATAACTCAGATAGAGCATTCCAACGAATTAGTCTATTTCAATGTCTTAAACGGTTTCTTAAATTAGTTTTAAGTGATTTATAAATAAAAAATGTACCTTAATATATACACGCAATCATTGAGTGCACTTAAAAAGTTATCCCTACATTTTCTTAAAGAAAATGGCTCGTCCAACCGTATATCACAATTCGATAGAGCTAAAGCTTTCATTAAATAATATTCTTCTTTCCTTGGTGCTAATTTTTCTAATCTTTGCGTTATTTGTACACACTGAAAAAATAAAAAAAAAAAAAATTGTATTTTGGAAAATTATAAATGAAGCATTCAATCCGTAATAATAAATTGATTTAATGATTTGAAAAATGGATAATAAACTGGTTTGGATTATGTAATTTTTGTCAATCGGTATCGGTTCACATGTCGACAATTTGCTTCATGAAATTTTAAAGTAGTTAAATAACAGTTTTCTTTTTATTTTGTTAAATAAATCACAAATAATATGAAAAATGTCATTTAACCTTTTGAAATTCCTTGAAGCAAATTGTCGACAATTTTAATTTTTTGTATGAATGTCGACAAAATTGACATACTTCCAAATTCGTGCGATAATCAGTAGTATTATTGAATAAAATTTTTAACTTAGTGAACACATTTAATAACAATTTGCAACAACTTACATGGTAATACAATTCAGTTGCTCCACAAATTTTAGCCAAACGCTCATCTAACCAAAAATCTGTTGCAAAATACAATTTTCCAGTAAATGGAATAGAACGATGAGCTAATTGCAAAGTAAGAATTTCGGCCCATGTAACCTGTAAAATTGTCATTTGATCACCTAATGGTAAGCTTGTGAATCCTGGTAATTGTTTAGCCCAGCCTATAACACCAACGAGTTCTTTATCGTATAAGTCACTTAAAATTGCTAAAATCTTTTGAGAATCACTGGATATTTTCTTTTCATCGAAAATAGTTGATTTAACATCTTGCTCGTATTCAAATAAGTTAACATCTGTTTGGCCAACGGTTAAAGGATCTGGCTCGTAATTAGATAATGAATCTAGAACTTTTATATCATCTAACGATGAAGTTGTTGTTTGATAAAGAACTTGCATTTGATAAGGATTAGAAACTGGATTTCTTCTGTATTTTTGTCGTCCTCCCCGCACTCTGTCTAATCGAACACCTTCTTTGAGCATTCCCATTTGAAGACATTTTTGAAAACGACAAGCTTGACAAGCTTTCCTACGGCGCTTATTTATCTCACATTCGTTGTTTCCCGGGCAGGTGTACTCTATGTTACCTAAAAAAGGAGATTGAATTTAGCACTATTATATGATGTTAAATCTTTCGTGCGAAAAGTTAAAGCACAACCAGAACTGTTGGTAAAATATAAAATCATAAAATCTAGCTGATCAGAATGAAGCATCAAACTATTTCAAAGAATGGCCAAAATTTCATAGTCATCTACAGGATGTACTAACGGCAAACTCAACAACTTAAAATAATAAAATATTTGATAATATGTTTTGTCTAATTATTTACAGATAAGTATTTCAATTCGAATAAACAACTCAGAAATAAAAGCCGACAATTAAAATGAATACAAAAAAAAATTCTAGCTTACGAAACAAGAATGATAAAAAAAAATGTTACAAAACTAACTTTTTGTTATTTTATAAAATTTACCTTGAATGGTTCTTTTAAAAAATGCTTTACAGGCCTGTAAAGAAAAAAGAAATATTAGTTTTTAAGTTTTTAAATAACTAAAAAACAAATACATACCTCACAACTAGCAACACCATAATGAAAACCAGATGCGATATCACCACACACTAAACATAACCTTCTAAATTTGTAAAATAATTTCATTAAATTTGGAAAAGAAAATTAATGTTTTATTTGAAAAATGTGTACCTTGGGATTTCTTCTTTGATAGAACTTAGACCACTAGAATCACCACATATTTCTCCTAATGTATTTGTAGTAGAACTGCAAAATTGTCGTTCTGGAGATCCTGGAGAAGTCTACAAAAATGTAAAAGATTAAATAATCTAAAATTATTTTTAGCAAATAATAATTATAAAAATTTTTTTTGTTAAAATTTATAACTGCGTTAGCCGTGTTTGAAGAAACTAGGTAAATGATGCTAGAATTTTGAACGAAAAATAATGAAGTAAAACACCAGTTCAATCGAAAAATTTTTCGTTTTAAAGGAAAAATTAACTAATTTAAAATAAGAAAAAAAAATTTTTTTTAAATAAAATGAATTACCACGGATTTTAGAGCGAAACACGAATAGTAGAATGAGCATTAAATTTAAAAATTTCGCCGGTTAATAGAAACCCGGATAAATAAATTTTGACTGCATTTGAATCTTCCTAAATTTTTTAATTGATTTATTAAGATTTCCCTACTTGTGAATTTGCATAATTCATTGAAATAATCTGATTGCTAATTGATGGCGTAGGACTACAACATGAAGTATCAATAACTTCTTGTTTAACTCTTGGTATCGATCCATCTGTCATCATTAGTACCTAAAAATAAATAACATAAAATTATCGATTATTGATCATATTTTGTTAATGTCCAAGAATACGAAGATTATGTTATTTTCTATATGTATTTAAAAATTTCATTGAATTCGATAAATTTTCATAAAATAAATAAATAATTTAATTAATAACTCAGTAATCTATTGATCTTAGATTCTTATGTGGGTTGAAGAAAACTTAATAAAGAAATTAAATTGAGAGCTTTATTTATTCCCTTTTTCCACTATGTATATTTATTTTACATAGTGTTTTTATCAACCCACATAACAATAATCAACTAAGGTAAATTTAGATTAAAAGTAAAAATCATTAAAAAAAAACTTGATAGCATTGTATTATAAAACTTTTTTCATATTTCGACAGTATTATAATTTTCTCATTTTAATATTTTTTATACATTACAATATTAATTAACAATTAAGTTTTAACAAATATATAAGTAAATTAATTAAATTATTTATCATATCACTGAGTAAGGAAACACTGAGATCTTTATTCTATGGGTGCTAAAACTTTTCTACTGAAAAATAAAACAATTTTTCTTTTTATTAAAATTATTACAGTGATCACGTTTGCCGCTGTATACTTTTTTTTTTTAATTTTTTTTTTTTTTTATTATACTTAATCGTTAATTACGAATTAATTTATGGTTTTTTAATTTAAAAAAAAATTAATTTCATTACTTTTATATTGTTGTTACAAAAAAAAAAAATAAATATATTTAAATTGATGTTTTGATACATAAATGTTTTAATATTAACTGAAATAAACAATAATTTCTATTTTATTTTTTTTTTTAAATCTTATTTTATTTTATTTTTTTATATTATTGTAATATATGTACAATATTGTACATGCTATAGATATTATAAACGGCATAAACATTATAAAAAATTTTTAAGAATGTATATGTAAATGTGATAACATACGCTGCAAATGAATGGTTATCATCGGTTAAAATTGAAAACATAATTATAAATTAGAAAAAATATTTAAATCCTGTCTAGCTTATCTATAAACTATAATTATAAATACATTTTTGTGCAAAAATTGGAAATTTACGGTATTCCGAGACAGAGAACTTAAATGGTTTTATCGTTATTTTAAATAATAGAAGTCGAAAAACTAAGTGGCAGTTTTGTCATTATGACAAAATTCCTACTCGCTGAATATGACAAAATTCGCACCATAAATGGCATAACTCCCAACGTTGTCAATTATGTCATTTTGCGAAGTGGGAGCTATAAATGTGGGACATATAAGATAGAACAGTTTGGCGCACTCTCTTTCATTGAGAAAAATAATAATGTTTTCATTATTACTTACATATCTGTAAGAGTCAAAAGCAATGTGTAACATAAATAAATGATTTGTTTGAAAAAGTTGTATTCGTGTTATAATTTTGTTTTTGAATTGAAAATTGTATTATTAGAAGGATACACTTAAGTTGTTATTAACCTTTGACGCTGATAAAAATGTATATATTTATAAAAATAAATAAATACATACTTTAAATGTCTACTAAAATATGTTAGCTTAAACATCTGTGTGTATATTTTATTGCTATATAATTGTTCTTATACATATTATATATGATGTATTATATAGAGATAGATAATATGTATGTTCATATACATTATGTGCATATATATACATATATTTTTTTAATAAAAAATTTATATTTTTTTTTTTATTATAAAGAAACTTGATCAAGTTCAAGGTAACGTACGATGTTGTTATTTTTTCCATGTTATTGCATTTTAATTGCTACTTTTTTAGTTATAATAATACGTTGGACGATTTAGATATGATTCATTTTTGATAATTGCTTTAAGTTAATACTTTTTTAGTCTAATTATGCCATCATTATCTATAGAATTGAATAATTTATTTAAAAAAAAATATATATTATATTCATGTAGTAGGTATAAATTTCTTTTTAATTGAGATAAAAAAGGCGCATTTTATTTTATTTTATATTTTATCAAACTGATCTTAGCTCTAGATTTAAATATTTGTAATGATAGGAAAATTTTATATTTTTTTTTTATTTTAATTGTTTCTATGAGAAAACTTTGACTTTTAATCCAGATAAGAAAATTATGTAGATTGTATAATGTACATACTATGTATGTAATAAACAATTTAAAAGAAAAATAAAATTCTAATTACTAATAGTTTAAAAAGATCGTAAGTTTTATAAAATTTCTTTTAAGGTTGAGAAATTGCAAAAAGCGAATTCGATACTTGGTTTGGATCATCTTTTTCTTAGCTCTAATTGATAACAATTTAAATAAACTTTTGAAGTAAGACAACAAAGAAGAATCAAAATATTTTATAATAAAGTATCTTAAGCTATAAAATAAAGAAAGTTTTGAAATAAATGACTTGATTTAATCAAATTTCTGCAATACAATCATATCGAATTTAAGTAGTTTTAAAATATGTTTACCTACTTTCGGATTAGTATTGAATACAGTTACTCATACATTTTATTTCATTATTTCGAAAGCTCCCGATCTGCTAATTTTATACATTGCTAGTTTATACATTGCTAGTTTATGCATTGCTAGTTTATGCATTGTCGCGAACAATTTAAAATGGATCGTTGGTTGGTTACACTAAAAAAAACTTTCAATTTCGTTTAATTTAAACATAATAGTATAATAACATAATAATGAATAATAATATTTTTTCCCCTAATTTATTATCTGACAGAAGTTTAGAAAAAATATTTTTTAAAAGTGTACAAATCACTATAAAAAACGAATTAGATATACATTGAGCTTAACTAAGCATTCACGCAAAAAAAATTTCTTCATGCAAAAATTTTATATTTTAAAGATTTAATGGATTTTGATAAAACTAAATATGTATGCAACGAATAAAGGTCCCGATTGTGTTCAAGGATTCGGTTTTGTTCTGGAATCTAAAAAAAATTTAAGTATTATGTGAAAAAAGTAGGTAATTTGAGTTCAATTCATTTTGACACAAGTCCTTACTTTGAATGTTTAATTCTTTTTATTGGTCGCTAAATTTGTTTTTCATCTTTTATGGGTGAAAAGGTGAATAAGGTTGATAAACGCTGTGATCATACAAACACGTCATATTATTAAACAAAATAAAAAATTCTTATAAAAATTGGTCCCATTTGGCTATAATTTAATAATTAAATATTAGAAAAAAAAAAGTCAAACAATATTTTATAAATAAGAAGCCACGACACGAAAGCCTATTTTATTTAATAAAAAAAAAAGTAAGTAGGGTGGAGAACATATTATGTATGTAAATATTACGATTAATCAAGGTGTCAAAAGTTTAATTTTAATATGAAAAAAACTTTTACTTGTTCACTGTTGGTAATCGCATTGTAGGAAATCTAAGTGAAGTATTGTACGTACATTAGAGTGGTTCAAATGACCAACATATAGCCAAAGGACTTTTGAACACTTGTAATTTATTCAAAAATTTCTTCAAATACATTTGGATCGTAAAAATTAAAGAAATATTGATGACTAAATTACCCACGAAAATAAACTATACATAATAAGTGAAAATTTTCAAAATACAGAATAAACTAAATATATATTTTTAAATATTTAAAAAAAAAATTAAAAATCAATATAATGTAGGTACAACAACACAGGTAGGTATATATGTATTTTTTTTTAAATAAATTAATCTATTTTTAAGTTCTAAAATATATTGTTTTGATAGGAAATTTTGTCAGCTTTTTAATAAAATCATTAAAGGAAAAATAGACATTATGGAAGCTAAGCTATCAACATTTTTTTTATTCCAATATAAAATTTTTTTAAATTATAATGTTAAGTACAAGAAATTTCCTAATAAAGCTTTAGTATATTTTGATAAATTTTTTAAGAATTTGAAGAAAGAAAATATAAGATAATAAATATTATTACCTACCTACTTAATTATTGTTAATTGTAATAATTTAATTTTTAAATCTAATTAGAGAGAGAAAAAAAATTAAACTATAGAAGTTGGTCCGCAATGATTTTATGCACTTTTCAAATATACATTTGGAATTTTGGTGATGCGACGAAAAAAAAAGTCGACAAAAACTTTAAATAGTTTAATTTTTTTAATCACACCTACCGATTCTTCCACCAGCGAGTATAAAAAAATTTTCTGCCTGGTGAACAAATAAAAAAAAAAATAAATATTGCACGGCTCCAAACAAAAAGAGAATTATGTAAACAGTATTTAAATGTGTACAAATTTAAATAAAATAACTTTGACTTAAAGTTCGAAATCGAATTATAATATTTCTTTAATTGGCTTAGAAAAAAAAAATTAGAATAAAAATTAACATAATTATGTGCACTGTATTATTTTATTGGCTTGCCATATTCGACAACAATTATTTACCTACTATGAAGTTAGACAGAAAAGAGAAAAATTCGACAAATATTATTTATTGACTCATTTTATAAACAAAAAAATTCGAAGTGAAAATAAAGTTCCTAGCTCTAGATAGAGCATTATACATACAGCGTGCCCCGAAATTAAACGTCATTACTTAGTTTTGTTCTGAACTGTGATTAACAGCAGGATAAAAAAATAAATGGACTTTGTAACTGAGCAATTAAAAAAACTGAAAATTCATTAAAATTCCAAATATCTCGAAAACTATTCACTTTTTTTTACTAAGATAATATTTTATTTTAATATTGTGATCAGTCATGAGTCGACCTATAATCTCCCCAAGAATTGACATTGACACGCTGTATACCTGTATTTAATATTTAATATAGTCCAAAAACTAATGAGTATTTTGGTTATCCCGAAGTTCTATTGTCTACCCCAAAAGGGTGCAAGATATAAATAAATACCTAATAAGAATTTTTAATCCAGATTTTATTGATCACTATAAATTGCAAGCAAAATTGAGATTCGTCTATTTATCACTTATAATATTTATTATTTTTATAATATTAATATTATAAAACTAAAAAAAAATAAATATATTTTAATAAAATTACCACATCATCTATCCAATTAGACATTTTTTATGTTAATAAAATTCTTTTCGAATCACAGATTAAATTTCACATATTACATGCTCACACATAATAATTATAATAATAATTTTTAATATAGAAGTAAATAAATATAAACATATGTCCGACAAATTTAACGAAAATCGAAAGTTTTCGAGAAAAAAAAAAAAAAACTAAGTATTTTAGAAATAATTATTATATATTAAAATAAACAAAAAAAAAAAAAAAAAATTAAATTTCTAAATTTCAAAAAGTTTTATTTAAAAAAAAAAAAATTAATAATTATGTATTAAACTCTTCAAGCCGTTAAAATGACTAAAACTTAATAATAAAAAGTCCTAAAATAATTATTTAAAAACAAGCTTCCAAAAAATGTATTTGTATTAGAAAAATACATATGGTTTTTTTTTTTTTTTCTTTTTTTTAAATAAAAAATTTTACTTGTGTTTTTTTTTTTATTTTTTCAAAATATAGAAAAAAGTTTATTTTTATTCTTATTATTGTTAGACTCAAATATTTTTTTGAAGTAATATGAAAACAAACTTGAAAGAACTTATGTACATATAGTGAAAATGTTAGAAATTACAATTGGTTCGTAAAATTCGACTAAAAAAACATTTTCTAATTTCATTTTCGATTGAAAATAAAATTCCATACCTATTCATTGAATTTCAACAAAAATTTGATTGCTTCTTACGTCGAGACTCGTTATTAACAATAATCCGCCAGAATTTATGTAAATTTAATTATGTCATCAAAACATCCTAAAAAAAAAAAAATTCAAAAATATTGTTTCTCTTCATATAATCAAATTAATAAAATTTTAGCTTTGGTAGATAATAATTAATGATTTTTCTAAATTGAAGATAATATCCGCAAGTCTTATATTTCTATTAATTAATTAACAATTTTATCGCGATTGAATTGAAATAGAGTTCATTATTTTTCGTTAATTTAAATTTAAAAAAAAAATAATTAATTTGATTTTAATTTTCTCGTCTCTGAAGAAAATTTCAATTGCACTATTAAATCAAGCATAAACATTACATATATATATATCGACGGGTCCGAAGAGTACTATGGTAAATCGAGATACGATAGAAACCGATTTATATTAAAAATGTATCTCCGCACTCATATCTACGATTTTGGGTCATACTGACGTTCCTAACTAAAATAAAACACATTCAAAATAATAAAAATATTTTTATTGTAACTAAAATCGACGTACGAGCTGAAATGTATATTCATATACAAGCCCACTTTCCATCAGTCAAAAATTGTAAATGAAAATACGATCAGTTAAAAAATAAAAAAAATATTATTTTATCATGAGATACAATTAATGAATGTCAGAACTTGTCGTTTTTACAATCTTAAACTTCCGTTAACCACCAACTTGCGATATTGGCACTAAATTGAGCGCTGTCGTATGTGAAAATGCGATTTTATTGTGCTTTGTTTTGTTAGACCTAAATAAAGATACGATGTCAAACGTACTTAATATCGTCAACTTACGATATTAAACGGCAGAAAAAAATTTGCAAGTATCGTATATCCATTTAGGCATTGTTAGTAAATTAAGCGATAATCGTAAAAACTTAAAAATGTGAAAATTTGATAGAAATTTTCAAATTTTCCAATAAATTTTAATTGTTAAAAATATAATATAATTTTTTTCATAAAACCATGTAAAAAAAATGAGGACTCTTGAAGAAAAATTTTAAAACAAGCAGTTTTTTGCTTCCTGTGAAAACTAGTGTTTTTGAGATACGATAGTACTCTTCGGACCCGTCGATATGGTGGCAAAAAGAACGTTCCGACGAAATTTTCGTATTGTTCTAATACATGAATATAAAACAATGAGATCACGAATTATACTTGTTAAAAAAACTTTTTTAAATTTTAAAATTTTCTATTCGAGCATAACTTATATATATGGAATAAGAAAATTAAAAAAATCTACACAAAATATAATAATAAGTATGTATATACAACATATTTATTATAGTACGTAGATTACAATATACTTTTCTGTTTTTTGTTTAATAAACATGAACGACCAATAATATTGGTGTTTTTATTTACATGCTCGGTATTTTTTTTTTTATGAAAAATTCTATGTTTATTTCTTTGTGGAAAAACAATCTAAGTATATATTGTATTTTATACCAAATGTCTGTCCAACTTAGCAATTTATTTATAATGTATAATCCTTTTGAAATGAAATTTCGATAAAAACACATTATTATGGGGTGAAATTCTATAACTATGTTGTTCAAAAAATTGTTAATCGAACAACTACTGTGTATTATATGTTTCATAAAAAATATTGTTCGAACAACATTTTTTTCAACAACATAGTTATAGAATTTGGCCCCGGAATAAATAATTTTTGTTTAAAATTTTAACTAAATCCTGAAAATTGTTTTTGAGTGTCAAGTTATTTATTTAAAAGTAAACAGAAGTTATGCATTAATAATTAACTATTTTATTCTACATTTAACGTTAATTTTTATTTTTTGAAGCAACCATCATAAAATTAATAAAGCTAATGAGATTTACTGGCAACCATTTTTCGTCATCCTATTGTTAAATTTTATAATCTTTTTTTTTTTGTTTTTATTTCATTTTATATGACCGTCTTTTTTTGTAATTCTTATACTTAGTACAAATATTATAGTTAAAGTGCTGTAGAATCATTGAAAATTATATGATATATGTATTATACTTTTCATTATATATAATATACTTGCGATCAATTATAATTCAATTTTGTTTAGTAAAATGTTTATAGGAAGCCCTACAGAAAATGATTTTGTTGCAAAATATACGATAAATAATAATTTGAATAAAAAATAATTAAGTATAAAATTTTGTAAGAAATTAAATATTTGAAATTTAAGGTGTAAAATAAATTTTATATTCAATTCAAACTTATTTAACATCAACGCTACGTAAATAAGTAAAAGGTAAAAAAAGTCTAAAAATTAAGTATCTACTTATAATTTGTCTGGATGAAAATACGGATTAATGTGGTGAAATTGAGTCACTAAGAAAGTAAATATTGATTAAGGATTATACTGAAATATGAAATATTTCTTAACTATAAAATGTAAATTTTATGATAAATTGCTTTTAATATTTGTTTTAGTACCTCTAAAAATACCTACCAACTAAAAAAGAATCATGAATTTTTTTCTTATTTAAAACTGCTTAAAAAAATTACATAAAATATTACTTACTATAAGTATATCTTTCAACTTAAAAGCTTAGAAAACTCCCATATTAAATTCTGAACTTTGGCATAATAAAACAAAATTTTTGGACAAAGAGAAATTTGTAATGCAATTGAAAATGAAAAACTCTCATTATATTATGACCACCAAATATAATGAGATCATGGCGGAATCATTAGAAAATGTTTCACATTCAAGTAATTTTAAGTCTCGAAAATATAAAATTTCGAATAAAAGGTGATAACAATTTTAGAAAAATCTTATAAACTATATTTAGAAATGTCGAATATTTTTTTGCACATAACTCATTTACACATACATAAGTACCTACACATTATATACAATTCTATACAATTTGCATATATTACATAGGAGTAAGTTTTGAAAATTGTTTATGAATAAACATAATAAATATAATTATGTATATAAAAATTCTAATTTATATTTTATTTTCATAGGCATCATCAAACGATAATTGAAAAAAAATTAGTAAATAAAAATAATTCAAAAACAAAAACTCATATTTTTTAGAAGTAATGATGCTGGCCAGTATTTTTTTTCAGCGAATAATGGGAATAATATTGAATAATTTATTATTGAATGCTATAAATTTTGTGAATATATTTTTAAATTTTGATTTAAAAGCTAAATTCAGAGCATTACTTCCACATATTTTAATCATTAATCATTCAAAAGGACACTTAGTTACATTTTTTTTGTACTTAAAAATAAATTTTTGAGTTAAAATTTGAGAAAAAATTATATTCCAAAAGTCTATTTTTTCAACTTATTAATTTCGCGACGCAATGTTATTGCAAATTAAAATTAAAAAAGAAACCTTTTTAAAAACAATTTGTTTTTTAAGAAAATGTAGATAAAGTTAAAAATTGTTTTCGCTGCTATTTGCATAATTCAAATTTAAATTAATAAACAAATAGATTCAGTGTCAAATTAAAATTTTTGAAAATTAAAACACATAGAAATATTACCAACCGAAATTTTAATTCTATAATTCAATATTATTATTATTTATTGATTTTTTAATTTGAAGTCAAAAATACCTATCCGAATGAAAAATAATTTAAAAAAAAAGTACTTAATTGAAGAATTCAGAAAACGAATTTCTAGTTTTGAATATATATAATTCTCTGTATATAATTCTGTCATATATGTATTATTATAAATTTGGGAAGCAAATGTCATATACCTAAATGTCCTATAAAAAGTAGAACTCACGCAAATAAAATACTTTTAAGTACTTTTTTTTAAATATTTTTTATTAAAAATAATTTAAAATGCAATGAAAAGAAAATTCAGAACAGATTAAAGACAACTATAATAACTCAATAAGTTTGAATGAAATTATATTAATTAAACAATTTTATTTGACCGACAAACCGAACTTTGTCTCGAACTTTATAAACCATTAAAGACTGATCAAAATAATTTCTGAATTAAGAAATATGAATTCAAATATGAATTCAAAAGCTATTTTAGGAAAGAAAATAAAAAAAATTTATAATTAACAGATATTTAATTTATTTAAATAGAATAGAATTCTTATTTTTTTAAATTCTAAATTGAGAAACAACAGAGCAATATTCCAAAATTGATTAAAAAAAAAATGATTATTTTTTTCATTGAATTCTACTTTTTTTTTATTTTTTGCTAAGCTTTTATTTATGTGTAGGAGTTAATAATAATAAATAAATAATATGTAAATAAATAATAACAAATAAACGGCGCGGTGGCTGGTTTGCTTTTTCTTTTTTTATAAAATAATTTTTTAATTTCAAGTTCAAGGCCAACAACTACTTCAACATATGTGTACTTTTATTTTTCTATACATAAAAGAATATATCGTAGAGACAAAAATAACAAAAATTTAATAGATATTAAAAAAAAAAAAGTATAATGTAAATATTTATTTATATTTACGGATTTATTTTGGAATCAACAAAAAAAAAAAAAAAAAAAAATAATAATTTTTATGAACCCAAAAAAAAATATATTGAGCACAAAAACTTGATAAACTATTTTTAAAAATATTAAAGCTTCTTATATAATGTGCCTACATTCTGGAGAATGAAATAACCAAATTCTTGTTAATTCGACTCCGCTGCTTTAAAGTACTCAACCAGAATTTATTAAAAATTCATTACAAACTAAAGTAAATTAGTTTTGAAATAGGAAGTCTTTTATCCGTAACTAGCCATATAATTAATTGTATTAGTTTCAAAACTTGTCATTTATTAAAAAGTTTTCCTCACAAAAATGCAAAAAATAAAACATCTGTGAAAAAAACTTTTAAATATTATTATAAAATACCATAAATAATTGAAACTAAATTCAAGTTCTTCGGTCAGTTTTCAAGCTTTAAAATCGTTTTTTCTCAATATCTCAGTTATCTTTTTGGATCAAATAGCCAGTTTTGATTCTGTAGTACCCCTTAGATGACACCCATCATTGTGGGTATATATACCTACTATACCTACCTAGCTTTAAGAATTTTTGATTATTGCGAATTTCGGAAAAGAAAACGGACAAGTTTTTAATTTCATTACGGTTTTGTCAAGCTGATAGAATATTACATTTCATTATGGTGAAAAAATTTAATGTGCTGTCCATAATGGACGATTATTTTGTCATTTTAAAATGTTCCAAATCCAATTGATAAAATAGAATTATTTTTTGGTAATTAAGATAAGCTTACGACATTTTCATCAATTTTTTGTCGTTAATATCTATTATTAATTATGTATAAAATCACAATTAGATACAACTTTGACAGTCAAAATCGAACAAAACTATCTAAGAGCCTAGGATCCTAGGAAAGAAAGAAAGGGTTTAAATTTAAAGTTTAGAACCTTTGGTCTAAAGTAAACATTGGTTAATTTAAATATTTCTAGATAAATTAAAGAAATAATCCGAATAGCGTACCTACCTACCAAATTAAAATTAAAATTTTTTAATTTATAAATTTTAGTATTAACTTGACATTTGATTTTCAATTAATTTTTTTTTTTTAATAAAATTAAAATGTCAACCTTTGTTTTTTAACACTATTTCTTTCATTTCTTTTTTTATTCATATCTATTGAATTTATTCAGTTTATTACAAATATAATTTTACAAACCTTTATTTAATTAATTAATTTTATTTTTTAATTTATTTCAATAAAAGAAAAAATACTAGGTAGGTATATTTTTTTTAATATTAGAATTCAGAAATTAATGGTTGCACAATGTTATTTACAAACTTGAAGTATGTAACGACGCCGATGTTATTTTATGTTTTTGATTTACAGTTAGCCGGCTTATACTCATGGCTTCATGGTAAATACGAATTTTTTACATGGATTAAAGATTTGAACTAAACTAGTTTACCTAATCTGCCCTAAAGATTCTCAAGCGAAACGCTCGCCGGCAAATTTTTTTTTTGACATTAAATTAGATGAACAAAATACATTATACGGCGTTCAAACAGGCCCAAAATTATATAGTTTAATCTTAAACTAGTGTAGTTTTGGTTTCTACCATACAAAATTTCTGTAGTTGGTTACACCAGTTTAAGCTAAAACTACTTATTAAAACTAGAAAATGAAAGCAGTAAGCAAAAGTGAAATCAATTATTTGTAATAAATCACAGCATAATCTATGTAATATGGTCGTGCGAAATAAAATGTGGTGAAAAACTAAAAAAAAATGTCTACTTATACAAAAAAATCATAATAAAAAATATAAACAATAACAAAAATTTTTTTAGTTGACAAAATAACACTAGTTTAATTTTATTTTATATCTGAACGGTTTGCTTAAACTACAAAATTTTATAGTTCAAATTTTGATGTTTGAACATGATATTAGGAATTTGAAATCATACTGAATTTAAAAAGTTAAATAGTGAATTTTTAGTCGGCTATAAACTATGAAAATTTTGTGGTCGACGCCGAAATTTATGAGTACCCAATTTAAAAAACACATTAAAATGGTGGTCACACAAATATTTTGAAGTTCCTTTTGTTGTCTTTCAATCATTCTTCAAATTTATTTAAAAATACACACTTACCCACTATTAAATCCACATGGGTTCAATAATTTTATTTTTCGTTTTATTTTTAAAGTGAAACTGGAAACTAATAATAAAATATTTTTGATTTTAACACTTAATTAATTGTATTCGATTCGAAGAGAAATAAAAATAATTTTATTTTTAAAGACTTAGTATTACCAGTGGTGTGGGCAAAAATTTTAATTCCCTGAGAAATTCTTCATTTCTTTTGTAGATAAATTTAAGATAAGAAACGTTAAATTTTCGAATTTTGTATACTTGAAAAAAATATAGGGAAATTAATATATGAATATAATACATGTACCTGCTTATTAAAACCGATACAAATTAAAATGCATAGAACATAATTCTTATAAAATCTCTAAAAAATCTAGTGAGAAAATTAATTGAAAAAAACTCATAATGTAAACACTGAAATATTTTCTATCTGTCAAAGATATGTAAGCAGGCCACAAGCGACATTTGAGGCTTAGGCTAAATTGTTCTTTTTTCAGCTTGAATTAAATTTTAGATTCAGAACACTTACTGCTTCCGCTTAAACTGTTATACTTGCAATATTAGGATACCGTTGAAACATAATTAATAATGTATCAAATTATGAATATGAATAAATGATTAAAATGAAGATATTTTTGGGTGTTACTGCAGTTTGTCTGCATGACATTATTTTGAAATTTGAAAAGGGGGTAAAGGCGGTCTCCAAACCACCAAATCCGAAAGCTTTTTTCTCGAAAATACTATCAAAAAATTACTGAATTATTAAATTGTTCAGGTCAATAAATTTTCTGGTTAAGTGGAATCGAAAATATAGGTATAAGTCGGCCTTGTTTAATACTTACCAGTTTTAATTTGGTTTATCCTTTTTATTAGCCCCACTCAAAATTGGTCAAAAACGTACGCAAGATATTTGCTAAAATTTAAATGGGATAAAACAAACATTGGGGGGAAAAAGTGAAATAAAAAACGAAAGAAATTCTTCTCTAATTGCAATTTGTGTAAAGCTTGAATATTGAGATTCTTATATTCAGAACATTATCATAGAAATTTGTTATTTTTATTTCGGATCCAATTTCGAGCTCATTTAGATCTTAGTTTATTAACTTCCAAATTCAAAATTCTACAAATAAATAATATTAAAACTAGTACCTATTGCATTTAAATTTTATTTAAAAAATTTTAGTAGATTTACGTGAAATTATACCTAAATAGGTAATTATGAAATTTATTTTGTCAACAATTAAAAAAAAGATAATTACAAGTGCACACAAACTAAATTTATATTAAAGTATACCATTAATTTAATTAAAAAATATGTAGGATAAAAATAAATAACATAATTTTGTAATCATTTTTTTACATAGCTGGAGCCTTTTTGCATACTTCTTTTATTAATTCATCGATTCTTGAACTTGCGCCTTTAAAAGTAATTGGATGTGGACCAATCATTTGAATAAATTGTGCAACATCAGGAGACACCTAGAATATATACAAACATATAAAAAATATATATACATATATAAAAAATGGAAAATTACAGCTGTAAAACGAAGTAAGGCTTTCAACGTTCGGAATAAATGTTCTTCTGAAGGTTTAGTATTAAAGAATTGTAAGATTGCCATTGCTAGTTCCACAGCAACATCATCGAAAACCTTTAATGACAAAAAAAAATGTTTTATAGATTTCAGCTTAAACAATATATTTCTTAAAAAAATATAAAACATTATAAATATACGATATGTGCAATGAAATTTGGTAAAATTGCCGAAACTCATTCAATACGAAAAAGAATTTTTTCCAATACATGAATCAAAATCTTTTTGAGTTATTAATATTTTATTTTATTATTGGTTTTCGTCGGTTTTGTGAAATATCCTCAAACTCACTTTTTATTAAAGTAATTGAAATTTTTTTATTAGTGGATAGCAAAGCAATTCTTATATTCACACAGAAAAGTTATGAATCCATTGCTTCTTTATTATTTAAGAATACTTTTACTTGAAATTATTGAAAATTATTGAATTGTTTTGCCCTGATGTCAAGCTTAGGCCTCCTCATAATTATTACTTGACAACGTTAACTATCATTTACAGTTCTTGATATAATTAACAGTTTAATTTGTAAACTTAAACTGAAAGAAATTTGTATTCGATGCTGTGAGATTAATTTTGTATTGAAATTGCCTATTATCCTTTATGATATTTTTAATTTGTTTTTTTTAATAAATACAACCTTAATTCAATGTACCTAATTAAAAATTAGTTGAAAATATAGTGAAGTAAACTGAAAAGAGAGTATCGACTTAAATTATTATCAAAAATGTCCAAATCGTTCATATTTTTATTTAATTTTCAAGTCTATTGTAATGATTACTCGATTTTTCGAAATTATTTATTCGTAATGACATAGAACTTTAAATTAAAAATATTGGTGAAATAGGAAAATATCATCCTACTTAAATATTATCAAATTTTATATAAAATTAAAAATATAGGTTCTTCTTAATTCTAAAAATAATAATAATAAATCAATAGCTCACAACATCTAATTCAAAATACCTTTGATTTACTTCCTTTAGGTAACATTTGTCGCAAACTTCTAGCATGTAGAAATTTCTGTAATCATAAAATTTCTTTTCGGAATATCTGATCAAATTTCTTTTTTTTTATATGTAAATATTTTGAAACTTTAGTAAAATTAGTAGCTTCAAATGTAAATGAAAATGATAATGTGAGCCAAAGATGTGGTTATATTTTTTTATGAAATAAAATAAAATGCTTATGAAGAAAATTAAAAACTTTATAAATTAAAAGCGATACAGACCACAGTTTTTACCTCCTTAATGGCAAGATTATATATTATACTGGTGCCAATATCCTGAAGAGTTGGACAACTAGCTAATAAACAATGAACTGCTACTTTGGTTGAGCCTAAAACAATATTAGTAGTATATAGAACATCTAGTACATAAAATATTAAATATTTTTAAGTTAATTTTTATGTTATTTCCCTTCACACACCGTTCTAAATGTCTGATTATTATTCGAATAAAATATTTATAATTATTTCTAAAATAATATTTGCTGTAATAAAATAACCTTGACCGGACTATTTTTACATTTTGTTATTTTATATCATTTTGAAAAAACATTGTTTCTAAGATCATTCATCAGTATTTGATAGCAATAATTAATAAATATTAATAAATCTTACATTTTGATACTATATCAAAATAGAAATTGGTTAGATTCTAATCACATAAAATGTAGTAAAATTGAAAGTAAGTTTACATATTAAATATTAAAAATACCTCTGATATTGGAAATTGGTTGATTGTTGTATGTCCATTCAGAAATATACAAAAGCCATTCGGAAGAGCTTACGTTTTCAAACAGATTGCAAATCTAGAGAAAAAAACCATAAATAAAACGAATACTTTTATTTTTATTACTCACAAATAAACCCCAGGATTGTTGTTCCTCTGGCGTATGCTTATCAATATCCTGTGAAAAGCTAAAAAAATATAACGTGAAAATATGAACAGTATTGTTCAACCAACCAAACCGATTAATTTTTACTTTAAATTCAATAAGTATTGACAAAAGCTTGTACAATTCTGCCGAAGTACACATTTCAAACAACATTTTTGAAAGTGTCGGATAAATAATCGGTCAAGCGGTTTCGGATCAGATTTTTTTTAAGAATATATATGATAGTATTATGATTTTATTTACAACTAATTTATATGCTCAATAATGAACAAAGAAAAAACCCACTTCATTAAAACATGATCACGTCTATCTTGATGGAGAATCAAGACAACGTCGTCTTTTAGTGCTGCATCAGCTAATATTCGAATCAAATGCACTCGAGTTTCTGGTGAAAAACTGGGTTCTCTTAATATTCGCCCTAAAAAATAATTTAACATAATAATATTAATACTATTATAATATATTTTCACAATATCTTACCAACAAACACTAAAAAGTTATCACCTAGTGCCCAAGAACCTTCTCCTTCAATAAGATATTGATGAAGTTCTTCAATTGCAGTTTCTTCCTCTTTTGATAACTTTCCATCTAATAATTTGACTAAATTTTCTAACTCAATTTTTGGCTAAAAAAATTAAATTAAAAATTTAAATGTACACATGTGTAAGTGAGTTTTGAAAATTACATCAACTGTTCGAAATACAATAGCTGGTTCTCGATTTTTTCTCCTTTCTTCCTCTTCGGCTCTTTCCTTAGCTTCTTCTTCAAGAACTCTTTCTGAGGGTAACATTTCAGGAGGCACGTTTTCATTAGAATTTCCATTTAACTGTTGCTCATTAGTTTCAGACATTGCACTATTGGAATTATTATTTTCACTAGTTTCCTCAAATACTTGTGAACCGTTTTCTTCAAATCTTATTTTTCTTTCTTTTTTATCTTTTTTACGTTCACGTTTTTCGATTTTTTTTCTTATTGCCTGCCTACTCTCTTCTAATGCTAATGATTCTTGTCTGGCTAATTCTATTTCAGCATTCAAATCATCAAAGTCCGGACTAGGTTCACGAACTCCTATTGGCGGTTCAAATGAAAAACTATTTGACGATGAACTATTACCTCCTAACGATTGTATTAACGGTGCAATAGTTTGACCGAGCTGAGATTGTAAAAACTCTGAAGGTAAGTCTAAAATATATTTAGGTATACTGGCACCGGATAAAAACTGACACACCTCTTCGGAAAATGTGTTGCAATTATGTTCCAACAAATTATAATTTGAGCCACTGAAAAAATTTATAAAATAATTATTGAAAAAAAACAATTAATTAATCATCTATATTATAAATATGATTTTAAGCAAATATCGTATATTATTAGTGCGATTTCGAGCAAATTATCAGATAGTGAAATTAAGAATCTTTCATTTAAAAATATAAAAAAAAATTTAAAAAAAAGTTGCTGTGAAAAATATTATTTTATTTTTGTTGTGTTTTTCAATGTTAGAAATATAACTTTATAAAATCGTAGGAAATTAAATGTAATGCTCTTTAAAAGAAAATTTATTTATTATCATTATTTGTATAAAAAATAATAATTATACCAAGTCTAAGTTTTCATGATATTATTTTATATGTTGTTTTGATTATATTGTCCTTTTTTACAACATATTATAGGTTATTGACCAGTTTGGCAATATTCCAATAAAAACTCAATAAAATTTATATACGAATTAAATTTAAATACGTATTAGATTCTTAAAATTTCTATTTAGTATGAATGTTCGAATAACACATCATGCATATAGGTACTATGTATAATTATATATATATTTTGATATTTAATATACATATTAGAAATAACACTTTATTTTATATATCTGTGTTATTCAAACGTTTTCTAATGTGCTTTATTCTTTAAGTACGATATATTATTATTATATTTATAATCTTGAATAAAATTTAGTGGAATTATTTTGTAACACCTGAGACTGAAGTAATTTTCTTAATTAGAAAAAAAAACAGATTGCACATCATTTCTATTAATAGATAAAGAAAATTTTTAAACATAAAATTTATCGTGAATCTTTTATATGAATGTATCTATGCGACAAAGTTAAAAATATACATATAAATTATTTTGAAACTAAATTTAGAATCTTAAGAATGTCTCACAATAGCTAATACATTTTATACAAATTTCAAACAAACTTCAAATTATAAATAAAACTAAAAATATATTAAATGAGGCTTAACATTTGTTGTTTTTTTTAATATTCTTAAGAAACGACAATAAACCATTTAGAATTATTTTCAAAAAACTATAATGAATTTAATGAATTTATATAATCAAATTACCGGTATTTACTATCAGCTAAACCTCGGATATAATCTTTAAAAACTTGGAATGGAATAAATGTTTCTCCAATTTGCTCAACTTTTTGTGGCTGGCCTAATACTGTACCACCCTGAAAAAAAAATGAAATTTAATTAAAATATGATTTATATATATTTTCTTGTTTTCTACAAATAAATTGTATAAAATTTTGATATAATTTCTATTAATGGCAAACATATAAAATGAAATTGAATTCATAACGCAGTGACGATTTATTTTCACCAAATATTATAAATTACTATTTAATATAAATATGTATATTGAATAAATCACCAATCTAAAAAAAAAATTATTCAAATATATCTGCAAATATATCAAATATATCTTATTTAAGCACCTTCATTACATTGTTTTAATCACATATTTTTGAATATTCTTTTTTATATATATTTTTTTTTTATTTAAAAAGTTCTAGATTTGACAATTTGTTTTATTAATATAATAAGTAATGAAATCGAAACTATTTACTTTTTAATTTTAATATTTTTTTTTACTACAAGTCTGCCTTTAAGTCTACATATTGTAAAAAATTAAAACGTATATTAAGAGTAGGTATATTGATTTGATTGTATTAAAAAAAATCACAATTTTTATCACTACTAGTTTAATTCATTTCGTCACTGATTTATTTATTACGGAAATTTTTAGTACAGGAAATATATTTTTATGGGTTAGCAAACACTTTTTAATTGATACAAATTTGGGGTTATTTAAAGATATTTCATTATACGGGCCAGATCAACAAAATTACGTTTTTAGAAGTAAAACAAAAACACAAACAAAAAATTTTTTCTAATGATTTTTGTACACAACATGTAAATAATTTTAATTTATTTCAAAACTAATTAGATGAATTTATCGACTTTTACATAAATTTGGTCTATTCAATACCTTATTCCAAAAAAATTTGTTTAAATTACGACTGGAAATTTTTCAATCCAATCACCGAAGATAGTTGTTGATTTACTAAAAAAAAAAATAAGTAGAAATTTTTATAAATAATTTATTCTAAGAGAAAATGTGTATTAACGAAAATTTAAAAAGAAAAATGAAAACTTACGAAAACTCATCCGATTTAAAAACGAAAGTATTTTTAAATATTTTCATACTTTAAAATTTCGGAGCTCTCAATTTAAAAATTCACCTTTTATTAAATAGATACATATACCTACATACTTAGTATCTACATTAGTGGAAATTAATTTGGAATTAATTTTTCAAATAAAAACAGTAAACAAGACTTTTTAGAAAATTGAATTTTTTCAATTTCTGTTTTCATTTTCACAAACTTTAAGTTAGTTTTGCTAAAGGCCTTATTTTCTCAGGGCGTAAAAAAAATTATGTATATGAATACTTGATAAAAAATTATAGAATAATAACGCTTTAAAACTGAAATAAATATTGGTCACTAAACCAATTCAAAAGTTTTTTTCTTCTATAATTCAAAATTGTTTACCTATTCTACTCGCTAATATGATATTTCTATTTGTGAAACATTCTACAAATATCACAGAAATGTGCATTTATCTCCTTTTCATCGTGTTTATATTTCCAAAATTAGAATCATAATACTTAAAGACTATACATTTCAACCATTCGAAAATAGAAATAATTAAAAATAATAAAGCATTTTTATATTACACTAAAGACTAACATAATGCAGCAGTACAACGGGCCATTTGGCCTAGATGCAAGGAAATCGTAGAATTTCCGACCCGCTACAACCTAACCTAACCTAACATAATGCAACTTCTAGTTGTTAAAAAAATATATATTTGATCTCGAATTGGTAACTAAAATGTCGTCCGAAATGTTGATCGAGGTGCTAATATAAGACAAAATATTACGCTGATAAATTCAGTTAAAATACACGAGTTCTTGAACTTGAAATTTGTATCGTCATAGAAAGAATCATAAACAACAAATACAAGAAACTGAAAATTTTAAGCTTTCGACGTATTATTTTTATATTCCTTTCTTCTTATTTTTGAATAATATTACATATTTATAAAATAATATAAAAATTATAAGGCATAAAAATACTATGTAGGAGTTTGTTTTTTTTTTTTGCTATTTCATACGTATATTCGAATGACTACATTTTGATTGTAAACAACTTGAGCCATATTTATTATCTTTAATTATAATTTGAGTTTAAACAAGTTAAAAAGAGTATGATTAAAACATAGCGATATAAATATTAATCAAAAATAAAAAAATAACAAGAATATTAAAATAATTTTAAAAATTGAACATTCGATGGATCTAATTATAATTATAATGTAGATACTTTCTCCCATAATTGAACTGAAAACACTTTTTTAATGCAAATTAAATTTCTGATAAGGGAAATACATAAGATAGGTATATTAAGTTCGAAAATTATTTATTCGTTTATAGAATAAAAAACGGATGAATGTCGGAATTTTCAATATACATATTATTTTACATTTTCTGGCTACGTATAAAATGCTATTATATTTCAGAGAAAAATATAAATGGCCATCAAAACCCTTCGTTATTCGAGCTATTTTTGATTAACTATTAAATGATTAACATTTATAGAGCTAAGATTCCAACTTGGGAATCACTGCAGGATGTATCTAAATCAAATATTTTCCTCCTTTTCATGAGTAATTATAAGAAAATATGAAAATAATGTAGATAAATTGTGATATGATTTGTATGTGTATTAAAAATAATACCCGCGTGCCCGACAACCTTTAAATAAAAAAATTATTCGATTTGGTTCAGAAACAAAATCGTAATCGGTATTTAAAGAAATTCCTTTACGTACATTATATAGATTTTCAATTATTAAGATCATAATCCATACATCTATATGTTTTTTTCCATTTCGTTATAGTTATAATTAAAAAAAAATGAACACCTACATTCTTTATTTTTTAGGTATATTTTAATATTATATTTTGTTTTTATTTATATTCTGCTAATAAGTTTTACTTATATTTTATAACTTAAAATAATAATTTGCGATTTAGTGTATTTAGTGTATTTTATTTTCATGTGTTATTTCCCAGAAGTTATCCTTAAACTTTAAATTGATATTTTTCGAAAACATTTCAATTCCTTGCAAATTTAGTATTACTTTATTTTATTATTTTTTAAATATAAGTTGATTTTATTTCATATGATAATGTACACTAATATTCAATATATTTCGTAAGCAATAGCAAGTAATTAGTAAATTATTTAATAAAAAAAATTCTAATCACCATTAACTGTAGATAAGAAAGAAATACGTAAAAATGATTACGATTTTTTTTATCATAAATTTTTGAAAGATAAAAAAGCAAAAAAATATATTCGAAATTCAGACTCTAATATAACTTAAAATAGAATACTCGCAACTTTCGGTCTAAGGAAATTAAAAAAAAAAGTATTTGATCAATAAAAAATATTTTACAATTTTCATAAATTATTCATCGTAGCCAAAAATTATTTCAACTTGCCTTCATAGTGTTAAATTGTATTGTATCTTTCTAATTGTTTTCACTATTTTTATTTTTTCGAAACCAAGAAAAATTGTCAATAAATTACCTACATTCAGAACGTTCTTAAAAAACTGCATGCAGAAATTGTTCTAAAAATAATACTTATATAACAAAGAATATTACTACTTACTGGAGAACAACTTTGAATACCTTGTCCACCCTAAAAGTAGAGATAAAAAAAATTATTATATTTATTATCGAATTTAAAAAGATTATCAAAGATTGCAATCTGAGTCTACAATGGATGAAGTGTTTGTTGTTTATAAAATATACAACCATACAACGAACATTTTAATAGGACTATTCATAAATTATTCAAAATTAAACTGATCACTACTTATGTTTATTTCAGAATAAGGAGTAGAAATAAATAAATTGGCTTTGTTTTTACCTAAAAAAATTATCTGGCCTTCAATGAAAAACAAGATAATATATTATACATATAAAAATATTAGGTACTTAAGCGTCGTTTTTATATATATGGCAAATAAATCGCGCAAGCAATAACAATTTTACTTGCACAAGTAATTTTAAGCAAGTAAAATGTTCTTGCCTGATTTACATGTCAGATGTTAACGGAGCTTTAGAGTAGATGACATTAACTATATAAATTATATTTTACAAATTTTATAATATTTTCTGACTTAATAATAATATTGGTAAAGTACTTCTTTTTATTACTTTCTCGTTTTTTTAGTTTATACCTACAAAAGTATGAATTTGGTATTTGGATTAGGAGGTTAGTTGAATGAAAATCTTTCTTTTTTTTTTTGAAGATGCATAAGTAACATTCTCCCTTTGAAAAGAAATTTGAGGATCAAAGATGATAGTTTTCTAGAAGTGAGTCAGCATTGTGTTTTGGACGCATTACATTTGACGCTTGATTAAAAAAGATCGAAATGTAAAAAGTGTTATGAAGAATCCATATGTAGTAGAAATTTAACTAAAAAATACTTAAATAAATGTAATTTTTATAATAGGAGCTTAAAGGTGAAAACACAATTGGGGCGACGACGACGGCGACAGCGATTTTTCATACAAAAAAGTCGCCTCAATTGTTTCATTCTCATACAAATATATGGTTTTTGACAGTCGCTATCGCTGTCGCCGTCGTTGTCGCCCCAATTGTGTTTTCACCTTAAAACGAACTCATAATTTCACATAACATGTTATTTGTAATTTAAGGATGCGTTAAATTATTGAGCACAGGTGCGACATAAATAAAATAAACAAACTAATAAAATAAATAAATATGTAATACAATATGCCAAAATTTTAAATTAACCGGTGAAGAACTTACTTACAATTTTATTTATATAGAAGATAGATAATTAAAATACGAGGACGTTTCTCAGTGAAAATTTTCTGGCTACTCGAATCTTTTCATTTAGCCATGGCTATGATCAGGATCAAAAATAATTTCGAATATCTTAATTAGTCGTGTAATTTAAATGTGAAATAACTAAACATGTTCTCAAGTCAATTTTCATATGAAAATCGATGGCAATGAATATGTAAAAAAAAATTCGCAACTAAGTGCACATCAATAATAAAAAAAAAACAAAAATTTAAATATAAATGAAACAACCTACGTAAAAATATTCTTTTCCAAAAACAACCACAGCTGTATGCCAAATACCTTCAATGGTTTTACCTAAAAATACAATAATTTATGCTTTATTATATTAATTAGAAAAAAATTTTTTTACTTTATATAACATACCCATTAGCATTGGTGACATGACAGAAGCCATACCCCGAGATAAATCATATATAAAAAGTTGTACCGTAGTTTCTTCACCCATTTGTTTTAAAACACTGAAAATTCTAATGGAAAAATAAATAGGCAATATACATAAAAAATGTTTTTTTTTTTTTTTTCATATTTTTCAAAATTCTTTTTCTTCTAATGTCATAAAAGAAATCAGAAATAAAACAAAAAAGAAAAAGTATTCATAAAATGACAAAATAAAAATAATTTTCGTCAGCAGCAGAACACCTTTTTAAAGGAAAAAAAAAAAAAAAAAAAAAGTGTTTATTGCGATTTTAATTTTTCATTTCATGCTGAAAAAACATTTGTTTCTCTCTTTAAAGTGAAAAATTAATATCGCAATACTATCTACCCATAAAAAAAAACAAATACATAATAAACCGATAGAACTGTGAACAAGCCCAAAGAACTTTGCAATAAGACAGAAATTGGAAGAGAATTTGTATCTGGCGGATTTTGATTTGTGGTTCAAAAAAGTTTTTAAAATATCAGAGAATGAGGATAACACCCTATAATTTATAGTCAGAATATTTTGATAGATTTTTTTTTTTTGTTTCTTCTGTGTAGTGTAGAGTGTAGTTATATGCAATTTTAGATATTTCGGCAACAAAATGCAAAATTTTCGATAAAGCATAGGTAGGTATTTACGTGCAAATATAAACTTTTTAGGCACATTAATAGTCTCTAATCTCGAATGATTCTAAGAAATTTGGTCCAATCTAAAATTGAAATTTTTAATTAATTATGACAATGAAATTTATTTTTATTACGTCAGGTAAATCTTTTTTTAGGTTGATGATGATGTTAAGATTTTTATGTTTTATGAATTCTCTTTAAAAAAAAAAAACATAGATAGGTAGATACACTTAATACATAACAATTAACAGGTAACCTAAGATACTCTGTTAAAATTCAAGGTTGCAATAAAAATAATTTTTCAAATAAATTTTGCTTATATTTTAAAATTATAACGGTAATAATTTTTTAGATAGTAAATTTTTTTTTCATCCCAAATCAAAATTAAAATTCTTTAATATATTTTGAGAAAATTTTAAAATAATTTTATGAAATTTTTAACATTATTATTTCCCTTTTCCACGTTTCCACCGACCAACCTACCTTTAATTCTAAATCCAACAATAAATTTTTTGTAATTTTTTTTCTAATCACAAAATAAAATCAAAAAGTAAATAATAAAATTAAATTTTTAAAAATTATTTAAATAAAAATCTATCTATTTCAATAATTCTTTTTTTAAACTAATTCTCTAATTTAATCTAATTTTTTTTAATGAATGAACATGAAAATAAAATCCAGACTTTGACTTTTTGTTTTATTTATTATGTTGCTTTTATTTTGATTTTTTTTTTTGATATTCATTCAATGAATCATCTGATTTTGTTTTTATTAGCTGTCAAAGAAAGGTGAATTAAAATTCAATGTATGGTAAGCAAGACAATAAATATGAACGAGGTGTGCGAAATGAGAAAAAAAGTGTAGTATTTCTGTTATCATAAAAATTTAATAAAAAATGTTCATAACTAATTTTTTTTTAAATATCATTATTTATCATTCAATCAGTTTTTAATGTGTTAAAAAGAGCAAAATAATAATTATAATAAATAAATTAATAATATAATAAAAGTATAATAATAATATAATAAAGGATTCTAAAAACATATGTTTTAGTCCTTGATTGTGACCAAGGTATCTTATAGTTAAAGCATCCTAAATGGAAATGGTGAAAACGGCCTTTATTTATTACGTACACTATTGTTCTATATTTTTGAGGACACAATTCTTATTAACTCTTACACGAATTTGTCTGTTTATATATGTATTTCTTTACTATTTTCGATACTCTCGTAGTCGTAGATCCACATTTCGTCATCACAGCGAGATGAAATTTGGCACACAGATTCATGTCGCGTGACAATTGAATCTATCAAAATTTGAACCGGAAATTTCCATGGAAAACCCGTAAAATCGGGAAAAATCGTTTGAAAATTTGGTACAAATTTGATTAGTGATAAATCCGTTTCAGGAAAAATGCAAAGTTTTCAGGAATTTCCAGGAATTTTCCGACTTTTCCGGAAAATTTTCCGGTAAAAAAGTTTTCTAAATTATGCAGGATCAAGTTCCCTATCAACTGGCATAATTACTTTCTCTCCGACAATGGTGAAAAATTGCAGAAAAAATCGACGAAAATTCATGTAAAACGCTTTTCCGGAGTTTTTCCTACCAAGGAAACGTTTGAGCGTTTGGCAACCTGAGACTAAGTTGTATAGCGTAATGAGTTGTATAAAGTTACTTTTGTGGAAAACTCCATGGAAAACCCGCAAAAGCGGGAAAATCATCGGAAAAATTTTCATCGATATGATTAGTCATAAAATTGTTTTAAAACATCTCCATGCAGCACATAATAATAATTTAGTTAACGTGAAAAAGGCAGAAAATAAAAATAAGTAAAAAACGAGTTTTCAAAAAAACTGAGGAAAGGCCGCATGAAAAAGTAGAAAATAAATTTTTCTTCACACACAGAGGTGGACTCAGATTTTTTGATTGGGACGTAAGTGATTTGATTCATGAAGATAAAAAATGATAAAAATGATAAAAAAAATCGATCTAGTTTTATGCTTAAAAATGAAATTATAAATAAAATATAATCACTATCAAGTAAACTTTTTATAACAACCATTCATTGTTTTAAAGTTTATTTGTGCATAAATACGTACATTATTTTACTATATTTTGATCGAAAGGATTTATGACAAAAAAAAAGTTTGAAATTAAAGCGTAATTTGATCATAACATACATCATAACATACATCATAACATACATATATAACATACTATAATATACAAACATACATATTATTAAAAGCTTTAACCCTTAGTAAAAGTGGGAAATTAGTAACTAAAAGTGGGAAAGTTAAATTTTCTCATTTTCCAATTTAATTCATAAATAAATTTATTTTCCATTAATAAACTAAAGTGAAAATTATTAAATTTGCGAAAACAATTTTTCTATTATTTTTGTTCAGTTGAATTTTATATTTCAATCGCGAATAACGAAAATAAGAAAATTAAAAAGAAAATAAAACGCGGAAAACTAATATCAGGAAGAAAATTGCATTAATAGAAAGTGAAATTTTTATCTAAATCAGAGTTACTTAACTGAACTTGTATTTAGAAATAAAATTATTGATTTTAAAAAGAAATTTTATTCACAATTATTATTTAATGAAAATAAAATTAAAAGAAATTCATTAATTAATCCAAAAAAAAAATGATTAAAAAAAATTACTTGTTTTATATACAAAATATATGAAAAATTATTTGAAAAATTGCGTTATTTTTGTTTTGAAAATTTGAATTCTTTAATAAATTTGCTTTTACTTGTTATATAATAATTACAGACATTGTTCATACATTATAATTCATAATTAAACTTTAGAAAATATTATAAATTTTTTAATTGTTATGTTTATGAAACACTAATGGGAATTAATATTATTATTAAGTTTCGGACTAAAAGAAAAAAAAAAAAGGCGTTCGAAAAAAAAAACAATTATAAATCTTATCTATTTAAGAAATGGAATTCGCCAAATGAATCTACTATCGATTTCTTTTTTAGTTAAAACGACCAGTTTTTTTTTTAGCTCGTTTTCCATCAAAAATAAAAAAACGGACTATTTATTTTCATTAATATCTGACCGTCCGTCTGTCGTTCCGCCACTAAAAGCTTACAACTTATTCGATCTCAGATTTAATCATTTCGGGTTTTGGAGTTAGAGGCTCCAAACCAGCCAAGGGTCTAAATAATTTTCATATAAATTTTTTATAAATTTTAAATATTATCTATTATTATACAAAATTCTATATATAGATGTCGATGCCCAAGGATTCGAACTAGGGTTGGGATTTTCATGAAAATTAAATGACTAAATAGTGTTGGTATAATGATATTGAAGGAGCCTAAAAAAAATTGTTTAGCCCCTAATTGTGACCTAAAATTGAAGTATCTTAAATCGAAATACTGAAAACGCTCCCCATACTTCATTTATGAGGTACTTGATGAGGTTTTTTTTTAAATAATAGCATTAAGAATGTTTTGTAATTTATTTCTTTATTTCGAGGACCCATATCCCATTTTGGGTTAAAATTTTGCTTTAATCCCTTTTTGAGAATAAAAAAAAACTTTAAATTGTAATTCACAAACTTTGTAAAATAAGAAAAATGATAATGCGAAATAAAAAAAGTCTTTATTTTGTTAAAGAAAGTAACGACTAATGATTTTAATGGAAGTCATAATGTTTATATTTCAAGAAATCAATGAATTATAAAAATATTTATTGGATATATTGTGTATAGATAATATTTTACTTAAATGTTAAATGTTATTACCTATAAATAGTATATGTGTAATTTTAAATAAATAGTGTACAGTAGTATTTCTTCTACTTATTTTTCTTCTTCTATAACTCATTAAAACCTTTGGAATCCTCTTAAATGTCTCTTCAATTAATGCATGAATTTTCCGGTTCTGAATTGCAATCCTTTAACTTACGTCGTTATCAACCATTTTCATTTGGAATGTCCAATTTGACAATTTCCTCCCGGGCTTTCATTGAATATGGTGCTCCTAACTAGTCTGCTGTAGAATCTTAATCCTTTGGTTACGGTAATCTCTTCATTCATTTTTTACCAGTCCAAAGATTTTCCTTAGTACTAACCGTTCTTCCAGTTTGTTTTTTTCCATTTTTTAAATCCAAAAATTCAAGTTTAACATAGACTTATGTTATCACCGATCCGATAGTTTTTTTTGTGGATTCTTACTTTGAACTCCCGCATGATCGAGTGTGATGAGATCAACTTCTTGATTACACAGACACCTGTACCTGCCTTTAATTTTTCTACTATCTCAGATCAGCACTACACTCATTGGCTGGACTTATTTAATGTTTTCTGAACATTTCAATATCATTGGCATAAAATGAAAATTGTTACTAAAACCTGTTTAATGTTACACAACATTATTAATTTCCCATTGTTATGTATGATTTAGATGTATTTTCGGAATTATTTTGTTTTTTGTTCAAAAAACCTAATCAGACGACCTAACTACTGTTTATAATTTTGAGGTCTGCGTTCAAAACGTTATATTTCTTTTCTTAAGTACATTAGCATTATGTATTTTATTGAACCTAAGACATGGCTTGATAATTCGACGAAGGAAAAATATTATTTCTTTTAACAAAGAAAATAAAAGTTATGTTAAATTCATTTTCAAAGGAAGCATCACATTTTGTAATTTTGGAAACTATAACAATATGTTTATATTTTTCCTATATATAGTACTTACACTATATTCTTTTTTTTTTAAAGAAGCTAGGTAAATATGATATTCAGTAATGTGCAATTGAGTTTTGGATTAATTTATTATCTTTGGATAGATAAAAAAAAACAATTTCATAAATATTATTATTATATTTTGTTAAAATAAAATTTACACTTTTCAACTTGTTCAGTATCCTAAGAAAAAATTCTCTTATTAGTATCAAATGTAATGAAAATAATAGTAGTTATGGGTTTTATATTTTATTATAGTAAATTCAAGTTATCTTTAACTAGGTATTTGAAGAAATAATAATTATACATTTTAATATACAAATATATACAGAGGCTCTGTAAGATACCTACTTTCACATCTTGATTTTTACTGTTGTTTTGAAATATATATGTATTAACTGACCAGATCAAAAATTACTTGTTTATGATAATTACATTTTTTTTTTCTTATTTTTTATTTTATAATTTAAAATAATAAATAGTAAAAAAAGTTCAGCTACCTCGATGTATACTATACTGTATCTACTGTACATGCATATATACACATTGATTATGCAAAAAAGAAAAATACGTAGATATATATTACATAATTGCATTTCACTTTATATTTTCCTTATAGTATAAATAGAAAATAAAGAAAATTAAATTTTCTTTCTTGATTTCTTAGAATATTATTCAATATAAGTTATAATTATTTTTATGGTTCATACTTAGAGGGATTTCAATTATCTTTTTATAATTTTAGATAATTTTTAAATTAGTATATAACCTCGTTTTATCTTTGTACTTATTATGGTGCAGTTCTAATAAAAAAAATTATTTCCAACCGTTAATTTTTACACAGCAGCCAGTGATGCCAGAAGTCAACATTTTTCTTGATTTTCAAGATTTTTTGCCCCAATTTTTAGCAAAAATCTTGAAATCAAGATTTTTGATCTATTTTCCAATTCCCTTATAAAAAACCTTGGAATTCAAGACATTTGAAAGCAAATCAAGATTTTTTTTTTCTATTTCTACTACTAATTTTAAAAAATATTTGATGCAACGAAAAGTGATGAAGTTGTGATTTAAATTCAAAGACCATTGTATAAAATTCTATTTTGTTTTATGCAACCAAATTGAACCAAATGCTTAAAAGATTTAATTTTAAAAATGAAGTTTTCGAATTCGTACAAACAATATCTCCAAAATCTGTTCTTGAAAAAAAAATGTTTGTCTTTAGCAAAGATGTCTAAATTTTTCTCTTCATTAAACGTTTCGAATTTGCAACATTTTGATAGAAAAAGGAGGGGATTACGTCAAATAAATTTTAAAAATTATGATCTCACACCCTATATTGAATAATTCAATATTTAAGAGTTTTAGAGAAAAATTTTAAACCTAAAACCAAGTGATCAATCACTTTCCTTCCCTATTTTAAAAGAGTTTGTTTGGGCCATTTCAACCAACAGAAAATGTAGAAAGAGTTTTTTCAATAATTAATTTAAATAAAACGAAAACTAGAAACAGATTAAATAATGATGCACTTAATGGCATTATTTACTGCAAAGATTATTTGAAAATTAGGCATGTAAATTGTTACGATAAGCAAGAATAAGACTTGAATTTTTTAAAATATTTCAAAAAGATAAAAAGAATAACTTGTGATTTTTATTAAAAATGTTAAACTTAATTCTTTTTTAAGTACAAGTTTATTATTTTTATTTAGGTTTAAAATCAAATATATATGTAAAATGTGATTATACTAAAACCTATAATATTTTTCTAAAGCCCAAGAAGGGATTTTGTGTGCATTTTTTGTTTTAATAAAAATAAAAAAATAAAAATCAAGATATTTTGTTTGGAATTCTTGAAATCAAGATTTTGAAAATTTCAAGATATTTTTTATTTAACCTGGCATCACTGACAGCAGCACAAATATAAAAAATTTATTCGTATTTTTTTGTCCATTTATTCTGAGAGCTTTCAGGATTTATAAGCCTTTGTTCTGTTTTTATTTGGCATTATCAATATTAATTTATATCGTTTCGTTATGTAATTATAAATACTGATTTATGGAATATGATAAAAAAATCTTTGAAATTTTTTTTTGTAGTTAGTTAACTCTTAAAAAATAAATTTTTTTTTTTTCAAAACATCGTTTTAATTTTTTAAAAGTAGGTATAAAAATATTATTTAATGTGAACTGATTCTTAGAGGATTGCTTTTTATAAGACGGAGAAGTCATATAGAACTGTATTGATTATTAATATATATAACATAATAATCTATAAAATACCTACTTATAATTTTATAAAAACAAATTATTTAGTTTTTTGGTTTTAATTTATATAAAAGTCTTTTAAGAATTTTTTTCACAAAAATATATAATAGTGATCTTCGTTATATATTTCAATAATAATAAGATTTTCTAATATAATAAACATAATAAATATAAAAGCAATGTCTTCAATATTGATAAATAATAATAAACTTCAATTAAATCAAGACAATAATTTGTTTCAAACAGAGGACAAAAATTGGTCTATTCAAGACTTTCCAGATACGATCAACAAAAATTCAATACATTCAAATAATAATAAAATGAATATAAAATCGTTTTACAAGGATCAAGTAATATTTGTAACAGGTAATAGATGCATAAAGCTGTAAACATTAAATACATAATATCATATCAGTCAATAGATATAATTCATATATAATGCATATAATATATATAATATAATAAATATGCTAAATGCATATAAATAAAATAACACACAACTATGTTTACATTAATAAATTTTCTTTTTTAGGTGGAACTGGTTTCCTGGGAAAAGCTTTAATTGAAAAACTATTGCGTAGTTGTGATGACATAAAACTAGTTTATATTTTGATGCGTTCAAAGCAAGGTTTATCTAGTGAATTACGCCATAAAGAGTTTTTAAAGAATCCCATTTTTGAAAGATTGAAACGAGAAAAACCTTCAATGCTAAATAAAATGATATATTTGTCTGGAGATATAATTGAACCTAATTTAGGTATGATATAAAAATGTTTTTTTTTATCATAATGAGAAGAGTTTAAAATTATTTTTAAATTATTTTTAAAGACTAAAACGGTCATTCCTATTATTTTATTAAGAGTTGATTTATTTACTTAATTATGGTTACAATATCTATATACGATAATTATTCGTTTCCTTAAATTTTATTAATTATTTTTTTTCATGATGAGTACTTTTGTTTCTATGTATTTTCATTATTATACTATTATTATTTGTATGCAAATAAAATTCTCGAATATCTAATCTTTTTAACTATAATTTTCATTGAATTTGCCCTTTTTTTAAATCCTTTTTAAAAATTTTCTTTCTGGTCGTTTTCTAGGTATAGTTAAAAAAATGTATATGAAAATTCAAGTGTAATGAATTTTATTAACAATACGATTTTGTTGGCTGACTTCATATACTACAAGATTCAATTATTAAATTCGACGTTCTATTTGTCAAGATGCTAACATTGAAATATTTTATAAATTATTTTTTAGGTCTCAGTGAAATGGACTTAAGAACTGTAAAAAATAATGTCAACATAATATTTCACAGTGCTGCTACTGTCAAATTTAATGAGGGCCTTAAAGATGCCGCCAATTTAAATGCATGTGGTACAAAACGGCTAATGGAATTATGTTTACGTATTCACAATCTAAAGGTTATGTATATTTTAAGATATTTAATAAAATCTTATCTATATTTATTTTATAGGCTGTTGTCCACGTTTCTACTGCTTACTGTAACCCAGCAAGAAAGTATGTTGGAGAATGTGTGTATCCAACAACGCCGCCGATTGACAAAGATTCTTTCATAAAATGCATTAATATTCTTCCAAATGACGTCTTGAACACAGTTACAACTCAAATGAAAGTAAAGGTTTAAAATTAAAAATTTTAAGTTGCAAGAATATAATGTTCCATAAATTTCAGTGTTGCACAATTTAAACTTCAACGTTATTTATTAAAATTTTGTATAAGTCTGAAAATTTATGTTTTCAATAAGAATTCTGTGTATTTAATGATAGCATATTAAATTTTATAATAACTATAAAACTTGCTGATGTAGAATAAAGCTTCGGAGTCGTGAAATAAAGATTACATATTTTTTTAGGGATCGCATCCAAATACTTATACTTTGACCAAATCATTAGGGGAGCAAATAGTTCAGGAGTATGCAACGAAGTTTCCCATTTGTATTATTCGGCCCTCAATTGTTACAGCTGCTATTGAAGAACCTTATCCTGGTTGGATAGACAATGTTCAAGGAATTACTGGTATTATGATGGAAATAGGACGAGGAACCATTACATCAATTTTAGCTGACAAAAATTATACCTGTGACGTTATTCCGGTTGATACCGTTGTGAACACAATGATTGGGGGAGCTTGGGATATTGGTTTTAATAAGTAATAAATTTTATAACATACACATTTAAGAGAATAATTTGTAATACTTGGAATTTATTAGAATTCCAAAATTAAAAGTTTTCAATTGTACATCAGGCCAAATTCGTCCCATAACTTGGCAGCAACTTGGTGAATACACAATGAAATGGGCAAGGTGCAATCCAACAAAATATGTTATGATGTATCCGAATTTCAGTTACAGGAAAAATCAATTCATACATAACATTTTAGTATTTTTCACACATTACATTCCAGCCTTTGTATTTGACGTAATTATGCGTTTCCAAGGTCAAAAACCAATAATGATGAAAATAGCAAGAAAATTTAAGAGTGCTCTAATAACAGGTAAAAATATTTCAATACTCACTCTTACATACGATATAAATTTCTTTAAAAATGTTCTCATTCTGTTTATTGTTTAATTTATATCAGCTTAAAGGCTAAAATAAAATCATTTAATTGTTTTAAGTTAATTCTTTTTAAATCAAATCTTTGTCATATAACAAGCATATAAAAATATTATGATTCTAGGAAGTTTTTTTTCCTTGCACGAATGGGTATTTGAAAATCAAAATCAAAAAATTTTAAGTAAGGATATAAATTTTAGTGAAGGAGGATCTGAATTTGATTGCAGTATTGAAAATTTAGATTACGATGACTATGTTAGAAATTACATGCTTGGCATTCGAAAATATGTTTTAAAGGATGGAGAAGAGACTATGGAGCATGCACGAAAACACCTATCAAGGTAACATCCATTACTGTCCTATATTTGAAAATTCTAATATCTAATTATTTATTCTAATTTTCAAGAATATAAAATTAAAAATAACAAAAAATATAATAATTTTAATAATTTATATAAAAATTATAATAATTTTAGGATATATTTTGCGCGAACCATTTTCCAGCTTGGTTTATTATTATATGTTGCTTATAAAATAATTGTGTTCTTAACAAGTACCTGATGATGGTGATTCAAAATATTTTTATTCAACGGAATTAATATAATTAAAGGATTTAACATTTATTATTAAATTATAGAAAACGGTGTATTTTTTTATTTATATTGGAAAAGTACGGTGGGAATCAAAATTATTACTGCACTTAGGACCATGAGAATGTTGCCCCAATGACTCTATAATCTATATCGTAAATACGTTTTTTTTACAAACTCCAAAATTTTTTAAGCTTTCGCTTCAATATAAAACTATGTAAAACTTTGAAAAAAATTCGGAAAACAAAAATAAAATATTATTTTCTTTCTAGTTTTATTAAGCAAGTTGTAAATGCAATGATTGACTGCCTTAAAAATGCGAAATGATACAATTTTCCAAACTTCTAATAGAATAAAAATTATAATAAATATTGATCATTCATTGGCAGTTTAAATTTAAAAATAGAAATAAAAATAACTATATATAATTTCTCACGATTTGCTTTAATAGCTTGTATATAGAAAGGACTTATGTCGCTTTGCGTAATAATAACTTTAAAAATTAAAATTACTACTCTTTTTTTACTTGGGTTTTCAAATTATAGATATTATTGTCTATTTAAAAAAATTAAATTTCCTGAAATCTGTAAGGGACGTAGAAACATTTGAAAATAAAAATTTTGCATATTATATGAAAATTAAAACAAACTCTCCTTTTTTTCTATTTTGATGGTTAAGTATGCAAGGGCGTTGGTTAACCACAGTACAAAATGTTTAAGTTTAAATCTATTTAGCAATGTTTCGTGTTAACGAAAATAAAGTTTTTTTTTCTGAAGAAGAATTCTGTTGCTCATTTGCAGAATGGGATATATAAATAAAAGGGCAATTCACAACCAACATTGCTGCTCCAAGTCTACATTTTTTTTAATTAACTCAATTTTGAAAATGTTTCTCTTTTTGGTAGAAAAAAGGGCTTAAGAATACGATTTTTCACATAGCATACTTTTCAACCTGTGAACTTTCAGAAATGTGAAGTGATCCATTCTGCAAAAGCACAACAGAATTATGAGTAATTTAAGGGGCAACTAGTATAAACTTAGATTGAAGAAAAAACTTCAATTAAGAAAGCTATAATGCTACACTTTTATGTTTTAGTTAAATGGTATTTGGTATTAAGTATTAAAAACACAAAATTATAATTTAATTTTTATTTAGGAGATTAAACCAGACATAAGCCACATTATTATTCTTTTTTAAATGTTTCAATTCCGACATTTACTATTCCTCTTGAATCTTATTTTTATGAATATGTATATTTTTAGTTTTAAATAAAAACGAATCTGAAAAAAAGTATAATTTAAAAAAACAAATATTTTTCTGGACAAAATAAGTAAATATTACTGCATAAAAAAATTTTAAACAATATTTTATAATAAATTTCTATAAGATAAGTATACTGTATTACAGTAGTTCAATGTTTTTAAAATATAATTGAAGGAATATTAAAATTTTATAACTTAATGTACTTAATTAACATAATAAATAAAATTTTAAGAATAAGATATCACTTTTTTTTTAATAATTTATGTAAATTTAATAATTAGTTGTTTTCCACACAAAGGGCTCAATTATGCCAACACGATTTTCAATATTTAAATAATTATTCAACTCTTCTAAGCTTTCTATATTTTGATTTAACAAAGTATTACAACGACTCAACTGCTGGGAAATTGATCTTATTTTTGAGAAAGCTTCTGCATGAGCTGCGTACCTTTTCTGAATTTCAACATAATTTAAGTATAATTTAGTTACTTTTGAATCAACCTAAAAATTATTAAAAAAATGAATTAAAAATATTGTTTTTTTTTTTAAATGCAAATAAAAACTATTAATTTAAAATTGAAAATTATTTATTTCGGGTTAGACCTGTTAAACGAATTGAAAAAAAAATGAAAGTATTACCTCTTTAATTTTGCCCATAATTTTCCCTTGACTGTTGGCAACTTGTGTTGCACAAACATTGTAATGAACTTGCATGCGGCTACAAATATTTTGCAAATGTACGGGCTGGAGGCGATTTAAAATGTCAGGATCTCTACCAGAAGGGTAAGTTAATGAAGCGCGCATCACAGGTAAAAACATTGGAATGTTCTATAAATATCAAAAAGAAAAATGTATTTTACAAACGGAAAAAATTTAACTATAATATAAATAGGTACAAAAGATGTGAACATAGAAGTGAAAAAAATATTATTTGATTAAGAACACACAAAAGTTTACTGAAGATAATAAAAAACATTAGTTGGTGCTAATGAATTTGTTGTAATCACCAATTTACCTTTTTGGATCCATAGCCTCTAAAATCTAAAATACACTTCAATCGTACCCGTAAGATCAAATTTAGAGTATGCTGTTATTGGATGCATTTATACTCCATTCACATTAAAAAGTGAGGAACGTTCATGCTTAAATTTAGTGTTCATTAAATTTTCAACCTCACATTTCAACTTATTTGGAAAAATGCAAACTAAGATATAAGTTCAATGTTAGCATATAATATCATGGTAGGTACTATAAATTGTCCAAATCTGATATACATGTGTTCTTATGTCATTCTTGGGAGAGGTTTGCGATCTAATTCTCTATTTAATATTAATTGTTTATTTTATTAAGAAATATACTTAAAGATCGTTAACATGAAACATAAATAGGAATAAATTATAAATTCTAAAATTTTTTATCGAATTATTTTCGTAGGCTTCAAATTTACCACAAAAATGAATATAAATGTATATCATTGTGCTTCTTCTGTCATGGTGGTGGTACTTAAATCAAATATTTTCAATATTCGTATTCTCTAATGCAATAATAACAAAAATCAACAAAATTACTGTTTTCGCAAACATGTTTGAAATTAGTAAATCTATATTTTATGTGCAGTACGTGTTATAAAAATTTAAATTTATTTCCCTATATTACAAAACTTGAATGATGAACATACACTGAAAGACTAACAAGGTCATAAAACTATTTTCATCTATGGACAAAATAGTATATTTACTGCCAATTCATATTATTAGTTAGAATAATATTGTTTATTAAAAGCTCTAAATTTTCTTAAAGTGGTAAAATCAAGCAGTAGGTGTTTAAAAATTTATTTCAATACAAAGAAAAATACATATTCATTTCAAAAGCTAATGAAAGCCTTCAAGATAAATTTTAAAAAATATAAACTTATGAAATGTTTATACCGACCAATTAAAATTATTAAAACTGTTTATCAAAAATTTGAAAACGAGTTTCATACTTAATTCATAATTTAATTTTAGGTCCAAATTGTTTGTCCTGAAAAATCCACAATTTGAACTTTTGAAATATATTTGTTCTCTCTTTTAAACCTACAATATATTCCAGAATGTATCAACTAAATACTTTTCAAATTTAAATAAGAACTATGAACTCATTGCAAACAGAGAAAAAAATATTTAGAAGCCAAATTCTATAACTATGTCTCTGAAAGACATTTTTTGGAGAGACATTGTTAAAGAATTTGGAGACCCAACGCATGTCAAATACAAATTGGGATTAAAACATTTGATTATTTACAACTTTGTTACGGTTATGAAGTAATGACTGAATAAAATTAAGAAAATTTTATATTAATACTTGACTTTGAGAATGCGAAAATTTGTTAAAATGAAGCTATATAGAACACCAATAATATTTTATGTTGGAACAGAAAATAAAAATGTAGTTATTATAAAAATTTATAATCCAAAAATTGTACAAGTAGACCTTAATTAATATGAAAATAAATTATTATGAACTCACAAAAACAAGACACTACCAAATTTGGTTTAAGAGCAATATTTTAACAGATTGAAAAAAAAAAATTAAAATTTAACCACGTTCAGTTGCGAAAAGTTTGTCAACTTATAAACAGTTAATTTTTCCCGAAGTGAAAAGTATTAAATTATTTTATTTTCAACAACAAAAATTTTTTTTTTTTTTTTTGGCTTATAATACATAAACTAAAGTTATGATAAATGGAAAATTCTTTACTGGTCTTCCACCGAATATGATAGATAAAGGTAGTGGAAGGAACCATCAACGAACGAATTTTTTTTGGCCAGATGACTCTCAAGTAGAATCGTCAATTGAACATAAAGGTAAAAGAAGGCCAAGCGCGATACCTGAATCACCACCGATAATCGAATCTAAAATTGAACCGAAAAAACTTTTTCACAAGCAGCTTTCTTCAAAAATTCAATTTTACGACGACATTGAAGATATTCCACCAAAAAGGAATCAAAATAAAAATATTTCGAATGCAAAAAACTCACAATTTTACAATAACAATGACGAAATTGATTTTAAAGCGAAAAAACGTGAAACTTTCAGCAATTCGAAAATTCAGTTTTACGACTACGAAAACGAAGAAATAGAATCTCAAACAAAATTTAATAGAAAACCTGAACAAGGGAAAAATTTAATTAACAATTCGCATGGATTAGATAAAGGCATGCTAATCAATGAAAAGAAACCAATTTTAACTAAACGGATAACATTTGAACAGCCAGAAGAGAAAGATACTGGAAATAAGCCACAAAAAAATCGTCCACAACTTGGCTTAGTTAGCAAAAAGAAGATTTTAAGTAAGTCATTTGATAATTTACCAAGACGTCTGAAAAATTACAATGATGATGAAGATGAAGATGAATCCATAAAATTTGTGGAAAATGATGTAAAGAATTTGAAAATTTCAATTGATCCGAAGTCAACGAAATTTGATAATCAAAGAGAAAAGAAGTTGAAAGGATTTGGAGAAGATGAATTGGATTTAAAATATAACATCAAACATTCTGAAAATACTAAATTATCTTATAGAGGTGATCCCAAAACCTACGATAAAATTATCAGACCAAACGAAATGATTATTAATTCAGCACGAAACACTTATTTGGATGAATTTAATGACATAAAAAAGCCTATGTACGATAGGAGAGCCAAATTAAATCAATATGACACTTATTATGAAAATGATTACAATAATACTGAATATAATGATTCAAAGGATTCTGATTATGCAAGACAAAAGAATGAAATAATAATTAAAAATAATAGGCTAGATGAAAATTTATCAAATTCAATCGATAATAAAAAAATATTTTTGGCAAATAATAAAAGTAATAATGGCAATATAAATAAATTGAATAGTAACAATACTATAAATAACAATAATGAAGACCATGAGCAACAAAAAAAAATTAACATGAATGGAGAGAATATTAATAAATTTTCAAAATATAAATCACCTACACAAAATTTAATGAATGACAATGAAAAAGAAATTAAACGACCTAATAGGCACCTACATAGTAATATATTTTTTGATGATGAACCAGAAAAATTACAACCACAATCACAACAAAGAAGAAAAACAATAAGGAGTTCAGTTACTGGACGTATTACTGTTGGATTACCATTTAATTGACAAAACATAATTATAATTTAATAAAAAAAAATATTTTTTCAATACTATTAAAAATTAATAAAAAAAAACATACCTAATATATACATATATTATGAAATCACATGTGAAATTTTCAAATCAAAAATACATATGTGTGTGTAAAATAATCATTATAAGAATTGTTAGGAATGGAAAGCTTAAGAGTGTAGTGTAATGTGGGATAAAACTTGGTCACATTTATTGTATTCTCCCACGAAGAGAATATATAATTAATTCCAAATTTTGTGATATTCAGAAAATAATTTATTGCTCATAATTCAGTTATAAAAGATAATTATTACTCAACTAATAGAGGAATAAATTTAATATTCATTTTTCAAACTTAACCCTACAAATTGACTTGGTCTTGACTCTTGAAAATGATTTACGCCCAAAAAATATAAAAATATTATTATATTTTAATTATATTCAGAATGAAAAGAGCTTTTTTTCTTGGAGCAGGTGACACAGCCTGAGGGTGTAATGTCATTACAATTCAATAATGTAGGTACTGGTGAAAAAAATACTTATATAAAACTAAAAATGAGTCAATAATTGTACTAAACAAATATATAGTTATCTTTAATTGTTTAATTTGCAAGTCAACTATACTTATACAATATATATAAAATTCAACAATTTCTTATATCTTTTGTTTTCGGCAAGATTTTAAGATATTGTAAAAAAATTATAGGTATACACAATGTAATGCATACTTTTTTGATCATATTGACAGAATCATTAAAAAACAATACATTTACTTTTATGTGTAGCTACAAATTTGATAAAAAACATACCTTGATTTAAATATCGATTAAGTTAAACCTCATTTATACAAAGCCCATATTACACAAAAATAAATTGCAGTACTTTAGTGTTTACTAATTTGTGTGAAATGAATAAATTTATTTCACTTTATTGGGTAAGTTATACTAATTCGATGCTTAATGATATTTTAATATGATTAATTTATAATTTGACATACATACATAATACATTATATATTTATTAATTTAATTTTGTTACAAAAAAAAATCATTTAAAAACAAACTTACGCGTTATAGTCATTTTTTTTTAGAAGAACAAGTTAATAAAAACAATAATAAATGAAGAAAAACTTGATTTTTTTTTTATTTTCTAATAATTAAGTGGAATCTGATGTTGGCGTAAAACATATTTATACCGATGGAATATTGTGCATGTGATCAATTTACTACATTTTTTTTAAACAAAATATAATAAAATGTGCAATGGAAAATAATATTGGACAGACGATAATCGATTGATGAATAAAGAAAATAAATAAGTATTTTAATGGAGAAAACATTTATCTAAAAGCGAAAAAATTAAGATTTATTGAACATAAATAAGTATTTTACAAAACTGCCGAGTCCTTCTTAGATAAAACATCATATATAAGCCCCTGAATTATTGTGAATTTTTTAACAACACATTAATTGTATTATTCTTGGAACACATTTTTATTCAATTAACCACAAAAAAAACAACTTTTTTTTATTTAATTTAATCACAAATTATTTAGGTAAAAATACAACTTGAAACCAGTGGTGATATTCGAAATTTTTAACAACCGGTACGCTTAAAAAAAATATTGGTAGTGGTTTGGGATTTTAACCTACCTAATATATGTTGGACTCATTCTGAGGAAGTAAGTTTTTTAACTCCAGTTAATTGCACTTCGGAAGTTGAATGCAGTTTTATTGATGGTTTAAGTTCCAACTCCCTGCATCAAATCTCTTATGTTAAGAATAGTCTTGAACGACAACTGGATTTAATTTTTTCTACAGACACTGAAATATGATTGTCGAGGAGGTTGAGACCCCATTGGTTGATGTTGATCCATACCATCCTCCGATTACTCTTTTTGTTAATCTTGAGAGAGGTGACGATTATTTTCTAAATTCTACGTATACTCTAAAGTCTAAATTTAAAAAAAATAAATTATTATTTGATTGCCTCTTATGCTTCCCTTTGATTAGGATACGTAATCCATCTTGTGCCCCACCTTGGATAAATAGAGATTTAAAAGTATTGAAAAATAGAAGAAACAGGGCGTGGACAAAGTATATTCATTCTAAGCTCCAAAATGACTACAATAACTACGTATCCCTATTTATGGAATATAAGTTGAAATTGGAATTATCTTATAGAAACTACGTTCACTGCATTACACCTGATTTGTGTACAGATCGTAGAAAATTTTGGCGTTTTGTGAATTTGAAAAGGAAATGTGATGGTTTCCCAACGTCGTTGAGGTTGAATGATGTTAGTTCTAAAAACCCCCAGGATATTGCAAACATGTTTGCCTCTTAATTTTCCGAAACATATTCGTCCCAATCAAGTTTTGTATTAGACCCTTATTATTTTGAGTGTATGAAGTCACTTCCAAAAACATCTTTCACTGCAATTACATTGGATGAAGATACAATTGTGAAATTGTTATTGCGGTTAAATGATGACTGTTCACCGGGTCCTGATGGAATACCGGCTATTCTTCTTAAAAACTGTGCATATGAATTGGCCTTTCATATGTCTATCTTGTTCAATAGGTCGCTTGGGCAGGGTATTTTCCCCCACATCTGGAAATCATCTTTTATTCGACCTGTGTATAACGCTGGAGTGAAGGCTGAGGTAAGAAATTATAGGCCAATTTCTAAATTATCGATAATACCAAAATTGTTTGAGCAGGCAATTGTTGAACATTTGACTTTCCACTGTAAACCTTTTCTTCAAGATTTTCAGTATGGTTTCTTAGAGGGACGATCAACAACTACAAGTCTTTTGGAGATTATTACTGAATCAGTAAATAATGGAAATGGGTTTCCAGACTGATGTTGTTTATACTGACTTTAGTAAGGCTTTTGATTCGCTCTCACATGATTTAATTTTGTATAAGCTTTTCCTCCTGTTTTTCTTAGATGGATAGGTGAATATCTTGCTGAACGGTCATATGTAGTAAAGTTTAGGTCATCATACTCGACACCGTTCATTGCAACATCTGGTGTACCTCAAGGTAGTCATTTGGGCCCCCTTCTCTTTATAATTACAAAAAATGATATAGTGCAGTTTAGGTCATCATACTCGCAGGTTTTGGAAAATAGTAAATTAAATGCATTTGCGGATGACATCAAAATATATAAGGAGATAGGAAGCATAAGTGACTGCTGGCTGCTTCAGCATGATCTGGAGAGATTCGGTGTCTGGTGTGTAAAAAACAACCTAAGGTTAAACATCTCGAAATGCCAATGTATTTCATTCGGCCGTAAGTTGCATCCTATTTTACACCAGTATGGTGTTTATGGGTTGGACATAAACAGAGTAGAGGTTGTAAGAGACCTTGGGATTTTCTGTGATCCAAAATTGAATTTTAAGCATCATTACAATGCAGTGATTAGCAAGGCAAATTTTATGTTGGGTTTTGTGAAAAGATGGTCCAAGGAGTTTTATAATCCTAGAATAACATCTGCATTATATATATCGTTGGTTAGGCCTTTGTTAGAAATTTCAAGTCAGGTTTGGTCCCCTTATTTCAGGACGGACATAGCTAGAATTGAGTCTGTTCAGCGTAAATTTTCAAACTTTGCGATAATTGGCCTTCAATCAATTGCTTCACCTTTCCTGGATCACCTCTCTTATAGTGAGAGATTGGCGAAATTAAATTTGTTTTCACTAGAACGTAGAAGAGAGGTGGCTGATGTGGTGTTCTTACACCAACTGATCGTAGATAATATAAATAGTCCTAGTCTCTTAGCATGTGTAGATATAAGAGTCCCAAATAGAACTCTCAGAAGTATGCCTCTATTTAATGCAAAATACCATCGAACATCTTATGGCATGAGTGAACCGTTGTCGAGGATGATCAAAACGGCTAATGATAATGACAAGAATTTCAATTTTAACCTTAGTAAGGACGCGTTGAGAAAGAGTCTTTACAGGAGTTGATTGGAAGGTTGGTTTGTGCGGTGACTCTCTGTCCACTGTTGGACTGACTGAATTATGTTTCAGGTTTTGAATACATTGTTATCTTTTTGTAATGAATGTATAGTGCAATGTTATATTTTCATTTTGTTTTTATATTAATAGTTTCCTAATGTGATATTTTCAAAATTTTAAATTTAATGTATTTAAACTTTGTATTATGAGCTTGAGTTAAGCTACAGATAAATAAATAAATAAATAAATAAATTCAATATTTATTTATATACTAGCTGAACCCGCACACACGTTGTTGTGGAACCCACGTTTTAAGTGAAATTTTTGTTGTCAGATTGATTAACAATTATAGGAGCTATTATTTTATAAATTTGGGAAAATATCATAGAAGAATTAATATTTATCATTTCTACTTATTTTACACTTAAATTGTATGAAATCGAATGATATCCTTCTTTTAAACAGGTTTCCAAACCAAACCAAATTTGTGTTATTATCCATTGCCTCTTTTTATGACTCAAATTTGAATAAAATTAGAAGAACTTTGGCAGTCCTCCCCGGGAGGGGTTTCTGCGTAGGGTGCCATTCAAATTTTAAAATAGCCTAAAACGACTCCGAGACAAAGAGACGGTGTAGTGGTTTAGTTTTAAATATTTTGTAGTTATTAGTAATAAAGAAATTGATTTCTATATATTCGAAGAGGCCCCCTAAAAAGAGGGAGCCAAATTTTTTGTTACAAAATTAGTGTGTTTAATCATTTTTATTTACTAAATTTAAATGAAATCGGACAAACTTTTGAAGTCCTCCCCTAGGAGGTCAATAAATTTTTTGTTAAAAAATTTGCGTGTGATCAGTTCCTCTTTTTACATACCAAATTTGAATGAAATCGACCGAACTTTTGAAATCCGCCCCCGGGGGAGGTCAACAAATTTTTTGTTACAAAATTCGTGTGTAATTATTTCCTCTTCTTACGTACCAAATTTTAATGAAATCGGACGAACTCTTAAAGTCCGCCCCCAGGGAGGTCCCTGTGAAGGAGTTCAACAAATTTTTTGTTACGAAAGTTGTGTGTAATCAGCTCCTCTTTTTACATACCAAATTTGAATGAAATCGAACGACCTTTTGAAGTCCGCCCCCAGGGGCGATCTTTGGGTAGGAGGTCCCTGGGTAGGAGGTCAACAAATTTTTTGTTACGAAATTTGTGTGTAATCAGTTCCTCTTTTTACATACCAAATTTGAATGAAATCGGACGAACTTTTGAAGTCCGCCCCCAGGGGCGATCTTTGGGTCGGAGGTCAACAAATTTTTTGTTACAGAATTTGTGTGTAATCAGGTCTTCTTTTTACATACCAAATTTGAATGAAATCGGACGAACTTTTAAAATCCGCCCCAATGGGGGGTCCCTGGGTAGGAGGTTCCTGGGTAGGAGGTCAACAAAATTTTTTGTTACGGAATTTGTGTGTAATCACTACCTCTTTTTACGTACCAAATTTGAAGGAAATCGGACGAACTTTTGAAGTCCGCCCCCGGGGGAGGTCCCTGGGTAGGAGGCCAATCAAATTTTAAAATAGCCTATAACGACCCTCGACCTGACATAAAGACATGGTGAAAATTTGATAACAATCGGTTGAGCGGTTTAGGAGCCTATTCGGAACAGACAAACATACAAACATACAAACATACAACTTCGGTTTTATATATATAGATAGATATAAAATATATTTATTTACGTAAGAAAAAAATTTAATTAAATAATGTTTAAATTAAATTTTGGTTTTGTCACGGCACAATTGGAACAGAATCTTTAACCCGTTTGTCGTAAAATAGTTTATATCACGATATACACAAAAAATCAATCATTTGATAACTTTAAAACACCGTTAATGCAAAAACATAATATACAACAACCGGTACAGAAAATTATGAAAATTGTAACAACCGGTACGAGCGTACCGCCCCGTACCGGCTGAATATCACCACTGCTTGAAACATATAAGAACACATTTAAATTTTAAATTTTGGTAAAAGAAAAAGCTTACGAGTTTGAAGTACTCACGAATCAATATTTATATAAATAACAAATTGTAATAGGCACATTTATGTTTTTCATTAATTAATTTAGAATGGGATAGTATTGATACGATAAACAAAAAAATTTTATCCCCGATTTTTTCATATTTTTTTTTTGATTTAATAGATTTAATTTTGAGTAATTTATTTTTGCATGTGTGTCATGGTTTTAATAAACATCAGATAAAAGCAACACTGTACTCATATATGTAGAACAAAATTGATTAAGATGTTAACTTTTTGAATTCTTACAAATTAGGTGCATTTTATAGTTTATTCAAAACTATGCAAAAACTATGTATGTTTTAATTCATATTGTTTTCGAACAACATTAGTAAAAAAATTCTTAAATATTTTCATGTACAAATCATATTTCTCTATAATTTTAGTGGCTTTAATTGCATATTAGAACTATTCTTAGAGTCAGAATAATAAAAAAAAACAATTAACAAGCCCAAAAATTAGGAAAAGACTGGGAAACGGAAAGGGTGGGTATTTGTTATAAAAAGTTTTGATAAAGTTTAATTTTATTTGTTTAATTTCATAATTTTAGAAATTTTAGGGCACGTTCATTGATTACAAAATTGAAAAGCTATGAAATCTGTTTACTGTTTATATACCTACACACCTTAAACGTTTTTTTTTCTTATGTCATAAGAATTATTTTATGTTTTAGGGCAAACAATGACCTGATCAGATTCTATATTTTGAAATTATGTAAGTACTTAAAATTAAAGAAAAAACATTAGAAAAATATTTCCACTCATTTTAGATAACTATACTTTTATTTTCCCTTTGATATATTTTTTAAAATTTGGGAATTAACCTAGACAGAGTTAAGCGCCAGCGTTTACGACGGAGTAACTCAAATTCATGAATTCACCATTTATGTATTATTAAATATAAATAAGCACGTACAAAGAGCGTCAATTGATTTTTGTCTTAATACCGGAATTTTTTTCTAATTTAATATTTTCGGATCCAATCGTGTCCATTAAATTTTTTTAACAGTATATATACATTTGGTATGCGAGTTATTACAAAAACATTTTTTCCATAAAATATAAATTCATTCAAGAACAAAAACATGTTTGAAAAATGTTTGGTATTTTGGTGGACAATCATTAAAAAATCAAAAATTTTAGTATCATACTTTGTCGTCTCACACTTTGTCCTCTCACACTTTGTCATCTCACACTTTGTCATCTCTGATCTAATGTATTTAGGTACTTTTATTATAGATAATCAGATATCACATAAAAGAAATTTTATTTTAAAATTGAAAAACATTTTACTGATTACCTTCATCTTTCAGTAACTAATTTAATATTCGTACCTAGTTTCAAAAAAATATTGATTTCTTATGTTGTGTTACTTTATGTAATACCATAGATTAAGAATACAGAAAGATGGGAAGCTTCATACAACATTTTTTCAGTCTTTTTTGGTATTTTATTGTGAAGGTGTTAGTAAAACTAAATAAAATTCTTTTCATACATTGATAATTATCACGTATTTTATTTTGTTTTACTAACACATTGACTTAAAAATACCAAAAATAATGTTGTATGAAGTTCCCATCTTTCTGTATTCTTAATCTATGGTAATACCTACACAATAGACTTATATACATATTGTTACATATTAAAAAGTATTACAATTCTTACCTGAATTCTTAGAAAATCTGGATCAGTTGTTTCTAATTTAGTTCCACTTTTTACAACAACAATATTGTGTCCAGTTGATGATGATGATCTTTGTTTATTTATTTGTTTTGTTCGCAGTGATGCCGATATTGAATTAGCTCTTAAATTTCTTGGATTTATTTGACTTTTAGCATGAATTTTTGGTGAATCTGAAATAATCGAGAATAAATACTAGGTAGGTCAGTTTCTTTATTTTAATTAAATATTTCTTTACCTCCAATGGGTCTATCAGTAGTGTAAGAAATGTATGGTACATCGGAGTCACTGCAAACAGATATTGGTGGAGATGTTGGTCGTACGATTTCATTGTTAGAAGATCCAATATCTTCTTGGGTTGAATGAATCGTATTACGCTTTTGAATTCTACTATTGTTATCAAATCTACTAGTATCTAAATCTGCTTGTACCGCAGATTGCTCAGCACCCATTTTATTTATCAAATTTTTTTTATTAAATTAATAAAATGATTAATTTTTAAATAATTTTCATTGAAAAAAATATTGATACAAATTATTTTGAGTTTACTTATTCTGCCATCGCAATGCAAGTAACGCAACAGTAAAATTTTACTCTTTTTTTTTGACAGTTTGTTTTGAAGTGACTGAAGAAATTATAATCCACTCAATTTGAATGGCTCACGCCGCTGTCTTTAAACGACTCAACACATTCTAATTCTAATACCATCGACGGAACAGAAATAATCACTGACTAATCCGGTAATTATCACAAAACAAGAAACGAATGTTCACACATGACTAGAATTATGTAGTAAACACAATTGGGGCGACAGCGACAACGACAGCGATAGCGACTTTCAAAAAAAATAGAAACCATATTGTAGTAAACATAATTGGGGCGACAGCGACTATCAAAAAAAATAGAAACCATATATTTGTATGAGAATGAACGGCGCCGTGACATTTGTCCGCGGGACATTTGTCCGCGATTGAATTTTCTAACTTTAGCGGACAAATGTCATTTTGCAAAATGTCATTTGTCCGCGATTGATTTTTCGAATTTTTAGCGGACAAATGTCATTTTGCAAAATATCATTTGTCCCAAAGAAATTATAAATCAAGAATGGCCTTATGAAAAAAAAAATTACCCCAGTTTTTGTTTGCAATGATGTTCCCAGTTTAATCTCCGATGGCATAAAAAATGTAAACCAACTAAAGAAAATGTGAACCAAATAAAAAAGGAATGTTATTATTACTTTTAGATTAGGTATACCGTAATAAAAAACAATAAAGAAAAAAATATATATATATTTTTTTTTAATTCAATATATTTAAACTTATCAAAAGAATATTTTGAAATGTATTAATAATTCTATAAAGCTTGGTAGGAATCTTTTAATGAATTAATTTAAAATAATTCTCGAAAAAGCTAAACATTCAAAAAATTAAGATAATGCACAATAAGTACAAAAGTAAAACAATTAAGTATTAAAAAGTAAAGTTTTAGGTAAGTTTAATTTTTATAAATTTTTTTGCATATTTGATTAAAACAATTTCTTCCATTTTCACAAATAAATTGCTTACAATATATTTTCTTTGTTTCCTCATTTCTCGTCGGTAATATGATTCTCAAAATTAAGATCTTACATAGAACTTCTTACTATTAAATTCAATACTTCTATTTAAAAATAAACTTTTATCAAAATTTTTGTTTTATTTAAGTACAAAAGTTATCCCACCTAGTGATTTGATAGCTATAATAAAGAAAAGAAATATTTGTATTTGGTAAGCTGGCATGAATTAAAAAAAGGACGGTTTTTTTACTTTATAAAAAATATCCTATTTTATATATTTTATAATGTTATTTTTTCTTTATTTTTGTTTATATAGTTTATTTTCATTAATAAATTAAGTAAAAACATACTCTCCTGATTAATTGAAATTGCAATTATGAATATTTATTATTCACTTCAGGAAAAAAATTATTATTTTCACAAATGTTAAACTATTGTATTCATTTTTACTCGAAAATTTGATGTTTATTTTTATTTGGGAACATCATTGCAAACAAAAACTTGACCCCCTAGCTTTTTCTCTTTCTTTAAATAAATATATATGAAAAAAGAAAGGGACAAAAAATTCAAAGGCCATTCTTGATTTATAATTTCTTTGCATTTGTCCGCGATTGAAATTTTTAATTTTTAGCGGACAAATGTTATTTTGAAAAATGTCATTTGTCCGCGATTGATTTTTCAGTTTTTTTAGCGGACAAATAGGGACAAAAAATTCAAAGGCCATTCTTGATTTATAATTTCTTTGCATTTGTCCGCGATTGAAATTTTTAATTTTTAGCGGACAAATGTTATTTTGAAAAATGTCATTTGTCCGCGATTGATTTTTCAGTTTTTTTAGCGGACAAATGTCATTTTGCAAAATGTCATTTGTCCGCGATTGATTTTTCAATTTTGGAGATACTGCAGATTACGTGAACCACTCAGAATCGTCTGAAGGTTGGAAAAGGGTAGAGGGGTAGAGGCCCCCCAAATTCTTCATGCATTTTGTATGTGCAATTTTTTTTTTTTGCCCGATTTGCCCCTTAAGAGAGAGAATTTTAATCGCGAACAAATGACATTTTGGAAAATGTCATTTGTCCGCGGCGGACAAAAGACATTTCGAATCGCGGACAAATGTCATTTTTATGTCCGCGATACAAAAACAAATCGCGGACAAATGTCCAACCCCCAGAATGAACACAATTGAGATGACAAACGACATTGTCGCCTGGCGACAAATTAGAAATGTTTCTATTTTGTCGCCGGGCGACAACGACTAACGCCAACAATATATTTTTTTTATTTTTTTTCTATTTGTTTCTATTTTTTCCTGTTTATTTATTTCGTCGCCGTCGCCGTAATTGTGTCCTAAACACAATTGGGGCGACAGCGATAGCGACTATAAAAAAAAATAAAAACCATTTGTATGAGAATAAAAACAATTGAGGCGACTGGCGACAAACGACTTTAAGCTGTACAAAATTCGGATTTTAAATAAGATTAGGTGTTTTAAACTTGAGTTAAGTGTGAGTTAAATCAGGCTCACCTCATAAAACCCAGCATTGTTTTTTTTAGATTCAATGAATATGTTCTGATTACGCAAAAAAAAAAAAGAGAAATCAGAATATGTATATTCATTGAATCTAAATAAACCGGTTGAGCGTTTGAATAATAAAAAAAGAAGAAAAAAAATGGCTAAATAAAAAAGTATAAAAATAAAATACATTTTTTTTTGTACATAACTTTTATTTTTCGAATTTTCATTTTAAAATAAATAATTATAATTCACTTTACAGTATTTTCTTATATATTTTTTAAATTATATTTGATTAAATTTTATTCACAATTTTGGCATTACAATTTTTTAGAGTTGGCAACCCACAATAATGACAGCAACAGCACAACCAGTCTGCAGTATCTATCTTTCACTATTTTAATTTTTTGTTTTTTTGATTCTCTACTCTGACATTTAATTTGATAATAAATTAAATAATTAATTAAATAATTATTAGATTAGAGAAGTTCTATTTTTTTTTTTATATTTTTATTTAAAACAAAATTTAATTATCTAAATTAAAATTATTTTAATAATGAAAACGATAAAAATTTTAAGAAAATAATATGACAATTAATAAAACAATAACAAAAATAATAACACCAAACGAAAGTCAGAAAAAATATCAAAATCAAAACAAACGAAGAAAATATATAAAAATAAAATAAATAAATAGGATATAAAATTATTATTTTGCATTCGCATTCGTATATCGCATCAACGCATCATAAAATGTGCTCTCTTCAATCATACTCATCATCATCATAGTATAAAATAGATAGAACCGATAGAACTATTGTATAGACAGATTCAACAATATTTCATAATTTTATTATTTTGTTTTGTTTTGTTTTTGTTTTTGTATACATTTTTGTCAACATTTTTAGATAGATATACATAATGTACATCTATATATAGGTATACCTACCTAATTTTAATGTAATTTTTTTTATACCTACTCCTATTTTTATTTCAAAAAATAATAATAATAATAATATAAAATTTTATATATAAATATAAAAAATTAAAATTAAGTATAATAAGTACCTACATATAAATTTTATTTTATAAATATTTATAATATAATAATAATTAAAAAGCCCTAAAATAGCATAGCACCTTTTTGAAATTATAAGAAGAAGAAATAAAAAAAAAAAAAATTAAGAAAGAAGCAAGCAATTTTTAGTGTTTTTATTTAAATGATCAGATGAAGAACACAATCAGCAGATGACAAACAAGAAATTATATTTTATAATAGGATTTTTATTGCTATTAGCAGTTTCCGTATATTTTATTAATTTTTATTTTTTATATAAAATTAATGAAGATGCCCAACTGAGCAGTGTTCGAGCATTAGAAAATAAAATTCGTCATAAATTAAGGCATTTACATCCATCGTATATCAATCGAAATCCAAGATTTTTTATGTAAGTGTAATTTAATTTTTATTCGAAATTATTTAGTTTCTTTTAGGGAATAAGCTCGATTCTGTTGTTATATTCATTCTATCGAGTTATTTTCCATTTAGTGTAAATAAAATCTATTTTAAAATATATAATATGTATATTAACTTTTAAAAAAAATTTACTATTCAATGTTTGTTCTCAAGCATTTTCTAAATACATATTCTACATACGATCATAATCGATATTTCTGTAAGAATTAGGAACATACCTACATAAATGTCTTACGTATTCATAGTTTTTAAGTAAATTTTACTTTTATTTAAGTTTATCTCAAATAATCTCTTTTAGAAGCAAATGAAAAATCTGGGTATAATTTTAATTAAAAAAAAAAATTTTTCTCAAGAAATTTACATATTTAAGTACTAAAAGTGTTAAAATTAAAAGATAACAAAATCAATTTCACGTTAAAATTCACGGTTCGATTTCCGATTAAATTTTTCTTAACACAGAATTAATCGTATATAAAGATTGTGCCTTATAATGCAGGTATATATGTACAATGTAGGTTAGGTGTACATAGGTTAAAGTGCCAATTTGCACTTTTTAAAATATATGTATTCGAAGTTATTCAAATATTCACACAATGTTGATGTAAATTAGATCCAATACAATGGAATATCATATTTCTAGTAAAAAACATAAATCTAAGTTTTCTTCTCTAACTAAGTACCACCTGAAAATAAAAATTTCGTGAATTCAAATATTTAAGGTAATTAAAATTCAAGCATACAAAAAAAAAATCAAAATCTGTAGCAGCTGATACGAAATTTAAAGGTATTTCTCTTCGGTTAAATAGAATTAAGCAAAAATTTTAATTAAAGAATTTTTCTTTTCTATAAAATTTTTTTCTTGCTTTCTAGGTACAGAAATAAATTATTGAGAAATTATAAGCCACAATCATATGAAAATGCATCAATTATTTGGGATATTGTTAATTGGGTAAATATAACTACATAAAACTAAAATTAAAAAAAAGCATAGCATAAAATTTGGGAGAGTGTGGCAATACCATAATACCACTTTATGGGAAGATTATGATTTTTATAACAATTTTATTTATTTAGTTAGTTATTAGGTAAACATTTTTTTATAAAAAGATGTGATCTAGCTGTTATTCTTACATATAGATACTGCAAGATATTAGATAAGTATGTTGTAGATAATTTTATTAGATATCAGATTTGAAAAAAAGTTCTAAAAAGAACATAAGTATTATAAATTTAAGGTTTTGAATTATTTTTATCACATGTTATATTTCACTGGTCTTTTATTTACAGATACTTTATATTTAGTTAAGGTTTCTAAACAAAGTTTCCGCATAGGTTTTTGTATCAGGTTTCTGCTAATGTTTGTTTCTAGATAAGGACAAAGTTTTTAGATGAAGTTTCCATATAAGCTTTCTAATTAAGGTTTCTCGAAAAAAGCACTCTTGCTATTTGATTCAAATATGTTCTTATGGTGTTTGGTTTTAAATATAAAATCAAATTTTCTTTCTTCAGGAACCATTTTATTTTATTCATAATTTAATATAAAATATTCTGGCAATAAAATATATTATATTGTTTTTAGTTCACGATTTTACTAATTTTATACTATGCTTTGTGTATTGTATACAGAATTTGAGAAAAAAAAAACTCATAATATTTTTCGATCTATTTTTAGTGGCCAAACGAAAATTTAATATTTCCAATATCAGATAGTTCTATGGGTCAATTATTAAGAACTTTACGCACAGAACCTGTGACTAAAGCACAAAATGCACCAAAAGGAACACAATTAAAATTAATGTTAAAATTAGCTAATCAACAAAAAGTTATTTTTAAACCAGCATTTTATTCGCGTGAAGAAATAATTGATGGGCCTGTTTATGCTGGTGTGTATTAAAAAGAAAAAAAAATCATATAAAAAATAGGGTATAAAAAATGAATAGGCACTTTATAGATTTTTTATATATTATATAGTTCCAATTATAATATATTTATCGTGAATTTTTGAAATTGTCATTAGAAAACGCACTCAAAAAAAAACTTACAAGTGAAATATTAATACTAAGAATACCTTCCCAAAGCCAATGTATTTTAAAAAGCTTTTCCCCACTAGATAAAAAATAATTTTATTTTTAAATTAATTCAACATTTAATTATTAGTTAAAAATTACAAAATAATGATTTTGTAAAAATTGGGTTATTATGGAAACATTTTTGTTGATACTAACTCCACTTCAATATTTTTATTTTCAATTTTTTACTATTGTTATTTTATATGCTCAAAAAAATTAAAGTGCCGCGAATTATTTATCTACCTTGTTTTATGAAATATTTACATAATGAGAAAGCTTCATACACAAAAAAAATTATATTTATGCATTCGAATTTATATTTTTTGATTATTTACATTTTTAGGAAAAGATAGACATAACGCAGAAATATATGCCTTTTATTTGGCAGCATGTTTAAATTTTAGATGGACACCGATAGCTGTAGGCAGAAAACTTAATCTTGAACATATCTATGAAAAGGCTGATAATGATTTGCGACGGACAATGTTAGTTAATGGTAAATTTCATTAAGGTTTTTTATTAATAATAACTAAAATATTACTAGAAGATTTTTTACTTAACTGGTTTGAAATAATTAAATATTTTTAGAAAAGATGTAAAATTAACATTTTTTTCTTTATGTAATGGATGATTGTAAACGAAATGTTGCATAATTCATTGATTTTTTTTAAACTGTACTTTTAATATATTCGTAATCGGTTTAAGGATGATGTTTTGTTATTTATTTATCTACTTTTTCGATAATATTAATTATTGTAATAAAATTTCTTATAACATGATTATTTTTATTCGAAAAGTGAAAAAAATTATTATTATTATAGTTCAATATGTATCATTTTTCGAGTTAATAATTTACATTAGTACATTAGGATTATTTTAAGAGGGTTGGTTTCAAGAAATACTTTTTTTTCTAATTATAAAAAATAATTTGTATGTTACATGGGAATCAATTGTTTTATTAGATAAAGAGGGCAACATATTTAATTTTGTAAAAACCTTCCACTAACAAAAAAGTAAATCTAATTGTGTTATTCCTATTTTTCAAATCAACATATTATTTGTAATAATAATAAATGATCTTTATTTTAAGAATTATTTAAGAATTTAAGAAACCTATACTTGTTCAATTTTTTTAGAAGTTGAAAACGGAACAGAATATTGTGTCTATGGAAGATGCCATTATTGTGATAAGGAGGATCCGGTTTGTGGTGATGAAGATAATTTACTTGAAGGAGCAATCCTGTATTTAATTCCAGGTACTCTATAATAATTAAAAAATAAAAAAAAAATATTGAAGTAGCAAAAGTAATATGTCAGATCTTTGGCCTTGTCCTATTTGATAAATATAAATATTTGTTTTTCAATTATTATTAATTTTTGAGATAAACTTACTTCATTAGATATTTTTAATGTGTTTTATTTTCCTATTAAAAAAAGTTAATCATTCTTTTTTTCAAAATTTTAAACAACATATATTCTGGAGACTGCGTCAAAATCTTTGTGGGCTCAAGCGGATTTTAAACTTCAATATATCTTCGCTCAATTCCGCTTTTGATTAATAAATTATTCATTTCATAGTTAGTCAAAATATGTATTTTTTTTTAGGAACGCTAGTTAAACATAAACATCCTTGGCAAAGAACTTATAAAGACAATGTTAGAGCTGAATGGGAAGATAATATGCATTATTGCAAGTAAAATTAGATTATGCAAATAAAAAATATTAAAATATTAATTTTTTTTTTTTGTTTTTTAGGTCATTGAAGGACAAAATGGAAACTGAGCGTTTATTAGATTTAATTGATGCTTCCATATTCGATTACTTAATTCAAAATGGAGATAGGTAAACTGTAATTTCATTAAAAAAAAACTCGGTAAACAAAAAAGTTTAAAGTGTTAAGTGTTTTGGATAATAATTCGAAATTTAAGTGTTACAAATTTTGCTCATAGGTCGGGTGTATGTCAATAAAATCCTCTCTTTATGTAAATAACGTGTATAATCGAAAGCTGAACAAAATTTACCTTTTTTTTTTTGATAGACAAACTCGATTTTCAATTTTGATGACTGTCATACTGTATGTGTATATTCATTATTATCTTTAATGCTGAAATTTTTTATTATCGATTTCAAATCTAATGTTTCGAAAACCTTTCCAATCCACGAAAACGTGATTTCAATAAATTGGTTTGAAAAAGAAATTATAATGTTTAAAAAAATAAATATTTTTTATAATTTAATTCAAAAATATTTTATAATAACATTTTATTAAAAATTTCAGGCATCATTACGAAACTCGAGGTGAGAGAGTGGTTTTAGTAGACAACGGTAAAGGTTTTGGAAACACAAATAAAGATTTCTTGGATATTTTATCACCTTTATATCAATGCTGTATGTAAGTATATTTGTTTAAAATCTCACCCAATTTATTTGAGATAAGTTTTAAATATAATGCGATTTTTTTGGAAAATTTGCCATAATTAAAATGCAATTTCTATTGATAATAATACTAAAATAAACTCCAGGTTATACTACAATCAGAGATGATAAAGTATGAGATGTCATATTGCACATTAAAAATATATAGGCCTATTTCATTTTTTTTACTTCAACAACCCCAATTTTTTTAAACAAAATATAAAGCGATCGACAACATGTTTGATAAATGTTTGACATTTTGATGGACGTTCATAGAAAATCAATTAATTTAGTAACTATAACGCTGACATCTGAAACTTTATCATCTCTGCTACAATGCATTAATATTATTTTATTGAAATTTGCATTAAAAAGTCAAATAAGTTAAAAAAATTAAAAATCCATAAAAATACATAAACATTTAAAAGCCCAAAACAGTACTAAAACTTGGACTATATGATATACAGGCTAAAAAAAATAAATATATAAACTTAATTTCTGTTGATTACCTAGTTCATTTTTAGTTTATTTTTCTTCAATAAAAAAAATAAACAAATGCTTTATGTTAATTTTTAAACATTATTTTAGAATAAGAAAGTCAACATGGGATCGCTTATTAGTTTTCTCTGGAGGATCTTTAACAGATTTGATTGATCGAATGACAAAACCTGATGCTCTTTATCCATTGATATCAGAAAAACATAGGCGTGGAATCGAAAGACGTTTGTTAGTAGTTTATGCTGTGGTAGAAAATTGTCTCGATTTGTACGGAGAAAAAATTCTAAAATTATTATAGTCAATTTATACATAATATGCTTTTATCCTGTATTATATACATGTTAATTCATTTTTAAATGTAATTTTAATTAAAAACCAAAAAAGACACTTATTTGTTATAATATTGTAAATAAAAGATATATAATTTATAGGAATAAAAATGTGAACTAAATTTATTAAAAAACTTTTGATTTAAAGTATAAACTCTTATTAACATGATTTTCAGGTTTATTAAAACGAATAAATAATTTTTAAAATATGTAAACGACTTAACTTTTATAGTTAGTGTTCAGTCAGTTTAGGCAAAGATGAATTATATATAAGTCATTTTTGGTTTAGGTCTCACAAGAATGTTATGGATAGTTAGATTTAAATCACGGTATTATTATTATGTTACCTCTCTACAACCTACTGTTCTTTCTCCTTTTATGTTTAAATATTTCTGCATTAACGAAGGAAAATAAAAAAAAAAGTAAACCTTGCTACAAAATACTTTTAAAAATAATTTTTTAATTATATTTTTGAAAAAATGTTTTATTATTTATTATTAGGTATCTGTAAATTAAACCGGCTGCAACGGCAGCACTTCATAAGTGTCAGAAATAGGGTTGTCGTATGTAAAGCCCGGGTGTCGTTAAAACAGAATTTAGCAACAGAACAGACAGAAAAATTTATTCTGCTACTGAAATTCTGGTCAGAATCTCATGATATTGCTGCCTTTAAAACAGAAACATTATATAAAATTTCGTTAATTTTTACGAAATCTCCAATTTAATTTTTTTTCCCATTTTCCGACAAAAACAACTCGAAAAAACGTAAATAAACAAAGATAAAAAAAAAAATTAAATTCAATTGACATTCTGGCAACAGAAACAGAAAATAACCTCGTTTGAGGTTAGTCAAATTCTGTGAACAGCAATGAATTTTTCTGTTGCTAAATTCTGTTGTAAAATTCTGTCGCAGAATAAAATCTGTTCAAATGTATGGGATTCTGTTTCTGTTGCTAAATTCTGTTTTAACGACATCCCGGCTTAATCGACAAAATAAAAGTTTTTTAATTTTTTATATAACCCACAAGTTGGACTAGATTTTTTTACTATCTTGACGAAGATAGTAGTTCAATGTATGGTTGAAATTTTATTAATTGTCAATTTACTATTTTCTCTACTGGCAGGATTTAAATCAGGACAATTGAGAAGATAGGTGAATGGATAGTCACAGTCACAAAAAAAAAACAAATCATTTTTTTTACATGGAAAATAAAAAATTATATGCCTTGTTTTTTTTTATCACTGTTCCCAAAAATAAAAAATAACAAAAAAATTTAATACAAAAAAATGAAAACATGATAAAAATCTTAATAGTAAAAATACACCCAATCAACTATCTTCTTACAAACACAGGTAAAAAAACACAATAATGATTTACTATCCAGACAGTTTACTATCCAGTCTAATCTCCGCGTAAGGGACTGTTCACATATTACGTAACGCTTTTTTTGCCGTTTTTTAACCCCCCCCCCCCCATAGTAACAGATCGTAACAAATTCCGAAGACCCCCCCCCCCCCCCCCCCAGAAGAATAACGTAACAAAAGTTAAACATTTTTTAAATTACTTTTTGAACAATTTTTTTATTCGAATAAAACAAAATTCATTATAACTTAAGTTTTTTTTGCGTGCATTAAGAGCCCTCCACTTGAAATTCTGTTTTCTATTTCTGTTTTCTATTTTTGCAGTTTTTTTTGTTTTATTTTACAGAAAATAAACGGCCGTGAAAAATGCGACAAATTGTACGAAAAACACATCTATTAGAAAATCACAAAACTATATTTGAATTTTATTTCTGTGCAGAAACTGTAATTTATCAAAAAAATTAAAAAATTCTTAGAAATAAATGAAATTAATTAAAAATTGTTTAGGAAATTAAAGAAATTCAAAATTTCACGTCACCAGCCCTGGAGAGTGGTATTTTAGCTTTATTTCTGCGTTTGAGATTTTTTATTATCTTTTTCCTTTACTTCAGAATCCAAGCAAATGTGTTCAAGTTTTTTAAAGGCTCGTTTGGGCCAAAAAACTCAAAATTTAAAAAATCCGCCTCACCTACCCTGGAGCCAGTTATATACTCTCTAACATATCAAAAAATCACTTCAGTCTAGATTGTAGTAACCCTACAATCAAAGCCAAACTAAGACTAATTTTTTGCAATTTTTCACAATGAGGGCTCTTAATATTATATTTAGTGTAATTTTTTTTATAAAAAGGAGAAATTTGGTTACATAACATTTTTATAAACACCCCCCCCGACGTAACAAACCGTAACAAATTTTCAATCCCCCCCCCCCCTCCTAGGCCGTTACGTTATTTGTGAACAGCCCCTAAGTAGTGAATAAAAATATTTAGGATAAAAATTAGGATAAATATTCAACTTGAAATATTTTTGAGTTTTAACTGCACTAACAAATTAAATTAGTGATATTCTTATTCAGAATATTTCTATTAAAAATTTTTTAGGAGAACCACTAATAAGTTATATATTGAAAATTTGAAAATTTGAAAATGTAGGTACTGAACATGAAATGTAAAAAAATTCAGTAAAAAATGATAAATACATTTTTTGTACTAATTTTCAGTAATCGAAATTGGTAACCCTTAACAAAAAAAAAAAAAAATTAAAGAGTCTATTTACTATTTACATTTTTTAATTAATAAATTTTAATAAAATAATTTTATATTTTTAATTTTTCAATTATATTTCTTAAATAACATTTAATTTAATTTTAATTATTTAATAATTAAACGTCTCGAAATGGAATGGACTAGAGAAAAAACATTAATTTTAATAGATGAATATAAAAAACGAAGAGGTGGGTAAAATTTTATTTGACAAAAAAAAAAAAAATAAATTAAATTAAAAAAATTAATTTTATTTTACTTTTAATTCAAATTTTCTTCAGATATTATTGAAAAAAAAAAAAAAATATTTACGTCTATTTTTAGACTTCGATAGGCAATAAATGCGTATAATGTGGAATCTCCGACGATTGGTAGGTTCATACCTGTACCTACTCATTATTATCATTTCCGTGAACCACAAATCTAAAATTGTAAAGCAATGTTCCAACAACCAAAATAAAAATATTTGTTTTTTCGTAATTCCTACGGCAATTACCTATTCAGAAATCGAAATTTATCTTTTATTAGAACACTGTTCAAAGTCTTGGGCCGGATTAGATAATTCATTTTTTTTTTTAGTTCTTAACAATTGAACAAATTGGATAACTAAAACGATGTTAAGTAAGCAGGTATCTAGGTACCTACTTAACTAATATATGTTTAGCTACAACTACATTGATTATGTTCATAATTTCACGGCAATATAACTTTACTTCGCCTTTATTTAGATTTTCTTACCTATTACTAAGTATAATTAATACCTTTATAATTAGATAATTGAATGTAAAATTAAATATCCAGTTTTATACACTGTGTTGCTATTCTAGTTCACAGAAAATTTAAATCGCTTCTACTGAAAACTAATATTCCATAATTACTTAAATCTTGCTTCCTTAAGGTGTCTAGAAAATATATTGTATAATGTCTTAATGGTGTTAAATGCCATCCGAGTTGGACAAATCCAGTAAAAGCTGTGGAGAAATGCCTACCCCGTTTGGAACATAATATAAAATAATAAAATTTAGCAAAAAAAAAAGAATAAATTGAAAATCTAATTAACTTTTAGGATTATGGGATATGACACATGAAGATTATCGAAAAAAAGATGTGAAACGAACATTATTGACAGAAGTTGCGGCAAAGGTTGGATCGAGCTCGTTTCCGATTGTGGAAATCGAAAAAAGTTTGTACCTATGTTTTGATTTTTTTTTAACATTACTAAATTCGTAAGCCCACCGAAATTTTTTGTTTTTATCTTCTCATGCACTTGATGTATTTGATATTGTTGATTAAAAATGTTTCATTAATTGAAAATTCGGTACTTATTTAAAACATTTTTAAATTCTGTAGCAGCAAGTAAAATTTTCATTCACATGGAATATGTTTGATGTTAAGATACAATATTAATGACTTAATACGCATCACATTTAAATATTCTTTTTTTAGGACTTAATTTAAATATAAAATCAATTCATAAATCATTTTATTTGTAGAATTTCACACACTTCGAACTCAATATCATCGTGAAATAAATCGAATGAGACATCCATCTTCTAATGAATATAAATCCAAATGGTTTGCATTCCAGCATTTGGAATTTTTGAATTCCCCAAAGGCATGTAGAGCCGCCAAATCTGAGCATAAAATTGTAAAAATGGAAAAATCAATATTAGAAAAGAAAAAAGAGACAATCGGTTATATTATTAAAGAATATCAGATAAATTCTGATAATTTACCAGATGAAAGCATTACAGCAGAGCTTGTAATAGAAAAAAGTCCAATTCAAACGAAACGTGAAAGGGGAGACTCGAATAGAGAATTAGAAAAGCTTATTGAAGAAACAACAAAAGAAGTCGACGACGATATATTAACAGATGATGTGGAACATGAGCAACGGGATTTTAAACAAAGAGTTAAAACAGTTTCTATTCAGCATTCTAATTTTGTTCATCCAAATTTATCAAGTTTACAAACTCAATATTCAAATTATAATTTAAATGATAATGACAGTGAATCCAATAATTTGGATAACGTCAGTACATCTGAACAGACGGCAACTATTATTTCACATGATGGAAACGAATATAATCCAAATTCAAATCACCATCAACCGGCTATAATTCGTATCCAAAAAAGGGATCCCATTGCAATTGACAGTTCAATTGATGACGAACCGCCTCAAAAGAAAATTTATTACGAATTGCCTCGAACTTATTCGATGATGTCATCGTCTTCAGTTCCAACAATATCACGTGATGAGCATGCCATTTATGGAGAATATATTGCAAATGAAATGCGGTTTATAACAAATCGAAGTGCTTTGATAAAATTAAAGCACAAAATTAATAATGCTATATTTGAAGCAAACATGTCCCAATTTCAAAAGTAAAAATTAACTTTGTCATATTAAGAAAGAATATTTTTTTCCAAACATGTTTATTTTTTTTTTTTTTTGTGGAAGACAACAATAACAATCATACATACTTATACAAAAATTAAGGAAATTATATTTGTTTTTTTTTAATTAAATACTAAATTTTAAGGAGTTTGTAGTTTTATTTTATATTTCAAAAAAGAAAAAAGAATATGCAGTACTTTACTGCATTAGATTATAAAATAGATGGAATTAAAGGCTGATCTCATTAAACTCTTATTATTTGAGATTTATTGGTTATAGAAATCTTTTAATGTTCATTCAATTAAAATGCTGGTGGAAAAATATTTTATATTAAATTGAATAGAAAACTAAGCTTATAATTTTATTAAAATGTATTTTATTTATTAAAGATTATTCTATAATTTTTTATTATTTGGTCAAAAAGTAAAGAATTCATTAAAAAATATTAGACTACAAAATTTGTTGATAATACAATAATAAATGTATGAATGTGTATTTATCTATAGTACCTACATTTATTAATGAATATGTATATAAATATTTTCTTTTAATTTTAAATTTTATGTAAATTTAAATCTTGTTAACAAGTATTTGATGGTAAATTTATTTTTATGATCTTGAAATTTTTGTATATAAAACCAAATTAGTAAATAAATTTTAAAATACTTTCAAATCATTAAAATTATTTGCATGTCAAACTTCTTTTGTGAAAAAATATTGGTCAATCAACAAATGTTTCTGTTTTTATCAAAGAAATTAAAATTTTAATTTATAAAACTAATTTGTATTTTATATGGTGGCATGTTGAGCTTTGAACTTCGAGTAAAGTAAATTTGATGGTAATATATTAAGAATTTTTCTCTTTGATACTTTCGATAATTTTCGTGAGTAGATTTTGACGTTTAAACGTAAAGCGAAAGAAAAAACTAAATATTATTTTATGATTTTATTTTCGTGTACGAAATGAAACATGTTTTACTAAAAAAAAAGTTTTTTTTTTTAAAAAAGGATGGGATTCTTAAACTTAACAATACAATGAAAAAATAAAAAACATCTCATACATTTCATACCTTTTCCTCCATTCCTATTAAAAAAAAATCGAGATAACTTTTCTTTCTGAACCCTAATAATTATTTCCGTGAATTTTCGTTTCGTGATTTTTTACATATGAATATCGACTTTATTTTATCATAAAATATAGATGAAAGATTGTAGAAGATGATTAAACCAATTAAAATTTTTTTATATTACTTTTATATTATGTTAATCAAATTTTAACTTATATCGAATGATTACAACAAATAAAATTTTTGTTTTAGAACTGAGAAACTATACAAGCCATTTGTTTGAATATCGAATTTTTCGAAAAGTTATATGCTGCCATTGACTGGTCATTTCTATTTGTCGGATAAATTTTTCTCGCCGTATTTATTTGGATGAAATTATTTATATTTGTTATTGAAAATATTTTGCTCAAAACTAGGTTGTCAAAAAAATTGTTTTTTTCCTTATTTGTTTTTTCTGACTTTTTTAATTTTGTACTAAATACATACAAACAATATTTTTAAATATTAATAATTATATTTAAATTAATAGTAAATTTTTAATTAAGCTTTGAAATTTCTGGTTTTTACATGACTTTTTAATATTATAATTTTTATTCTACAATAAGATTGTACAAAATATAATGTAAAGATAAATGATAATAAAAATGTGCATTGATTTTTATTTCAAAACAATTGTAGTTAAAGAAATTTCGTAACTCAAAAGCAATAGTAAATTTTTATAATATATTTTTACCCTTTTAACAAACTATAATAGCCTATCTCACTTCCTGATATTTCTTTTCGGAATTTAATTTTACACATCTGTATTCTTCATTAAGCACTTTTATGTTAGTTCCAGACCCAGGAGTTAAAACAACTATGTCATATAACTAGGTATTCCAATTTAATTTCAATAGGAAGCTTTGAAAGTGATTTTATTAAAAAAAAAAGCAAAAAAAAAAATTGAATCGCTAGTTCTTGAAAAAGGGTTTATTTTATTTAGTTTTGTACACAGAAAAACCTATCTAAGTACATTAATATTTATTCACTCTCGATACATTGCGTAAACATGCATTTCTTAACAAAAAAAAAAAACAAAATGTTAATGTAAATAAAAAACAAATGCAACAGATATGCTGCCAAAAAACATTTTCTCTTAACATTCTTTGAAAAAATTAATTCCCCTTCGTAAATTCCATTTTTTCTTGAGTTTCTCAACATTATATTCCAGTTTTGATTTTATGGAGAAATATTTTTTAAGGGGTAGTGGAAATCCTTATAAAAGGTGAAATATCTAAATTCCTTCAACAAAATATATACATATATATACAGCACAAAAAAAAACTACAATTCATGTTAAATTGTGTAGGCCTAAAAAAAAAAAATTTTTTTTTCTTCGATTAAATCCTTGAAGGGATATTGACATAAAAAAAGCGCAACAAGGACTCAATATTTCTTCAAAAATTCAAGGTAAATAATTGTTCCTTGATATGAAAATATTATGTTAAAAAAAAAGATAATTTTCTTTTATTAAAAAGGCAATTATTTTTTATTAAAGAATATTAAATATTAGAAAATATGAAACATATTGGAATTTCTACTTATAAAAATTATAAAATAAATACTAATCGGAAGAATTATGATGATTATAATTACAGAATTATTATTACTTTTCCTGAAACAACATTTAAATATGTACGATACCTACATGTACCTATAAATTAATCATTTATTTTCATTTAAAACTTACATTCAAAACATAAATTATAATGTATGTTAAGGATTATATAATATTTGATAGACAGGTTTTTTTTTTTGACAACAAAGTGAAATAAATCATAAATGTCTATTTTATTATAACTTTAAAATATGTTAATAGGTCTTAAATACTTAAATTGGTTGGTTGGTTGGTTCTCCCTTATATTAAATTTGGAATATTGAATATATACTGGATTTTAACTTATATATGTTTCAAAAAAAATTTTTTTTGTATTTTTTTTTTGCTTCAAACCTTTGAGACTATCAAAAAAATCATCAAATTAAGATTCTTGTTTAAGTGATGTTAGTTCAACTTACTTTCCATATTGGAGTGTCACATAAATTACGTAACTATTTGCTACTTCTCATTCGTCAATCTTATAATAATATAAGAATTATTTATTATATGGTTATCATAATTATCAAAGTTACATAATTATTAAAGTAGTTTATTGTAAATTAGAAATGTTTACAGATCTCTCACTTATTTTCTCTGTGATTCTCTTGATTGTTTAGATCAGATTGAAGCGACCCCTCGGTGACTTGACTTATGATATGATCTACCTGGTGAAATTTAAATTTTAATTACAATTATTATTTATTTTTATTTAAAATTATTTTCATTAATTAAATAAGAATTTATGAAAACTTTTTATTTCACATTTTCCTATACAGATAGGCCTTATATTTGGGTACCTGTTCAATATTTTCAAATAAATTATTATAATTATGATAATTTTTGCTAATGCGGTAATTTTCAGATATTATATACGAAACTACATGATTCCTTGCTTTGTTAACATAGAAAAAATAATGATAATTGTTTGTATTTTTGTTACGAGAAATTTTACATGAAAAACTATTAAACAGAGAGAATTTGAAACAACGTGCTAGATTTTGAACAGATATTGCCAGAAAATAACATTTTGTTCTAGTTATAATATTTCTGATATATTTTATATATACATAGCTGAATTCCGCAGTGTTTTTTTTGCCAATGTATACAACATGTTTTTCTATTAATAAAACTATACATTATAACATTATATATATACAATTTGCATCCGTAACCAGAATTAAAATAATAAAATCATTTTATGAATAGTTTTCCTAATTGAAGTCATTTATCGTTTACGAATGAATGAAATAAGTTTTTTTTAATTTTATTTTAAAATTTATTGTTAATTTTGTTGTTGAACTAAATTTTCAACTCATCGATTCTAATAGAATGAACGTAATTAATTTTAATTCATTGTATTTTTCAATTTTTCACTTAACGTTCACAAAATTGAAAATGCAAATCCTGTTTATTTAAAAAAGAAGCAAAAATTTTGTTACTTTTTTTTGTTTAAAATATTGTTTATATCTATACGGATATTTAATACATTATTAACATTACAATACGTAGATTACATATACAATTAATTATATAATATTGTATATATTAAATACTTTCCACAAATCTAGAATGTTCGTAAGATCATCGCGATAGTTATTATGTTATATTGTTTTTGGTCATTATTATGTACGCAATTAATTATACATATTAGCTTTTTAAAGAAATTTCAGAAAAATGTAAAAATAAATTTAGGTAACAAGCCCAAATGGTTACAACTGTTTTGGAAGATAATAATTTCATATCTTTGTAATACTTTTTTGAAGAAGAAAACTTTTATTTATATTATATAATATATATATGTTCTTCCAGTTCCAAGAAGGAACCTAATGCACGTAAGCTCAATAAATTACAAAGTTTGAATAAAAAGCTTTTGCATTTTTAAAGTACATATTCAATATGAGTAAAAGATTTCTTGGGTAAATATTTTATCGCTTCAATTATATTTTAATTAACTCGTACAGTCTTAGTTGAAGGAATTGTATGAGAGTCGAAAAGAATAAGATCCTTAAAATAGACTTTATTTCGTTTCGAAAGAACAAAATGATTTATATTTTTTATATAATATGTACTTGTTTAAAGGTAAAAATTTTGTTGGAGTGGAGTTTTGGCATCTTAAGATACTGGATCCGAAAATTTCGGATCATATGTTCTTCAAAAACTTAAGTAGATGAATATTTCACGTAAAATTAAAATTGAAAATAAATATAAATTAAAATTTTTTTAGATTTGGAATTTTGAGAATGCAGAATTTTGGGAACCGAAATTTTTCGACTTTCTTTTTTAAATTTTGATTTGAAACCTAGAATTTTGAGATCCGCATTTTTTAAATCTGCAATTTTCCAGTCCGAAATTCTGAGAAGTGAAATTTTGAAGCGCTTCGTTTTATAACGCCTGTTCTGGGTATATTAAAATTATTTTATTAACATATATTATGTAGATACTAGAAATGCGGGCAATTTTTAATCCTTTTAATTATAGTAGTTTTATTAAAGTGTTATAAAAATAAATTACAAAAAAAACAAATCATACTAAGTACATAATTTGATAAAATTTGTTTTTTATTCTCGATAATTGATAGTTCTGTTAATTGTTCCTTGTTTTGCCTTCAACTATAATACAATAATTTATGTGCATATATTTTCAATGACAATAATTATTATTGTTGTCTGTTATTTTTGTGCTATGCCATTTCAAACACTCATTTCTATTTATGCCTGGAGCACTGCTGTTACTGCTTGCAAAGCAATTTGGAAGGAATGTTTCGGAAACCTATACACAGCTAATTTTAGAAGTTATCAGAAATTCTTCCGCGGAGAACATATTGAAAACCTATGTACTAAACCATCTCAATAATATATTAAATATAAACCAATAAGTTTTAGTGCAATAGTTGTATCAGTTTCGGAGTCTATAAGAAACAAACAAATGGAAATTCGTTTTTATATTATATAGATAACTAACATGCAATTGTCTAAAATTTATAATTATATAGAACTGACATATCTATATTATAGAATAGTTAAAGGATTTAAAAAAAAATTTTTGTGTTAAGGCAAAATAGTGTTTTATTTTTAAATTCAAAGAATTTTAGAAATGTTCATTTTAAATGAAACATTATTTTCATGTTTTATGCATTGTTTCATGATTTTCCAATGATGAAAACTTTAAATATAAAATGATGATAGTGCAATGCAATTTTTTTTATATGCTGCACATTTATATGTATGTATGCGATAAAAATGAAATAAAAACGCTTCTAAAGAAAACTTATCTTATTCCATTAAATTCAATGTACCATTTTTAATAGCATTGAATGTTTACTGAGTAATAACAGTTAGGATAATCTCTTTTTTCATGAAAAAAATAGGGCATTTTATTCAAGTAAATTTAATTTTAGAACTATATGTACAACATAACATTCTTGATTTTAAATTTTCATTATACGAATAATTTTTTGGGGACTAAAATCCCGAAGTCTAATTTATTTTAATAATTTAATATTAAATCTCAACAGTTAAGTAAGCATTAATTCTCGCAAAAAAGGATGTATTTATTAATATGCATTTACATTCTATACAACATAGTATGCAAATTTATAACATACATTTATGTACGTAGGTATGCATCGATAGTACATTATATTTTCACTAAACTAATCTGCTTGTCGTCCTCTGTGGTAAATTAGCTTTGTTTTTATTCCTTCAAAATTTTAGTTTTTTTTTTCGATTCCTGCCTAAGGTATTTTATGTTATTCTATTCAATTGATTTCAGTAAGTACATGCGATGCTCGTTTTTAACATTAACTATAGATTATAAAAAGAAAAGAGAAGCTAAAAAAGTTGTCATTTTGAATGAGTTTCTTAACTACATGTATGCTCCATGTATTCTACTATGAAACATTATATTATTTATGTATATATATATTTTTTTTTAATTAAAGTGTCGATTTTGAACTACAAATTTATCTTTCAACAAAATTCCATTATAAATTACCAATGATGTAGATAAATGAATTTTGTATCTTTTTTTTTTTTTTTTTTTTGGGTGCAGGAAATGAATATTATTTTTATAAAAATTGCAATAATATAATATATATATAAAAAAAATATAAAATAAAATATGTACGTACTATATTACATTATTACTTTTACCCACAGAAGATAGCATGATTTTTTTTGGATCATTCGAGTCATATTTATCAATTAACCGTTTATGAACTATGATGAAAATAATTTATTTATTTATTGAATATGTATATTAATATAAATGTTATTGGTTTTAGTATGAACTCCACAATCTGATTCTAATTCATAAACTAGCAGTTCGATTCGAAGTTTCAGACTGATCTCTGGACTCATGGACTTCGAATGTTTAGCTTCTGGACTGTTTTCTATGTTGTAGTACTTTTACACCACACGCCGCGACTTCATCAAATACTACCTCCATTAGTTGTTAATCTATTGTAGTTATTTGATATCTCTTTTTTAATAATATTTTTTTTCTTATAGATATTCTTCTATATAGAAGTGTTAATTTCACAATTAAAGAAAATATTAATTGAATTTTAAGGCAAAAATTCTATGAAAGTATTCTTTCGGAGAAAATAAACTAAAGGATGAAAAGTTTTTGTACATAATTATAAATGTTTCCTCAGGCAAAATTTTAGAAATGCATTATTTTGCGAAACTTCTACTTTTCTTGAACTCAAAATAGCGAATTTGTATTATTAATTCTTATAAACGCGTTTTAAATTTCAATTCTTCAAGGTTCGAATCCCAAAGAGGACTTTATACAAAAATTAAATAACAGAAATAAATCAAATTAAAATAAATAAAAACAAGAAAAAAAAAAACCGAAATTATTTTATTTTTTTTGAGGCACAATTCTTATTAACTTGGAAAGCAATTTGTCTGTATATTTCTTTACTATTTTCGACACTCTCGTAGGCCCACTTTTCGTCATCACAGCGAGCTGAAATTTGGCACAAAAGTTCATGTCGCGTGACAATTGAAGCTATCAAAATTTGAAGCGGAAATTTCCATGGAAAACCCGGGAAATCGGGAAAAATCATTTCAAAATTCGGTACAAATTTGAGTAGTGATAAATCCGTTTTAGGAAAAATGCAAAGTTTTCTGATTTTTCCGAAAAAATTTTCCGGAATTTTCCGACTTTTCCGGAAAATTTTCCTGTATAAAAGTTTTCTAAATTATGCAGGATCAAGTTCCCTATCAACTGGCATCATTACTTTCTCTCCGACAATGGTGAAAACTTGCAGAAAAAATCGAAGAAAATTCATGTAAAACGCTTTTCCGGAGTTTTTCCGACCAAGGAAGCGTTTGAGCGTTTTGCAACCTGAGACAAAGTTGTAGAGCGAAGTTGCATAAAGTTGCTTTTGCAGAAAACTTCATGGAAAACCCGAAAAAGCGGAAAAATCATCGGAAAAATTTTCATCGATATGATTAGTCATAAAATTGTTTTCAAACATCCATGCAGCACATAATAACAATTTAGTTAACGTGAAAAAGCAGAAAATAAAAATAAGTTAAAAACGAGTTTTCCAAAAAACTGAGGCCAGGCCAGGCCGCATGAAAAAGTAGAAAATAACTTTTTCTTCACACACAGAGGTGGACTCAGATTTTTTGATTGGGACATTTCTCTTGAATATTCTTTCTCTTCATGAATCAAATCACTTACGTCCCAATCAAAAAATCTGAGTCCACCTCTGTGTGTGAAGAAAAAGTTATTTTCTACTTTTTCATGCGGCCTGGCCTCAGTTTTTTGGAAAACTCGTTTTTAACTTTTTTTTTTTTAAATTTATTTAATGACATTTCTAATGCCTTCTTTCAGATTGGAACCTTGGTCTTTCTTTAGCACCATCAGTCCAAGCTATTGAGAATGTGATTTATTTATGCGGAATTCTGCCATGAATTTCTGTGAAAAATATAGCTAATCTTACTATAATGCATTTGTGAGGCTAGGAGAGAAGGTCAGAAAAAACTTACATATATATAAATGGATTGATTCTTTTTTACTTTAGTTTTTTTGTGCTTTTCTTCTTTGTGAGAAAAATAATACCAGTATGTAGAATAAAAATTAGTAAAAAACTCTTGAATGCAGATACAGAAATTATTAAATTATTCTAATAATAATAAAGCATTATTATTTTAATACAATGACTGAACAATTTTAACAAATTTGTCTAACTAAAGTAATATACGAATGGAAATAAAAAACTTGCTAAAATATTAGAAAATCATATAGAAGAATATTTCATTTGAATTTGATGAATGCAAACTAATCAGTAATGCAAACGAAATATCTTTGATGCTGCAAATAGAAAATAGAAATTATATAAAGATAAACATATTAAAGTCACCCGGTGAAAACTGATGAATATGCAAATTGTTTTTAATCAATAACCTCTTCCTAAACTATATTATGCATAAAAACAGAGCCGGTTCTAACGGGCGCCAGGGGCCCCGCGATAGAAGGGCCCAATCAGCAAAACAATGAAACTAAAAAAATTCCAAATATTGTGACTTCTATTCTATTCACAATGCCATCAAAACGTAAATTTTACTTTACGTGTTCGCCATTCATCAAAACACAAAGCGAAAATCTTAGTCTAAAATCATGTTACCGAATTTCGTGTAGAGGTCAATCCTACGACAATGCTGCAATATGTCGCGTAAATCTTAGGGTCTGCAAGGGCGTATAAAGCAACAGAGTTCAACGCGCTTGTATGACCCATTGTTTAAATCTAATAGGAAATTATTCAGCTAAAAGTTGTAATTCTATGTTATTTTCTATTTTTATTATTTTTGATAATTTATTTTATAGAAATAATATTTAAATGAAATGGTTTTTGATTAATGTTTTTCATTAAATTTTAATTAAAATTGTTTTTTTCTTAAATACATGTTAAAAATAAATCAAGAATATTTTTATTTATTCATATAATTTAGAGGGTAGAGTCCCAATTCTTTTTCACCTCCAGGGGCCCAGTTTTTTCCAACGCCAGGGGCCCCGACATCGTTAAAAACGCCTCTGCATAAAAAAAAAAAAAATTGCGTTAATGAACCAGCCCGTCATTCAGTCAGTGATGAGCGTAAATAAATATAATATTATAAATTGTAGATGAGTTAGATGAGTTTAATAGTATAATTTTACATATACCATATTATTTTGTCAAATTAATTTTTTTAAATTTAAGTTATCTTAAATATAATTTACGTTAGTATTTTCCAATCACACATAAAATTAATAAAAAATATTATATTCTTCGTTTTGTGGATCACATTCCTATTAAAACTTGATATCCGACGACTCATTCAATGCCTGGTTTGTTGTACGGAGATAGTTTCATAGCATTTATGTGTTAAAATTTTCTTTCACTATTATCCTTCTTCGTAATCTTGAGTATCGAAACCCTGTCTTGTATAATGTCCGTAACATGAAGTTTTGATAAATATTAGTAATTAGTTTTTATATAGTTTGAATATATTATTTATTTGTTTTTACTCATAATTTTTCCTAGGTTTAAATTGTATTTTTGAATTACAACAGATTTTTTCAGCCGTACTTTTTTGAGAAATTTTTTTTTACACAATCGATAACTATATCGATAACTAACTACATACAAAAAAAAATCCCTATTTTTTTAAAGCTACATAACCTTAACTTAAAAAACCCAGTGTACAGTTTAATTTCCTTTTTAAACTTTTCGACGGTGACAGGAAATAACGCCCAAGGTATTAACGCCCAAAAGGCGTTATTTCCCTCCGTAGTGGGAAATAAAGCCCAAATTGCGTTTGGGCTTTATTTCTCACAGAGATGGGTTATAACGCCCACGCGCGTTAATTCCTTTTTGCATTTTTTGTTTGTTATAAAAGAAATAACACCCAAAGCCGCAGATCCCACTGACCAACCGCCCGCCCGCCGCTCTGCTGCCCCCCCACGTGTGCCTACCAGACCTCGATAAAAAATGTTGTGTGCTAAGCACACGGGGCTAGCGCCGCAAATCCCACTGATCAACCGCCCGCCCGCCGCCCTGCTGCCTCCCCCCCCCGTGTGCTTACCAGACCTCGATAAAAAAATGTTGTGTGGTAAGCATACGGGAGGGGGAGGCAGCAGGACGGCGGGCGGGCGGTTGGTCAGTGAGATTTGCGGCGCTAGCCGTCCTGCTGCCTCCCCCCTCCCGTGGGCTTACCACACAACATTTTTTTATCGAGGTCTTATTTCATTTTTCAAAATGATCGAGTTTCTGTGTTTCGCGGTTATAACAAAAATTTTTGTTATAACCGCGAAACGAAATTTTTTTAATTTTTTTGCCATATTTTTTCGCGGTTATGACAAAAAAAATATAAGACGTTTTTCGCGGTTATGACACTTTTATTTTTTATTTCGCGGTTATGACAAAAAAAAATCGCGGTTACGACATTCGCGGTCCAAAAAACAGATGGTGCTGCAAATAAAAAAAAAAAGCCACTTATTTAAATTGAAACATTTTTTAGGCCTTAATTCACTCTTTACTTTCATTTGGGTGTTAATTCCTCATATTTTCGGCTGTTATTTCCCATCACTGTGAGAAATAAAGCCTAAACGCAATTTGGGCTTTATTTCGCACTACGGAGGGAAATAACGCCTTAACCTTGGGCGTTATTTCATGTCACCCTTTTCGACGCATCATTTAAAATTCAATAATTTTTAACTAGTATTCGTATCGATTATTAACATTAAATGATCATCATTATTGCTTTATTTTTTTTTAAAACTATTTAAAATATAAATATGTTGCACATTTAATTAGATAAAAATAACAAACTAACTATACCTACACACATGCGATTTTGCATCATTATAAATATTTTAGTAATAACATATTAAAAGTCATTTTTAACATTCTTTAAATCGGTTGGAGATTATTTTCAACAACCAAAAAGTAGTTGCACGTGCTTTTTCGTTGCACTGCACATACATGTCGATATAATTTTTTTTTTTTTTAATTTTTTTGATGCGGTTTTTCTTTTAGAGAGAAAATCAGACAAGTGGAATAAAAATTAACAAAGAGCCATTAAATACTGATGCGGGAAATTGCAATTTACTAGTATATTGAAATTTAAATTATTTGATAAGAATAACACTCAGATAATTTTTTAAAAATTTGTTTTTTTTTTAAATTATTATAAAACTATGATTATAATAACTATCATTATGAATACATTTTTTCTTAGTATTTACGAATTACTATTAGCGATCTACTATTACTGTCAGTAGTAATACTGATCTTGTTAAATATAATATAATTATATATGTATATAAGTACAAATATGTATATATATGTATACATTAATCGTTAGACGGATATTTTGAATCAGTAACATTAACGAAAAAAAATATTGAAGCGGTGGGTGATAATATTATTGTAAATAGGTATAAGGAATTAAAATATACCTATAACAATAAAACCCATAAGATATTAAAAATACATACACAATTAAGTTTTCGTTATAAAGTAGATTGCTTGCTGAAATCACATTTTATAAATGCAGCAAAATTTCAAAATTAAAAAGTTTTACTAACATTTTATTAAGTTTAGAAAATTTTCTAAACTAAACTACGAAATGAAATAAACTTTTTCACATGAAAAAATATTAAAAGTTTTTCTTTTGGTGCAAATATATAGAACATCTAAATAGTATCTTGATTAAATTTTTAGATATTGTGTGTATATATAGAGAAGACTATTGAATAAAGTATAGCGAAGTTTTTAATGAACAACATTTTCATTTATGATGCTGAGAAAAATGAGCTTTGATAGGGAAGTAATAAAAACCAGCAGCAGACGATTTATGTTTCAAATGTGTGTATGTATATATTATGTGTACATATAGATCAATATATCGAAATATCAATTATATTGTCAAATACTTGACAAATTTGAAAACTTTTAATTTTATAATGTGGGTGATAAAAATAATTTTTAAAAATCTATTCAGGAAAACTTAATAAAAGTTTAATTGACTTATTTTCATATGTACAATTAAAATACACATTACACATATATAGAAATAACACAATTGGTATTTTGGTTCTGCACAACTGGTCTTTTGGTTCTGCACAACTGGTATGGTTCTCCTGAACTGGTATTATGGTTCTGCACAACTAGTATGGTTCTGCACAATGTTATTTTGGTTCTGCACAACTGGTATGGTTCTGCACAACTGGTATTATGGTTCTGCACAACTGGTCTTTTGGTTCTGCACAACTGGTATGGTTCTCCTGAACTGGTATTATGGTTCTGCACAACTAGTATGGTTCTGCACAATGTTATTTTGGTTCTGCACAACTGGTATGGTTCTGCACAACTGGTATTATGGTTCTGCACAACTGGTCTTTTGGTTCTGCACAACTGGTATGGTTCTCCTGAACTGGTATTATGGTTCTGCACAACTAGTATGGTTCTGCACAATGGTATTTTGGTTGTGCACAACTGGTATGGTTCTGCACAATTGGTATTTTGGTTCTGCAAATCTGTTATGGTTCAGAACTGGTATTTTATTTTTGCACAACTGGTATGGTTCTGCACAACTGTTATGGTTCTGCACAACCGGTATTTCATTTCTGCACAACTGGTATAGTTCTGCACAACTGGTATTTCAGTTCTGCATAACTGGTATGGTTCTGCACAACTGGTATTTTATTTCTGAACAACTGGTATGGTTCTGCACAACCGGTATTTAAGTTCTGCATAATTGGTATGGTTCTGCACAACTGGTATTTTATTTTTGCACAACTGGTATGGTTCTGCACAACTGGTATTTCAGTTGTGCACAACTGGTATGGTTCTGCACAACTGGTATTCTGGTATTTCAGTTCGGCAGAACTTGTTTTTTATTTCTGCACAACTGGTATGGTTCTGCACAACTAGTATTTCAATAATAGTGAAAATTTGAATTAAATTTTTCGTTATAAAAATAACATTTCGACTCATTTAGAGTTTCGAATATTTTTACCTACAATACATTTGAACATATGTAGGACATGTAATTCATTGATTTAATGTATAGAATTAACAATTCTTTTTTTTGTTATGATACCTTTTTCATGAAAAACATACATATTTTTTCATGAGAAGCATATACATTTAAAGTCTATTATCATGCACGGATCTCAAAAATAATAAAATTAATTAACTATCATAAACTTTTTGACATGAATTCAAAATTGTTCTCTTATGTATTGCTTATTTCCATTATATTTTACACAAACTATAGTGATATGTATGACATTTATATAAATTTTTAACTCATGTAGCGCAAGTTCGTTTTGATATAACTGGAAAACAATGCTAATGGTTAATTTAAAGATCCTTATTTTATTTTTAATATTGTTTCAAACAAAAAAATTTTCGTTGGGTATGATATTATGTCCCAAAAATAGTGTTTAGATCTTATTATTCGAAATAAAAGGTATTCCTAATCCTATTACTCACTTATCTTACTTGGTTACATAATTATAGTCTCTATAAGATTTTTGATCTAATATAAATTTGTTCACTTTCAAAAACAATCCTTATTTTATCAAAATCTTCATTGAAATGTTAAAATTAATAATTTTGTGACCAAATTATTGAAACCCCTATATTTAAAAAAAGACTTTCGCAAAAAATTGTTGACCGTATGGCTGTATTTTAAGAACAAAGAATCAAGTGATTCAAATCAAAAACAGCAGCTTAAAATTTTTTTTAAAATTTATTAAATTTCATAAGTTTTACATAATTATTGCTTCTATGTATTTAATTTAAAAATAACTTTAAAAAGATAGTTTTTAGCGGTTTAGTTTTAACGTACTTATTTTTGTCACACATGAGTAGAAAATATTTCGGCAGAAAAAAAAGCGAATTAAATAAGTAAATTTCTTGTAATTGACTATAAATTGTTTTTAATTTTTTATTATAATACTTATTCAGGTATAATGAATTATGTATTTTTCAAAAGTAAAAAAATATTCTCAAATTCTTATTATATTATAATAAATAAAAAATTATTTTCATATTTATATATCATTTTATATATTTTATTAAGGATAATAATATACATCATAAATATTATAAGCGTGTAATATATTTTTCTTTGACACTATCAATACGACGGGGCATTATAAATTATTTCATATGAATTATTTGAAGTTTTAAGAAATTACAAAAATGCATATTATTTTGCACTCAATTAATTACTCATTTGAATTTTCCTTATTTATTTTTTAATTTTCCTTATTTGATATAGTTCGCAGAGAAACATAATATGTTGTGCCCAATTTGATTTTTTTTCGATTTTAACTTCATTCATCTTTAAAAGTTTTAATGTAAATCAATTTAAATTGGAAATAAAATTTGTTAAATCTAAAAGACATAATAATAATCTAGAATTGAAATCAATCTATTACTTATCCAAAACGTTAAAGTTTTTTAAAAGAGCGTGTTGCTAAGCTAAAATTGTTTTAAAAATTTTAGATATGCAAATTATGCGTTTCAAATAAAAATAATTTTGATTGAGAATTATGCATATTGTGTCTCAGTGCACTGATTCTTCATAACAAACGTATGCTAAATCTTAAAATTTCCATACTTTTAAAATAAAATGTGGTCAAGAAAAAAATTTTATCAGAATGATTTTAATTTATTTAATGTAAAAATAAAAATTAAAATTTATTTTCATAATTAAAATTTTTCAACTGAGGGCAAATTAAATAATTATGAATGCACATAAAAAAGTTAATTATTATATTTTTATGAAATTGAATATGCATATAATTTTGTGTTTTTGAAGCTTTGTATTAACGAGGAAAGTTACGGATGAAATTGTTGTTATTCCATTATATTACATCACATTGAGAAAAAATATAACAGAGTCTCAACTACGAATAAAAGAATCGTGAATTTTAATAAAAAATACTAAATAATTAAACATTTTGAGTGCTTTTATTTTGATATTAAAATGACATTTCTTTATAATTCTCTCAATGTCGGGTCGTCGTATTTAATTTTTTAAAATGACCGGGAAATGCAAAAAAGAATAAAATTTTGACTATTACGTTGAACACGGAGATAATTTACTTTTTTTTTGGTTCGTAAAATATTTATTACTTTTGTTTGTTTGTTATAGAGTTATTTTTGTCTGTGATTTGTTTGAACGTTTGAAAAATGTTTTTTTAATTTACTTACAGAAGATAATCTAGCTAGCTTAAAAAAAAAACACAAAATAAAAAAAAATAAAAATTTTGATTATTAATAAAATTTTTGTGTAACTCTGGTTTTTCTTCAATTATTACGTTGGATGAATAATCATTTAAAAGAGGACAATTATTAATTTGTTTATGTGGTTAAAATGCTAGTTTAATATTGAAAATTTCCGGAATAAAAAATTAAAAAAGTCCTTGATGCTAATGCTAATTTTTGTAACTTAATTCTGTAAACTCCCCATCATAATATTTTCTCTAATTTGTGACCCCTTTATGGTAACAACACACTAGGTATTTAAGTTGGTGTACAGGTATACATAACGACTTTACATATTCCTAAATAAAGACATGTTCGAAGCTATATTACGAATGGGCGAAACCATAACCAAAAATGCAACTGCTTGAAATAAAGTGTAACAAAATAATACTATTTGAATTTTTTTTAATCATGCAGGACCCAAAGGCCGCAGTTTGAGTACCCCTGCCTCAAAGGCAAATATTAGAATTCTGCCTTTTGAAATGGGGAAATAAAAATCTTATAATAAATAGACCTAATCTGATAAAAAATATGTCTGAAAATTTTACAATTCAAGAACTATATTTATATACAACTTTCTATAAGTCTATAAGGAAACAATCCTGCAGTCTGTACAGGGAATCAGACTGTAGAAAACTTTAACAATAAATATAATAACTTGAATATTCTTTAAAAAAATATTATTTGATTTACTAAATAAAAATTTATAAATTAATTTTTTTAGACTGGAAGCCATTAATCAATTAATATTTTCCAACTTACCTATTATAATATATAAAAATGTAAATAAATATACTGTTTTACATGAAAAATTGTGTTTTTTTTTTAAATTCTCATATTTCTCATATTTAATTATTATACTTTTTTGAACGTTAAAAATCTATTAAATATAATTTAATATTTTGTTTATGCATTTTACGTTAATTGAAAAATACAAGAATAAAAAAATAAAATAAAAATTTATTCTGTTCTGTTAAATTACCAAATATGTATATCAAATGAAGGGAATGAATTTTTTTATATATATATATTTTTTTTAATAAAAAGGTAAATATAAAATTGGTTAAATCTACAGAAATATACATTTAAAACTTTTTAATTATTTATGAATAATTTTGTACATATACAAAAGTTAGAATGCAAAACTTTATTTTTATTTTTGGCATTTGAAAGAAAATCTGTTAAATGAAACAAATGAAAATTGTATTTAATTCATTTACATAAACACTTTATTAGAATTTTTTTTTTTAATTTCAATGCAATCAGCTTAAAGCCAATTTCCTTTTTAGTTAATTGTTTTTCAATTAAACCATATAGGTATATTTCAAAAGGAGTATCTGGAAGGCTTATAAATGTTCTTTGTATAAAAGTTAAAATACCTTATCTTTTCAATAAAAATAGTTAATTAAGATTAAACTAAAGACTATTTCAATATCTATAAATTCTTTGAAATTTGATATTTTTGTATGTATTATGTGTATGTATTATGTGTTTACTTTATATTGTTGTTTGTTTTGTCAGCTCCTTGCAACTTGAGTTTTTATTTCATTTTAGGTATTTGAATTTGCGTAGCAAAAAGAGGAAAACAATAGAAAGAAACTATTAGACGAATATGTTAAAGAAAAATTGTATACCTATGTGATTTCATTTCTGTGTTTTTTTTGTGTTCAAATTTGATTACAACTAAATAAATGCTTAGTTCTACTGCAAAAATATTGTAATTCTGTTTTCGCAATGTTGACACTTTTTAACACTATTTCTACGATTACAAATTTTAATTTTTTGCAGACTAACTATTTTTTAGTACACAATTTACAGATTTCTTTGCTGAATTTAATATAAAAATAAATTTAAGGTTAGTTGAAATGCATTTTTTATAAAATATTGAAAAATATTTTATTCTAGCTCTATATACATATATGTATGCCACATTATTTATGATTTTTTTAATAATATATATATAATATGAGTTTCAACATTTTTCTTTTCAGCTTTCGGCAGATTTATTTAAATTTCATTCATGAGAGGAAAATGTTTTTACCTAACTTCCTGTATCTTTATTTATTTATAACTAAAACGATTTCCATGTTGTAAAGTCAAAATAAAACATCGTCAATAAATATGTCTTTTTATGGAAACAATTCAACCAGATCATTGAATTCTTTAAATTTTTTACATAAAAAATAATGTCTTTGCATAAATATTTCTTTTACATTTGTGGGAATTTAATTTTTGAAGGCATAAATTAACTTCCCTTTCTTTATGATTTTCCCTTGAGATTTGATGTAAGATAGAAAAATGTTAGTATGGAAAAATGCTGAATAAGTTAAAGATTCTTTGAATTATTAACTCGATATAGATAAATAAAGTAGAAAAGAACTTCATTGACATTGCAATTTACATGTACATATATTATTAAAATATTTTGTAACTATATAATATAAGTTCCGATGAGGCTAACGTAACTATATTCTTTCTATGTTGTTAAGAAAGTTCTTAAATACGTTAGCTAAAAGTTATCCTAATAAATCAATTCATATCATACCAACAACAATACCATTTTTAAGATGTTATTCAATAGTTAAATAATACTTTCAATCCTTCAACAATTAAATTTGTAAATTGAAATAGAGATACTTTAATAATGTCAAAAAATTTCTACAGATATTATATTGGTTTATTTTTTCTAGAAATAATATTAATTTAGTACCTTGTTCGCATCTAAAATTATTTCCGGAAAAAAAATGGAAATTTCCACTTCTAAAAATGCTTTTTATACTTGATAACTCAAAATAATTTGATAGTTCCCGAAACAAAATATAGGATCGAACAACGTATAAGAGAAATATTCGAACTTAAATTTAGAAGAATATTGATAATAATAGCTAGTGGCATTCAGTATTAGCTAATAAAATCAATCATCTAAAGTTATCTAAAGTGATTTAACATATCCGCAAATTATTCTACTTGTTGTTTATATTATTTTAAACATCAAGTGTATACCTTTAAAATATTAAATTTATTTTTAAAAAAATCCATCTATATAAAATTGATGAAATTTTCAAAATTTCTTTTTTTTTAGCTATTTATTTTATACTCAACATTTTTCTTAACATGTAAAAGGACATAACATTTTAAGTTCATATATATCTATGTATGTACAAAATATAACATATTATATGAAAAATAAAATTTTATTAAAGAAAAAAAATTTTTTTTTTTACTGGTTCACGTAAAATTTCAACAATAATGCTGAAATTGCAACTTGAATCCATTTGGGATCATTTTAAATTTAAAGAGAATTGCACTTTTAATATTTTATTACCACAAACCGAGAATAATAAAATCACGTATAGGTTTAATTTCTATTCTGTAAGTTACCATAAAATGCAAGAATTTGTTTTTATTCAAAGATAAATGGAATTTTATTAGGAGTATTTTTGTATTTTTTTTTTTGTTGAAACGAAATGAACATACTTAACGTTAATGGGCCTGTAATAAAGTTGAAGAATAATTTCAAATGTTTTTTTTTTTGCATAGTAAAATAATAACAATATTATGTAAATATTTATTTCAATATTTTGTTATCTGTATATAAGTTGTTTTTGATGGAAATCAAATATTAATGACTTATCCTTGTAATAATCATTTCTTGATGTCAACTTTTCTTTCATAATTTTATGAAAAACAACTTTTAATATTATGCATAGTAATAATTTAATGATATTGATCTCTTTCTTGCCAGAATTTTAAATATTTTTTATATACATTAATAAAAAAGAAGTTCTAAACGTTCTTAAATTCATACTTTTTTAATTGTTCCTCATATACATACTTATAGTGGTTGTACCGAATTGATTATTTAACAACTATACAGTGAGTTTAAATTATTTTTTTTTAATTTTCGGCAAGTTATAATTCCGTACATTTTTTCGTACATAATGTTGTAAAATTTTTAACTGAAATTTTGCTAAAAAATAATTTCATTTTTTAAATTATATTCTTTAAATAAAATATTAGGATCTCATACTAGTAGATGAAAAGTAATAATTTTTCTGTGTTAACTTTAATCTTCTTCAATCAAAAAAAAAATATACGACTCACATAATTTGTTCATTTTAATATCCAAAAAAAAAAATAAAAGGAAAAAAATTACAACGATGAACCAAGACCGCATTATATCATAATAATTGGATTGTTCTTAAGAATTTAGTATCTACATTATATAAGTATAAAGATGGAAAATTTTATTATTCTCCAACATTATTTTCCCAAGGGAAAAATAAATCTTTTCCTGGAAAATGTCCTCAAATATTCATATCAGACTATTTCACATAGAATTTATTGCAATTTCGTTTTAAATCTCATTTTAGGGATTTAAAAAAAATATATATGCTTTACAGAAATCTAAAGCCATCTGTGTGCATAGAAGACCATAAAAATTTCATTTTTTATGAAGGCATTTTTTATTCAAAAAAATAATTTTTCAATTTGTTTTTTTATTAAACATTAAATTATAATTGAATTAACAATACCTAGCATATGTAATAAAATAGGATGTATGGTCTTATAATGCTAGCTACAGAGCCGTAACTAAGCCGTAACTAAGCACGAGCGACATTTTAAAACTTCCTAAATCCAAATCAACTCTACAAAAATTACACAATTTATTAAGCGACGAAACATTAATTTCAGCTCTGGCTATATATATGCATTTATATGTGGAAAATGTGTAATATTTGAACTCCTAAGTTCTGCGTATAAAATTAAATATTTTCATATTTTCATATGGGAAATATCTTTTAGATTATTTTCTAATGGCCATATTAATACCAAATGTTTGAAAAGTAATTTACTCTAAATGGAATCTAGTTATCTAGTTCTTATTATTATAGTTGGGAGGTCAAATTATTTATAAGTATTTGACTTATTGAGTTTAATTTGGTGAACATATTCTTGTGGTTTCGTATAATCGTATACGACAAATGTTGTTTTTTCAGTAAATTTTCATTTAATTTCAGTTACAATAAAGACTACACACATTAATCGTTCTAAGCAAGATCTCACAATTAGATTTTAAAACCATAAAAAGATTTAAACAATTTTCAATAACTAACAAAACAACTATTATATGAAGGTAAATAAATATTCGTTTATTATTTATTTTAAACGTTGTAGCTCGAAAAAACCAAAACTCCCACTAGTACATATTTACTAGTACTATGTTTAGTATTACTTTGAATAATAAAGGAAACAATATGTAGTACCGTGTAATTGAAAAATTAAAATAATTGAAAACACATTTAACATATTTTGAATTAAAAAAAAAATTAAATGAATAAAATATATAATGCAATTTACAGAGTTTAGCTCTTGTTTCAATTGACAACCCAAACATAATACAAAAAATGACAAGAAAAATAACCTATTTAAATAGAGAATAAGTTGAAATTGAAATACCCAAAAGCCTTAAATGAGGAAATAACTAAAACAAGTTAGTCAACATCTTTTCATTATTATTATCATGTCTTTATTTATTAAAAAAGTATTCCATCCAATTCAAAGCATAAAAAATAAAGTTGAATTTTTTGTCGGAAAATGTACATTTTTGCTTCTTTTTTTTTTTTTAAAATATTCATTAAAAACACTAAAGAAAAATGAAATATGTATAGTATTATTATTATGTACTCTTTGTTAACTGTATATATACATAAGAAAATTCTGTACTTTATACAGAAATATTTCCCAGATTAATCTAACTTTTTTTGAATGGCAACAACGTACATCGAAGTTTTTAATATAATGCAAATTAATGCATTTTAATTTTTTCTTAAAATGCTTCTTAAGAAGTGTTAAAAGAATAATTATAATAAACAGAAAATAATTTATTATTAAAGTATATATTAATTTATTATTTATAAAGACCAATATCCTTTTAATTATCGACTCTGACTCTAAGGCTAAGTTTTTAAATCGTTTAAGTACATTAGTGTTTCATTAGCAGAAAGTAATGTCACTTAAAAGCAATTATGTATTTATATTTAGGAAACGTACGAAATCTATTACTTCTTTATTATTTAAGAATATAGATTACTTGAAATAACTGAAATCCTAGTGTCAAGTTTTGGATCCATCAGATAAATTCACACTTATCAATAACAATTATTGAGACGATGTATACAAACAGTTTAAATAATTGTCATTTGTATATTAAAATGTATGTATGAATCTCAGTATTCATTCTTTATAATTTTTAAACTGTATTAATGCCATACAGTATTCATTCTTTATAATTTTTAAACTGTATTAATGCCATACAAATATCTTAAATTATTTTATGCTATGTATGATGAAATAAACATAGAAATGACAAAAATTTATTATGTGTATAATTTGAGAATATGACCCTGGTTGATGATGATGTCTTTCATTCTTCTCTTTTAGTCTATCTATTTTTTTTTTGTTAATTTACAAAGAAAAACTTGATGAAGTTATCTTATTTACATTTAAGAGATTAAAAAAATAAATATTATTTTCTTATGTGTTTCAACATTTTGAAATGTTTTAAATTTAAATTATCATAATATTATTTTAAGAAAATATTAATTTCGAATGTAAGAAAGATTTTATAGGTAATAATAGCATAATAATTTGCTTTTAGACATACAAAATAAATTATATATATGTATATAAAAAAATAATAAAAGTTGAATTAGAAAAAAAAAGGATAGAAATAGAAAAATTATAACTTGTTATGAATTTATTAAATATATATATATTATCATATAAATGTGATATAAATATTTGAATTCAAAGTTGTGTTATTATTATTCTTACTATCTTACTATCTTTATTCATCATTATTATAAGCATTATTCCAATAAATTCGACATTAAATTTTTTTGTCACCAACATTCATAATGTTATATTACATGCGGCTCTTGAAGAAAGATCTTAGAGTTACGCCTTTTCGAAATTAATGTCTATTTCTAAAAATAATAAATTATCTAAAAGCTTTCAGAAAAAAGTTAAAAAAGTGACATTTAGTTTTTAAAAAGAAAACAAAATCACTATGACAGAGGTCTTCATCTCAATTTCAAAAAACTATCTGATACACGTCAGATTTTAGAATTGGAAACGATAAAATTTAAAGAAAAACAATAAATAAAAATAAAAACAAAAATACGTGGTTGCATCATTAAAAATTTGAAACCAAAGTTTTTATTTCCCTAGATTAAATTTCAGAATTTGTGCAACAGAAAAAGTTAAATAAAAATCGTAATTTTTTTTTTTGGTTGGATTTGAATCACTTATCTTTGAAACGCCTCAAATATCCTTTGAAAAGTTTCCTTTAATAAAATTTTTCCTAATATACATATTATACTCTTATTAAATACAAATTCTTGAAAATTTTATTAATAATAACAGATTCTTTATGGTTTTTTATTCTATTAATAATATTAAAAAGTTTTTTAAAGTTTGTATCTTTTTCAGGATACTTGAGAAAGGAAAAGACGATGAAAACTATTTTGAAGTTTGTTGAAAAAAAAAAAAACCTAAATAATTACTATTTTATTTAATTAGGTTAAAGCAAAAAAAAAATTTTTACACCCTTAACTTTTATGTTATTTTAGCAAGATAATTACAAAAAAAAATAAATTTTTTCGTTGCTGGCCTGACAAAAATATGAAGAATATTAAAAAGGAATGGAAAATTTGATTTTTTTTTTTTGCAAATTAAGCTGAGTAGCAGTATTTTTTTTAGAATAATGATATGATTTTAAAAATTATTTTGTTGAGGAAATGTTTTTTGGTTGTTCTTGAAAAAGAAAGAAACATATTACTTCGTAAGGATTCTGGCAAAATGTCATCAAGGCATTAAATTAAATGTTTTACTTGGAAGTTTGAAATTTAAATAGCTTCTGTAAACACATTTTTGAAGTTCTCTTTAATGTATGCATAATATTAAACTATTGCACAGTATTTTAGTCATAAATAAACTAATATGTACAAAACATATCAGCTAATTTAAACGCAGCATAAACTTAAACTTGCTAGGTTAAGTGATAATGGGAAATATCTTTTATGGTTGTTACTATGCTGAGTTTATATGTTTATTAAAGTGAATATTCATATTTTTAAAGAGGTATTTTGATCTTAAATCTTGCTTTATTTATATTAGGTTAATTTTATAGAATCTTAAAAATAATTTTATATGTATATTTATGCACATAAATGGGAATGATATTATTTTGTTAAATGTGCGTCTTTTTTTATTTCCTACATAATTTTGTTTTGATATTTTTTCTAAAATTTAAGAGGTCTTCGAACCCATTAAGAATAATATAAAGAAAATAAGGGCATAATAAATGTTATACTTAATTTAACACATACCAGATTTGAAAATGAAAATGTTTTCTATGTATAGCTATATAAATTTAGTTAGTGGAACAGTTTTATTAAAATATTTAAGGAAAAAAAATAAATACTTCCTTTGGGTAATTAACACATCAGATGTTAAATTAGTTAAAACTCAACAAGATATTTAAATTTTCCTATCCAGTACTTAATATTCAAATCATTGCAAAGAACTTATATATAGGTATATAATAGGTACGAACATATAACTGGAAAGATATTATTTCTGTTATATTTCTCTTGTAAAAATATTATTTACAAAACAGGAAGTTGTCCTTTAATAATAAAAAAAAAAATATAATTTATTATTTTATTAAAAATAAGCGAACAAGTCAAAAGTTTTCATAAAAATTATTCCTCTACAAGCAGAAGTCAAAGTGAATCTTATTTTATGAAGAAATTTTGTTGTTTCATTTATGAAAAGATGTTATCTTTTAAAAGCTAACAACACTACTCTGTGGGACGTTTTGTAAATAAATTCATCATCTTTACATTGGTTTCAGTAATTTCCAACATAATTTCATGAAAAAAAAAAAAAACTGATAAATTTTTATGCAAAAAAAAAAGGAAAGAAATGTCTCTTTATATTTTAAGCATTTAATATTATTATTCAATTTGTGTGTAATTAAAGAGAAATTGTCTGTAAAAAGGAATTTCTATTAGTTTTGTTGCCCTTGTTTTTTTTTAAAGTTATTCCCTATTCTTCTAACATTGATTGTTTGTAAGTAGAAGAATTTTGAAAAATTTTGCGTTTTGATTTTTTATTTATGAGCTCCATTGCTCGCAACATGAGCCATAACAGAATTATCGTACACACATCCCCAGTTCCAAGTAATATAAACTAATTCTGTTTGTTGTATACATGTTCATATTACATTATATAGCATAGAAAAAGATAATTGATATCCAAAGAAATGTTCCTTTAATTTTTTTTTTGCCTGAATTCAGGACCTTCAATAAAATTATGAAATATGTAATAAGAAATAAATAATATAAATTGCTTGTAATACAAGAAATTTTTTATCATGGAACAAAAAAAATTGACCATTATTCATATCTTATCTATTATTCAAATTTTCCAAGTCTTTTTTTTTTTTGTACAATACTAAATTTGCAACGAATTTACCATAATTTCAGCAATTTGTTCATAACATTTATTTTTAATATTGCAATAATATTAAATATTTTTTGATAAATTTGCGTTTAAAAATGAGAAAAAAAAAAGCTCAATAAAAAATGATTTTTAGTTGTAAATAAGTGAAAAGTTCTAATTTAATTTCACCGAAATATTTTAGAGTTATTATTAGGTTTACTTATTTTATTTAATATTGAAAGTAATTGAAAATTGATTTAATTACTCTACTGTAGTCAGACAAGTTGAGGTTAATATACAGGATCTCTTCAGCTGGACTAATCTTAATCCTATAATATTCTATAATATTCAGCGTCTTCTTTTCACATAATGTTTCTATAAGTTTTTGAAAAAGAAACAAAATTAAAAATAAAAACTTTGAATTTGATAAAATTTCAGATAATTATAAATTCAATTGTATGTCTAATATATTTTATTTTGTGATCAAATATGCGCCGGTAAAATGTTTAGTATACCTGGGCATTATATTTCTTTTTAAATTTATCTTGAAACATTTTCATGCATAAAAAAATTGTGGTTACTATAAAATAATATACAATACTATTAAAAAAAAGGGAAAACATTGAAAATAATAATGTTGGTAGTATCAAGAAAATAAATGCTTTTAAATTTATAAAATAAATTATTCAATTTTGTATGTAACGTTACCATAGTTCATGCTCATGGACCACTTATAATATTTATCAGTTTTATAAAATGTTTACAAAATTTTCGTAGGAATCAATAGTTTTTTTTTTTTTATTATATTTTAATGAATAAATTATTTTTATGAATTTTAATCTCAAAAATAATGGATATCATAAGTTCTAAAATTCTTAATTTTTTACATACATATGAAATATTTACTAAATTCGTGAAAAAAAATAAACTATCTATTGCTATAATGTTGTGTGAAATCCGCTTTTTAGTTTGATATTAAATAATTTTAGTCAATAGGAATAATTTTTACATTGGATATTTAAGACATTATGAAGTTCGTTATACATTTAGTTTTTGTTGAATTTCATCTACTGCTTGTATATAATTTCAATTTTAACCAAATTTGTGTACATTTGATGCAGTTATTTAATATTTAAAAACTGCAATAATAATTTTTTTAAAATCTAATAAAAGACATGTATTAAAAAAATATTATAGTAATAAGCTTTCAGAATTTTTTCTATATTTTGTTCTTAAAAAGTTTTGGTACTTGACAGAACTAATAAATATTTGCTAAGCTACTTACTTTAAAAAAAAAGTTAATATGTTTTTATTCAATGGATAATTTCAACAAAAATTCAAGCTTAAGTTAGAATTGAACTTTGGTGCATCGAAAGCATTCATTTTATTAATGAACAGAAATAAAATAATTTCAAGTTTAATTTAGATTGAAACAAATTCAAGTTCAAAAATACAAATTTTAAAATAATATATATATGTTTATATATTATTCTAAAAATATATTTATTAAGTACACGTAATAAAATATTTTATATAATGAAGAAACGATTTTAAGTCACAAATGTTGTTTATATAATTAATAAAAAAAAAATTGTTTCTTTATTTAATTATTCGAATGAAGAACAATTCTGAATTCGTAGGTAGTTTTATAAAAGTAAAACATAAAGTAATTTATATATAATTAAAATTCTGAACGTAATACTTAGGTATACGGAAAATAAAAACAGAATACCTTAAAGGTTTATGCAAAAATAATATTCAACCATAAACACACAAATCCTGAAAAAGTAGGATTACAGTATTATAGTTAAAATTTTCTTAAGCTGTGCTGAAAAAAAAAAAATAAAAATTTTTACCACAAAAATGTATTTATTTTTGGTTAATAATAAAAAATATGTATGACTCATGATTCGAGATAATTCGAGTCGTGCTGAAACATAAAATAAAACTTAATGAGATTAACTTAATGCAAGGATTTTAAGAGGAAAGAGTAATGAAAATGTGAATTATTTAATTAATACGAATAATTTACATCAACGAAAATAAATTTAATATGTTTTTATGCAACTTTTTATTATTTCTACTACATCTTTTATATCACAATTTAAATTCAAGCACATAAGAAGGGATCAACAAAAAATCCACGATAAACATAAAAGGATTTTCATTTTTTGCAGAAAAGCTTTTGAAAGAAAGGATAATAAAAAAGAAAAAGTATGTGTATGTAAAAAATCGTAAAAAAACGTCTAAAATAAATAAAGCTTCAAAATAAGTCGAAAAGGTATTTCGTAAAGCTTATCTACTATCTGTCAAAATTCAAAAATAAATAATTAAGGTGATTTTAAATAGCAAAATATCAAAATAAAAACAGCTTCACTCAGAAATAAAGTAAACCCAATAATAATTAGAACTAGTCTAGCTGAATTTTTCATATTGATCATAATATTCATAATATAAATCATTAATATGTTTCTATTGGATTTACGTATATAGTAAACATGGAAAGATTTTATCATTATCGCCATTAAAAAGTGTATTTCAAAGTGTCCATTATGTGCTTGTAATATTATAATGTTTCAATGCGGCTTGTTATAAACGTTTTCAATAATCTTGAACAAATCGTAGTTCCGCAAATATGATATTATTATTATATGATTGCACTTTTCTTTCGATTTTTCGAATTTCTACTTAATTAATATTTTAAAAATACATGAATAATGATTTAGAAATATTTGTCAAAATATTGTTAAAATTAAAAATTTTTTAATTAATATTTATTGAATTAATAACAACATTAGAAATAATTAAAAACATAATTTTGTATTTGACCCCCACATATTCATTACATATGTCAACTAAAGACTTTGCTGTTGAAAGCTTTTTTGTGTTTTCTTGGATAATTATTTCCCACAATACTTTAGAAATGAAACAACAAGCATTACATAAAAAAATGTACATTTTTTTCATGATTTTATTTCCTCGTTGTTATTAAAATTTTTAATAAAATATGCAAGGTTTATATAATTAAAGTAAAATTGACAAAAAAAAACAGAATAATGAAAAAATTGGGTCACTTGTGTTTAAGCTCACTCTGCTATTATATAGTCAATTTAATGCAAATTGTTTTTTTATGTTTTAACTGTGTTCTCATCCTTTTGGCATATTGTTTTTAGGCATTATTATTTTCCAGTTAGTGTTGTTACTATGAATGCAAAAACACTGTAGGCAAAAATTTCTTTAAAATCCAGCTTAACTGAGATGCCAATATGAACAATATTATGTTTAATGCACAATTATATACATATTCGTAAATTGAAATATTATCACACAGAATAAATTTCATTTGTTTTATTAACAATAAGTTAAAATCAGTCATGAACAGTTTTGGGAATAATCGAATAACTAATTGTTTGTATATACTTAATATTTGGAAATATTATTTCGTTCGATTATAATAGTTAAGTTATATTAACTAATAACTTCTATAAGAATACTTAATTTGTGGTTATACTTTATTTTATTGTATGAAACTAATTATATTGTTCATCAAATTGAAATTATCAGAATAATCCAATCCAGTCATAAAAACTGTATTTGTCCATATCACAAAAACTTATTTCAACTATATTCTTGTATATAAAATTGAATAATAGTATTGTATAGAGAAAATCTAATTATTTCTATCCTGCTATATTGATTGTCATCTGTATGCCACAAATGTGTAGGAAGGAAGTACTTCATATTTATAATTAAACACAATGTTTATTATATTTTGTGGGCTTTCAAAATCACATACACACACAAACTACAACTCTTCAAGAAACTTTAATAAAAAGTTACAATACGTACTTGAAACAAATTATATTAACATCAAATAAAAAAAAAAACAAGATATTATATATCTATTTCAAACTCCTTTTCCTGAATTTTTATTCAAATGAACCGAAGTGTATAGGTGTAATCAAAAATTTTGCGGATTATCGTACAAATATAAACCATTGGGTAATTAGTAAGACTTAAAAAATGTTGAATATTAAACTACTTAAAAAAAAATTTAATAAAATTATGTGCAATTTTTTTATTTAAATTTATAACTAAAAATAATCTTAAGATTTTGTGAAATTGATCTCGTTATATTCTATATATATTTAATTAGGTAAATGTCTATGCCAGTGACAATTACTTATAGAGGTATTTAAAAATTGCGATTATTTCGCCTTCATTAAATTTCACCACGTAAAATTTTAACGTTTTTGATTAATATTTTACTACTAGATTACTTATATGGTGTTTTTTTTTGCTTTTAGCTAATTTTCCATCAAAAATTAAAAAACGGACTAATGTTTGCCACAAAAATAACTTTTGAACGGGCCAAGCGATTTTCATCCTTTTTAAAAATTTGAAATTTTATTAAAGTTTCAACTTGATTAAATTGTATTTGGTATAATGATATTAAAGGGTCTCTAAAAAAAATATGTTTAGCCCCTGATTGACATCGAGGTATCTTAAAATTAAAGTATCCTAAACCGAAATGCTGAGAACGGTCGGCATACTTCATTTATCAGATACCGTTTAATTTTTTTTTTCATTGTATTGAAATGTAACTTCCAGGTTTTTATATGTACAATTTTCATCGTGACATTCATACTCACATAATCAATGTTATTGCTTGTATTTCGTTTAGAGGCAAAGATGGTACATGAACATGATAAATTATATTAAAAAAAAAAATATTTTCTTCTTTTGTCTACGTATGTTTTTTCTTATTCCTATATTTGTACAAATAATTTATAATTTAGTTGTTGGGAATAAAACTATCAAAATTTCTATAACATATAAACCCAGGCGGAATTAATTTTTGTTTTATACCCCAGAAAAGGTTCACCGTAATAAAGAATAAAGTTAATTTATATTATTTAAATCCTGTTGAAATTTATCGAAGTATGTATACAAGGGAAATTCATACGTAGTTTATCTTTTTCTAGGCTTCTCTAATCGACTTTTATCAATCCCTAATTCTATTTTTCATCAGAATCCATTAAAACCTTTTAAAAAATTTAAAATTGTGAAAATAATTTCGATTCTTCGCTCGTTGATAGCTTCTAAGCTCTGGACTCTCGAATGAAAGTGAACGGATTATGCAATCCATCAAGTAGTTAGAAAGTTATAACCATTTTAGTGTGGAACGGACGGACATTTAATTAAAACGTGTATAATTTTTGTACAAGTTAATCGATTTTTGCATCGAATTCTTCAATTGTCAATTAAATAAATTTATTTGTTTCGTTATCGTAAAGAGTTGAAAATAAAAATAAATTATTGATTTGAAAAAAAAAAAAAAGAAAAACAAAAGCAGAATATTTAAATGATAAATCGTATCAACTTAAACATAATTAACCTTTATATTGACTTGAGAAATAAAAACCATTTGTTAATGTTATCCTCTTTTTGTTTTTTATTTCATTCAAATTTAGATTATTATATTATTAAATAAATAAAAAAGTTAAAAATTTTCGATATAAAATTGAAAATATTAAAATATAATATCCTGGGGAGATGTGAGATAATTAATTGAGTTTGAATATTATAAAATTTGCTTATAATAAATAAATAATGATATTATGGTATATTATTGTTAAAATTTTCTATTATTATTTATTGATGATTTGTTCAATATTTTTAATTTATTTAAAATGTTTGTTATTTTTAAATTAAATTAAATTGTAATTTTTTTTTATTGGATGCCTAACAAATAATTCCAAATTATAATAAAGTTGATGTGATTGTAATGATGAACATTATTCAATAATTTTTAGATTTTATTATTTATGAGAAATATCTATTTTTGATATTAACTAACAGATTATAGATGAATTGATGAATGATATGAACTTACATTAAATATGACATATAAATGAGGTAATCAATCATTCTTCAGTTTCAACGAAAATCATTTATTTAGGAGAAGAGTAGCAACCTAGCAACCTTTTAATTTTTAATTAAAAAAAAAAAATTAAGTTGAAACTAGGTACTCTGATAATAATTATGGAATGTAGACGCAAATTTAATTAATTTGAATTAATTAACAATTCAATACAAAAATAAATATTTTTTGGAAGATCAAAATATAAAAATTTATTTTTTGTTATTTTGATTTCGGTTATTCAAAAATATTAATTTGTTTTTATGTGCATATTATCATAAAGGAAGTATAATATAGAGTAACTATGTCAAACAACTTTTTAAAATAACGTTTTTATTTTTTTTCCTATTTTTTCAGACCCCCAAAACATATGTATAAGCAAAAAAGCTTTTCTATTTTCTCTAATACTCATTAATTTTTTTTCTATTTTGAGGATGTTTAGTTTTATTACAACAAAGTTCTAAAAATTCGAATGTAGTTGTGCGAAAAATCATAACAAATGAATAAATGAAAAAATATGTGTCTAAATTATGTATTGTTATGGTGTGCTAATATCAATTTATAACATCTATGATTTTTTTTTTTAAAACTAGCATCTTCGTCTTTATTGAAATTTATAAAATCCTTATCATAAGTTATTTCAAATCAATAAATATATATATTGCAATTTAATTTTTACATTAATAAAGAGATAATATGTCATAATATTTTATCTCCTTTGGATAAAATATTCTTAAACGATAGTGTTTTATTTTTATCGTGAATTTACGTTTAATTAATTCATTCTTTAAAATAAATGTATATATTAAAATATTTTGCATGAACTTTGTTTTAACTATTTAAATTTTGAAATATAAGGACATTAAAAAAATTATATCGGAATATTTTATTATTATTGGAAATTTATCAATTTGGATACGGAATTAAAATAAGTATAAATAATTTGAATAAAATAAAGTAAATATTTATTCATTTATTTTATTTATTAATAAGTAGGTAAACGCACTTTTTTGAATGCGCGACCTTCACTTAAATAATTTAGTAATTCATGAAGTTAGAGCTCCATAAAAAGTAGTCGGCTAAACAAGTTATCTTCTATCGACCCCAATCATAAAAAAAAAATAAAAATAAAAAAAAACTAATGATGTCCTTGAATTGAAATCAGAACAATTTTTATATCACAAAAATTATGACAATGATTTGGAAATATTTTATTTGATCTGTTTGAAATTACCAGATTTCGTATAAAAATGTTTGATAACTATTTTGCTCAACATTTTTATAAAAAAAAGAATTTTAACAAACTGTATGCAATGCTGTTTGTACGCAATAAAATTATCAAAAAAATATGATTTCTGGTTCACCGAAACAGACGAATGTTATGAACATAGATTTAAATGTTTGGAGTTGTTATTAACACTTTTAATAATAAAAGGCTCAAAATTTTTAAAAGGGATATTATTACAAAGTTAAAGTATACTTTGAAACCAAAATAAAAAACAAAAAAAACATTATTCCAATGATATAAATATAAAATAATGTGAACATCGTCGGTCTCATGTAAAAATCACGGAACTGCAAAAACATAGTTTTGAGAAAATTGGATTTAAATTTCTTTTTTTTAGTACGTTTTGATATTTTCGGGAAAATAGAAATAGTCATTGCGTATATATAATTTATGACAGCTTTCAACTTCTAACTTTGAACATATTAAAATTTTAGTTTTTTATGATTTTTCTACAATATTAGGTCAAAACGGCCAAAATTACAGTTTCGTGATTTATGCACGAGACCGACGATATGTAAATTAAACATGTAATAAAATGAATTTATTAATGCTTTCAAAAATAATTTTTTTATTTACATTTATCTAACCCAATTTTTTTTTTTATAGAGAACAAATACTAGTAAACATTAAAATACAATTATAATAAAAGAAATATTTTGTTTATTTTTAAAAGCTTTATAAAAAAAATATTTTAAAAGCTATAAAGCTCTCTCGTTATAGCGTTATATTCTAAAAAAAATAAAAGCTTGGGGGTCTGATCTAATTTTGTTCAACTTTTTTTATTCGAATTTTTTGTATGGGACTAGTTCCTCTATTTATACTTCCTTTATGATATTATGCAATCTTCGTTTTCATATTTATTTCAAATATGATACATAATATTTATCAAATTTTAAATATAAAAATATAGTTATTTATATATATATGTAGTTGTAGTTATATTATGTACACGAATATGAAAAATATTTCATTTATGTTTCGATATGTTTATCTTTATATAAATTGATAAAAAAAGAAAATTAATCTCATCAATTTCATTTTTGCCCCCAACGTAAGTAATCTATCAATATTAATACTATATTGTTGCACACAGTTTTTTTTTGGTGTGGATAATTTTTTATTAAAAATTTTGCAATAATAATAATTTTCATTGCCAAAAAAAGAAAACAAAATATATTTCAATATAAAGTTTATTTTGTTTTGCACAGATATCACAATAATATCAATAGAGTTTTTATTTATAATCTGGTTTAAACGTTGACATGAGTTCACAAAATATTAAAGAGGTGCCATTATTATTGAAGTTTATTCTGATAAATTGAATTTTTTGAAGAACGAATAAAATGATTTTTTTTTATTTTTCGATATTTAAAATTATAATACGAATTCTGTTCGTAAATTTAGAGGAAATGTCATATAATATTATTGTCTAATTCCTTTCAAAAATTTAATCTTATCGATTTGCTTTGCTACTAATACTAATCTGTTAAGATGCAATAATTTGTAATAATAAGAGCAAATAATTTGTAATAATAAGACCAATAAAGTATTTAAATTTTTGCAATGAACAATTGTATGATGTACAGGTTTGTCGTAATTCAATAATGGTATTTATGGAAGTGAACTATCATAAATTTTTAAATTCATCAGTATTTCGGATCCTGTGAATATACCTCCTATCCATCTACTTTTTTTTCTTGCTTCATATTTCAGACAGGTTATACTAATTTTGTTTTAAAAATGTTTTAAAAATAAATTTAATGACATTCATTACTTTGGATGTTCTCTTTAATGCAGTAGCAAATTTATGCATATAATCATGTATTGTTGTTTCAATTTACTAATCTAAAAAATGAAAAAAAGATTACATAAATAAATTTTATCATATTATTTTGTTCTTTTTTTTTTTTATTTTTTTTATTTTTTATGATTGACATGCTGCCAGCATATAAACATTCAATGTCGAAAGGATAAGAGAATAAGTAATATTGAACCAAAATGTGGTGCTAGAGAAATATAAATTTCAAAATATGATATTATCTGCACATATTGATTACATTTATATAGCGAAATTTTTGTATAACTATATGTATTTATTTATATGTAACAATGTATTATATGTAACAAAGTATTATGTACATACATGATCATGAAACATGTAAAATGTTCAAAAGTTTAAAGATCAATGACTTTCAAAATTAGTAGGTAAGAGTCAGAACCGTTGATTTGATCAAAAGCGAGAGTTATTAAATTAATAGAAAATTTATTATAATATGTATAGTTTTGTCGACATTCGACATCCAAAATGAATAGGTGTAACGTAATTTTATTTTGAAAGTCCTTTATTCTAGTTAGCGACGAATGTGTATTTAATTCCTTCAAAAAAAGACGGATGTACTCAATTCCTTTAAATTCAATCAGCAAAGAACATAATAGTTTATCAATTTACTTTCCACTTATTTTATATTTAAAAAAAAATTTTTTAAAATTTTTCTAAAAACTTGATATCATTTATTGGAAACAAGTACTTTAAAAAGTTTAAAAACAAATAAATTTTTCGAAAGTTTGAAAAACTTTTCAAGAAATAGAAATAATAAACAAGAAATATTATGATTTGAGAAAACTAGTGTGGGTTTTTGTAACAAAGAAATATAATTATATATTTTAGTATCGGACTTTAGAGCCGCCACCTTATAAAACTTCTATTGGCCTTTTTTTTTTTTTTGCTGGACTATAACTGTTTTCTTTTAAATTTGGAATTAAAATTTTTAATACCTAATTTAAAATTTTATATGAAAATAATTCCAAGTCTTGGCCGATAAAGAGTTTCTAACTCCGTAGTAGGGACTCGAAGAAACTCGTCCTTTAGAAAGTAAATGAGCTAATGCATTTTTTTGACATTGAAACGATCAAATCGGCCAAGTAGTTAATAGTTATCTAAGCAGTTAAATGTGTAGGGCATTCAGACAATCGGACATACTGACATTTAATAACAAAACAATTTGAATCTCTAAACACATAACGAAGTTCTTAAAGCCATTTACTGTCAAAAATTTTAAATTTAAGTATTTTTGTTCAATTTAAAATTTGAATTATAAAAATTTTTTTTTTTTGTATAGAATTTCTAGATGAAAAATGACAAAATTTTTAATGTATTCCAATTCCATATCGAGTTAAAACGAAAAATTATTTTTATTTTTTTTTATATATGTACAATATAAGTACATACATACTGTACAAAATATTTTCTTGGGAATTTTTTGGAAAAATAATATCTCAAAAAAAAAAAACAAAGTTTTATTGAATTTATTTTTGTTTTCATTTTTCTTTTTTTTCATATTTTTTTTCATATTTTTTTTCATATTTTTGTTTTGAGTTTTTTTAGCGCCATATGTTGCTAAAAAAAAAAAAGAAAGAAAAACCATTTCTTTGTAAAAAATATCTACACGAGAATAATTTTTAAAGAGCAATTGTTTGTTTTATTGGTCAATGTTTTTCTTATTATTTTCAATTTTAGTGCATGAAATATTCAAGTTTTTCTTCTTTTCTTTCAATATTCAATATGAAACAAAGAGTTTTTCATAATGTATAGTTGATGCTACTTTTGGCAAATTATTATTTAAAAATAATTTAAAAAAAAATATAATTTTTTTTTTCGTCTGAATTTGTTGAAAAATTTTTTTTTTTTTATTAAAGTACGGCAACAGATTTTTGCAAAAATAATGTAATTAAATGATAATTAAATAAAAAATTCGGAATAATAATAATAATAATATTATATGAATTATAAATAATTAATAAGTTTTTTTTTTTTGTTTTTCCTTGAAATTTATTTGAAAAACAAAAATTAAATGGTTGAAAATTTAATAATTTTTGTATAATACCACAAAGAAATATTGTATAGTATAGTATGTGATAATACATACATACGTACTTATTTTCTAAAACAAAAAAAAACCAATATAATTTTCCTTCCTATATATCAGGCTTGCCCATCTTTTTTGTACTAAAGTTCGACTTTTTTTAATCCAATACATCGAGATCTACCCATATACAAAAAAATTTGATCGGTATAACTTGAGTTTATTTCATTTCAATTTAAAATACGAAAAAATTGACACAAAACAAGTCAAAACAAATGTAAATTATCAATTAAAAAATTTATCAATTAAAAAATTTATCAATTAAAAAATATAACTTTATTTAAAATTAAATAAAAAATATAACTTCATTCATCGTGATAATGGTAGATTTTAGTTTTCTTTGCAACGATCACGAATAGGGCTGGGAAAAGTTAAAAAAAACTTTGTACAGAAACAATAAAACAAGTAATTCAAAATTTAAATAATATAATTACCAAAATAATAATAAGTAGTTGGTCACGTGAATTCTAAATCGAAACTAAAATATTCAAACAAATTTCAAATAAATCGCTAGAATTCAGTAATTTTGAAGTTTTCTCATACTTAAAATAGGCAAGTAAAATAAAATTTAAAATAAGTTACCTAAGAGTCTGTTCACTTATTAGCAATTATTTAAAAATTTTGGGTTCACAAAATTTTTTTTGTTTAACATTTTTAGTCTGTAGTATAAGATCGACCCAAATTCGTGTCGAGATCGACTGGTAGATCGCGATCGCCTGGTTGGGCAGCCCTGCTATATATTGTGCGATCAGAAACTTTTTGCAGTTCGAGTATAATATTATTGACAGAAATTGAAAATCAAAAATGTATCTTTGTTCATTGTTGTTATTCTCAGATACAAAGCTAACATAAATAAAGTTTTGGAAATTTATTTTGTTTTTTTTTGTTAAATTTCAATCAGTGCAAGAATTTTTTGTTATTACCTATATTTGTGCACACAATTCATTGGAGAATTAATTTTATATTGTGATGGGTATAGGAAATTGGTTTTAGTTAAAGAATTTTCTTATTTTCTTTCTTTGTTTTAGTTTTTTCAAATAACGAAAACGATATTGACTTTAATGTTCAGTTACAAATCTCAAATTTTTATCTAAGAAGTAATTTTTGTTTAAATTTTTAAAAAATATTATTTCTTATGTCCGTCAATCACTGATTTAGAACAAAATTAAGACTGATTTAGATTCAGCTTTAATTAATTCTCAATGAACATAAAAATTAATACACAAAAGTGCATCATTTATACATGTTAACGAAAACAAAAATTTTCTTCTTTACAGAATAATTTAAAGAGTACTACAGATGGGGAAAAATAGGTTTTCGCATATACAACAGACATCGAAACAGCAGTTAACAGATATTTCGAAATTTCTTCCAGTTTTTAAATCTTGTAGAATCAAAGGAAAATACAATAATCTATAGTCTATCTATAATACTATAAGATACATTCCTATACATACATATAACGCGTGTTTTTCTTTCCGTAGCGGCTTTGTTTCTGAACCAAATCAGATGCAATTTTTTTTATGAAATCGTGACTTAACCGCTAAAAAACCGCGAAAATTATAAATTAGAATAAAATTAACCCCTTCACACCTTTATTTTAAACGTGATTATAAATTGATTATTTTATTTTCAATAAATCAAGCTTAATTCTAATGGTAATTACACAAATTTTATTTTTGCAATTTAACGTAGAAATTGTTTCTTAAAATGATGACAAAAACAGAAAATTCAAGTTCACACTTATATAAGTACTAAGTACTATATGTTTAAAATACATATACATTATGAACTATTATTTATATGTATTCATATTGTACTTAAATATATGTATAACAATAATAAGAAAAATTTTAATTAATAAATTGGGTTGCTTAAGGTGCTTCTTATATTATATCTTAAGTTAAAAAACTTTTTAATAAATTCAATTCTAGTGTTATTTTAAAACTTCCACTTAAATTTTGACGTACAATGTTCAGAAATATTATATTAACGAAAACACACATATATTTGAATTCTCTATATACAAAATTAAATAAAATGTAAGATTTTTCTATTAAGTTGTAATAATGAAACGAATAAATTTCATATTATTTAAAAACGAAAAACATATAAAATTTTAATGAAACCTTGAAATATTTCAAGTTTTATTTTTAATGTTTTCATTATTCTCTAAAGAGTCTAAAGAAAAAAGTTAAAAAACAGGAAACGAAACAAAATCATGTTAAAGAGAGAGAAAATGGCTTCAAACATTTTCATTCATATAATCATATCCACTTTTTTAAAAATGGAATCACCAATCTGTATTAGATTGGGTTAAAAATCAACAAATAATTAAAATTTAATCTATATTATAAAATTAAGGATAAATTGAAGGAGTAAATTGTTACTTGTCCAAAGTGAATTACCCTTCTAAAGGGTGTGGTACATTATTCATTACTGATATTTCACTCTTATTTGTGATTCATTTGATAAATTTAATAAGGAGTCAAGATGTTGCAACTTCAAATTATTTTTAAATGTTTTCTTTTTGCTTTTTTCATCTTTCAAATAATTTTAGTTCTCTAATATACTAATATACATAAACGTACATTAAAGTTGTTAAAAGTTAGGGTCAATTGAAAGTTGATTTTTTATTCAATATTAATTTATCGTACATCATATCAAAGAGTATGTGTATCATAGAGATTTCAGTCTCATACAAAAAAAACAAATTAAAAAAATCGAAGAAAAAATCTTAGATCACAACCCAATGATGAAAATTTCGCTCTCACAAAAGATTTTAAAGCTTTAAAAAAATTAAGATATAAGATTTTGTGTTTTTTTATAAATTGTATTTGTTGAATTGAACTGTATGATATATACTTTTTGATCATATATATAGGTACATTATATATTTTACGAAATTCAATTATAATTTGCTGTCATAAAACTTTCTTATTAGTTTTCTTTTATATACCATAATATCATTAAAAAACTGTAATTTTAAATCAAGATAACTTCTCTGGTGAACAAATATTTTTGAATAAAATTATAATATAAAATGTAATCTTATTTTTTTGGTTTATACGAACTCACTCTAATAACGCAACGAATGATTTTAATAGTAATATGTATATACAAAGTATTGTATGCACTTGCTAAACACAAGTTTTAATGTTCGCTTGTACATAAATATTAGTACATGCATATATTTTTCAAGGAATTATTATTAAAAAGAAAATTTCAAGGAAAACTAATTTAACTATAAGTTTCATGTTGGCTTTAATTAAACTTAATTATATAGAAAGAATGACTTAAAACTAAATAAAAACTGAAAATCGTATAAAAGCTGAGGAGCACATAGATATAATGAGATAAGATAATTCGTAAATAATTCAATAATAAAATCAGATTATTTTTTTTTAAAATTGTTTATTTAATATTCATATTTCATACAAAAAATTCCTTAATTTATAGAGATTAGGATTAGATATACATTTATCCTTTACAAGACATTATGATGACATTATTATCAATTATTTTAATTATGTAAATATACAATGTTTTATAAGTCTTTCTTTTAATTTAACAACTTATATGAAGTAATAAAACTTAAAGTAAACCTAACCTAACTTAAGAAGGACTTAAGTTAATCCCAAGATCACAGGATTAACCGATAATTTACAGTTTTCTTGAAACTTATCAGAATACTTATTTATTTTAATTTTTAACATGTCGATTTTGGCCTTATTGTGAAGTTTATTTGTCGAATAATAAAAGGGTAGATTAAAAATAATTTTTAATATTTTGTTTTGCGATTTTTGAATCTTTTCTGTGTGACAGTTCGCACAAGTGCCCCAAACGGGACAGGCGTAAAGCATTATTGGCAAGAATACTGTCTTGTAAATTTTTAATTTATTTCCGATGTTGAGACTAGAATTACGATTTATAAGTGGATACATTAATCTAGTTGTATTATTTATTTTGTTTACTAAGTAGCTAATGTGTTTTTGAAATTTTAGTTTTGGATCTAGAATTACTCCCAAATATTTTATTTCTTCTTTCCATTCGATTTCTATTTCCGATAATTTTAAGTTAGCATTAGGAAGGAAACATGATTTTCTTTTTTGCGTTAAAAATATTGAGTTAGTTTTTGAGATATTGATACTAATTTTCCACTTATTATAATAATTTTCCAGTATATTTAAGGCAGTCTGTAAGTTGTAGAGTATGTCTATTCCGTATGCACCAGTACTATATACTGATGTATCATCTGCAAAATTAACACTATTACAATTAGGTAATTTCGGGAAATCATGAGTGTAGATATTATACAAAATCGGGCCCAGTACTGACCCCTGAGGTACCCCAGCTTTTATACCGAGTGTTTCCGAGAAGCAATTTCCGATGCTTACTGAAAATTCTCTATCAGATATGAAGTTTAAAACTAATTTTATAATACAGATAGGAAATTTAGCTTCAAGCATTTTATGTATTAGCCCATAGTGCCAAACTTTATCAAATGCAGCTGCAATGTCAAGTGAGACTAAACCTGTAGAATTCCCGATAGCAAATCCTTTTTTAACATCATTTTTGACTTTTGCCAAAGCATGCATAGTGTTATGATTTTGTTTAAAACCAAATTGTGTGTTTGGGATTAAATTTATTTTGTCTACATGTTTCATTATATATATTTTAATGATTTTTTCTAATATTTTTCCGAACGTGTTTAAAAGACTAATAGGTCTGTAGTTTTTAGGGTCATTTAATGGCTTATTAGGTTTTGCTATAGGAATCATTTTTGCTTTTTTCCAGGGTTTAGGAAAATATTGATTTTTAATGCAGGAATTATAAATGTATAATAGGTGAATTTTTGCTAGATTTGGAAGATTTTTAATAGCTTTATTTGGAATATTGTCAAACCCACTGGATTTTCTGATTTTTAGAGATTTTATTATTTCATTTAGTATATCAATGGTAATTGGATTTGGAAGATCAAGAATGGTATTGGAAAGTTTGCTCTTGATATTATTTTCTACTTCACTTTCGAATACTGGATCGTGAAAATCAGGCGATATTGTGAAGTTTTGTTCAAATGTTTTAGCAAGAACTTTTACTTTTTCATCACTTGTTATTATTTTTTTTATCATCTATAACAAAAGGAGGTATAATTTTATTTTTGTGTTTTAATATTTTAGATGTTTTCCAGAGAGCAGAGCTATTTGGTTCAATGCTTCCTAATAATTTTTTCCAACTTTCATTTTTGAAGTTACTTATTTCTTGCTTAATCAAATGGTTTAAATGATTTACTTGGGCCTTAAAAATTAAAAATCTGTAACGAATCCAACTTCGTCTAGCGCAATTTCTTCTTTTAATGAGCGACAGGATGAAGGAAGGCAATTTTAAAGTATAATTATTCCTAACTTTGATTTTAGGAACACTATTATTAATTGCTTCATGTATTATAATATTTAAGTTGTATATCTTGTCATCTATTGCTTTGTTACTACATAAGTCATTACAGTCAGTTGTTTGAGATAGGTTGCTACTTACAAGTTCTTCAAATTTATTCCAATTAGCCCTGTTAAAATCGTAGCGGTAGTAATCTTCTGAAATCAACTCTAAATCAATCTTTATAAAGATTGGTAAGTGATCAGAACTTAGATCATTTATAGTTTTTATTTGACTGCAATATTGGGGACAATTAGTTAAAAAAAGGTCAAGAGTTGAAGGTTGCATTTTTATATTTTATGGAATGTATGTTGGATCTGCAGGGAATAGTAAGGCAAAGCTACCACCAATCATTAGGTCATGTAAAATGTTTCCCCAAGTATTAGATTTCAAACAGTTCCAGTGTTGGTTCCTACAATTTAAGTCACCTCCTACTAAATAATTTCCTTTAATCCTAGAAAATTTGAGTAAATCAGATTTTAATTTCCCTCTTTTATCATTATTCTTACCCGCGTTACCACCCGGAAAATAAACTGAATAGATTTTAATGCTAGAGTTATCTTCTAAAAAAATTTCAACACCAATGTTTTCTATAAGGTTAGTTTTTATTATAGGTAATACTTTATGTTTAATATTGTTACGTACCGTGACTGCAACTCCACCTCCATGGGTACAGCGGTCATTACGATAGATAGTATAATTTGGAAATGAAATTTTTTTGTTATCTTTAAGAAATGTTTCACAAATAAGGCCAACATCTACATTATTTTTATTTAGGAATTCATTAAATTCATAATTTTTTTGTTGGATGCCTCTGGCATTCCAATAAAATCAGATTAATTTGTTGAAATTTTTCGCCCCTTTTCCATCAAAAATTATTACATGTTTTTATTTGGTCTCTGTCCGTATGTCTGGATTATATTTTTTATAATTTACAAGTACCCATTAAATTCTAAAGTTCGTTAATATGTCTGTGGCCACAAGTCATAACCGCTTAAGTCGAGTTAGGCGGTTATGATTTTATTATTCCAAACCTTTGGTCATATGATTCTACGTATACTCACAAATTTTCACAATTAAACTTTTTACAGCCAAAAACATAATAGCCTAAGTCGTTTTTAATCTCTTATGATTTTAGGATAAAAGCTTAACTCTGATTATTTTTCAGAAATCAAAAAAAATTTTTCTTATCTTAACAGTCTTTATTCCAATCGTTTTTTTTTTTTATACTTAGGTTTTTTCCTAACTTAACTTTAGCCAATTTGAAACTTTAAAGATTTGAAACTTTAAACTGCTCTCCTGAAAAGTAGCAAAATCGAGTTAGGCGATTATGCCTTGTGGCCACTGATATAATCCTGGATAAGGAGGCAAGAAACAAGTGACATTTTGAGTCAATGCCCAAAAAATGCTCAATGTTTGATCGATTGTGGAATTCGATACTGCCGACATGGTAGTTAAAAGGAAAATTATAAATTGGTACAAAATATTAAAGACGGTTACTTTTTGATAATACATACATTGGTTTAATGATCATTAATTATACTCCATCCATTTTATAAAGCATTCTAATGACTTTCGGTATTCACTTGAACAGTGATGAAGAATATATCCCATTGCGTCTCTTTAATTTATAATCATGAAAAAAATTTATCTTACTTCTGATTTCAGTTTCATTAAGTGTTATTTTTCTTTTAATAAATTTCACTAAATTTCCTAATTTTTCTATTTCTAATTTAACTAACTATATATTGTATTAAACACTTAGGAAATTAAAAAATAAATTTGTCTATGTCATTTAGGTTAATGCTGCTAAGAATAAAAACCATTGTTTGGGTTATCATGAACTAAAAAATATTTACCATTTTAATCATGTTGAAAATAAATTTCTTACAAATTTTTTTTTTTCCCAAAATTAAAACAAAGTTAATTATTTGAAAAAAAAGAAAGAAAAAGAAAAGCTGTTGAAAATAATTATTTGACTTTCAAAAACAAAGAATGTTGATAATTTATTTGTAAAATCAAGCAGTTAAATGTTAACCGCATTATGTTTTTAAGGAATATTATGTAATTATATTTTTGAGTATAAAATTTGCCAATGAATTCTTTTTAAGGGCAATGAACATTAAATTTTGAATGTGACATTGAGTTTAAAATTTTAGAGTACCCATATGTTAAGTTCTTTTAAAAGTAAGAAGAAAGAATTTGGAACCCTGCAACCCAGCATACTTTAAGTATCTCGCGTAGCCATAGGTTTAGTTGCGAAAAGAAGGTTTTAATCCCTGCGAAAAGGCTTTTACCCGCGTAGCCATAGGGCGAAAAAGGGCGGTTTTAATACCTTCAACATGCAAGGGCATTCTATAGAATAACAATAAACTCATTTTTAGATGAGAACAAAAAGTTTTGAGACAAAATAAACAAAGGTAAGATATATTTTGCTTTTTGCACAAATTTTTTTTTGATTTTTATCCTACCTGTTTAAAATTGAAATTTGAGAACCGAATTTAAAATAAACATAAAAATACTTATTATTTGTTTTTCTTATATACCTATTATTAAAAAAAGAATCTTTTTTTTTCTAGTATCAAGAATATTAAACAAATTTTTAGGCACTATTTGATACTTTATGGTCTGTAAATAATGTTGTTGAAAAAAAGTTTATGATTATTCTGTGATACCTGAAAGTATGGCAAAAAAAAAAAACAAAAACAAAACAAAACAAAAAGGATAATAAAAAATTGTTAAATTTTTCATTTAATAAACATTTAATGAAGTTTGACTTTTTATTTCAGTAGTTGTTGTAATAAAAAAGCATGTTTTATATAAAGTTGCGTAAAATTTAAAAACAAATAAAGAAATAAGCTTTCACCACTTCCAACCATTTTGGTGTAAACCATTTGGTATATAATCTATAATCCAATTGAAAATATATTCAATTCAGACCTTCCACTGTAATTCTTCACTTTGTTGGGGGCAAATCAATACAAATAAAATCTTTTTACGAGTCTGATTATTATACCATTTGATTAGAAGTTTTTAAGTGCGTTATGTTATGAATATTTGCATACAGTTAGAAATTACATAATTACTTAATATATGTGTTTTCGTTTTTAGCGTATACCAGAATGTGAAGGAATGGGAAAATTGCACCTCTTAAATTTTTTAAAGTCGATTAATTGATTCCAAATTTTCTTAAATTCTAAAATTGTTGGAATTCGATTCTAATGAGAACTTTTTTACGTGTTTAATAAATTAATTTAATTTAAATGAAAATATTAAAGTTTTTTATTTTGTTTAATTTTCATTTAATTACAGAAGCTAATGGTCATTGTATTGTCACTAAATGATTTCGAAATAATAAATAATAATGATTTTATTTCTTTCCATCATAAATTCGTATTCAAAATTGACAATATTATTTTGATTGAGTGTAAAATCCATAAAAAAAAATTCTTCTTATGTTTATTCTATATAAGAATATATAATAAGTTTGTACGTATTTTTCTGTGTCTTGAATGTATAAGGATATAACAACCAATAAAATTTGCTACAGCTTTATTTTATTTTGATAATTTATGTGCTTTTAGTCAATAAGAAATTTAATCGTATTGATTTTATTTTTTATTTATTTATTTTGTTGAAAATTATGAAACATCTGGATGGTATTAATAAATTTTCGGTTTATATTACAGGGAATTAAAATTAATTCAAAAAAGTTCAATTCAAGTTTTAATGGCGGGCGGGAGACGTGTCTTTATTGGTTAATCCTTTTAGAAAAATGTTTGATTTATTAATAAAAAAAAAATTGTTATATTTGTTAAATAAACTTACATTATATACATAACATACATATATTATACACATACATGTGAGATCAAATTTTTAGATTATATTATGTAAAACGAAAAATTCTAATGTATATATATGTACATCTAATTCCTTGTGGTTTCTTATGTTGTTTCTTTTATATTTCTATGTTCTATATTACAGTACATAGTAATTTTTTAAAATTTAAGTTGAACAAAATCTTCTTTAATTGACTTGGTAGGCTTAAATGATACTTTGTGTGGTATGAAGTTTATTTCCAAAATGCGGGATAAAAAGAAATTTCTATTCATATTCAGTAAAATAAAATTTTGACGTGAGATTTTCATTGAAAAATTAAGAATCGGATTTTATTGATTAAAATTTTTTAACTTGATTTTATGAGCCTCAATATAAAATTTCAAAGAACAGTACCGGATTCCTATATTCTATAAAGGAAAATTTTGTAGTTTTTTTTTATTTTGTTCTATAAGAGAAAAGCTTTTCAAATAATATCAAATTTCTTTGTGACAATTTTTTTTTATTGTATTTTAAAGGAAAATAATAACAACTGTTTGTTTTTCACAACCTATATCGTTTATGTACATACTTACGTACATATAACGTATATATTAAATCCTTTGAGAATTTTTAGAATATACACTTTTTATGACTGATTCACTTATTGGTTTCTTTAATCATTTTTTCTGAGAATGAAAACAATATTCGCATTCAATCGATGATTTTTGATAAGAGTTTGTTGAAAGAATTTTTTGAGAGCAATTATAAAGAAGTTTTTTTTTTTGTAATACTTCTCAAATATTTCAAAAGGATTCCCGTCTGAAATTTCACTGTTTCTTGAAAGCATTGGAAGGTTTTAAATATAAATCCGAAAAAAATAAATAAATAAACGGTTAGATAGATGACATTTTTTATACGGAACCGTAAAATTAAATCATTTAAAAAAAAAAAAAATCATATGATGAAAATAAAATTATTGGGGTAAAAAAATTTATTGAAAAATAATATGAAAAAAATAATGTATAAAATTTTCCAAAATTCCTAATGGATTTTTATTATGATATATGTATACACAAAAAAAAGCTTAAAAGTATAGAATAATTCCATAGCTTAAAGGAATTTTTAGAAAATAACTTTGTTAAATTTTATGCGAATAAATTTCGTTTTTTGCTAATAAAAAAAAATAAATAAATCTAATTTCACGTTTAATTTCATTCGTAGTGTAGTTTTACCGTTTTTTTTACTTTTCCAGATGAAAAATTTGAAAAAAAAACTTTGAAGATTACAAAAATAAAAAGAAGAAAAATTCAATTAAAATATAAAAATGTTGAATAAATGACAGAAACATTTCAATTACATTTTTAGTCAAATTAATTAAGGTTTTTTCTCTTAATTTTTGTAATTATTATTCTTTTATTTTATATAGAATTAAAAAAGAAATTACCATAGAAAATCTGAATGAAGCCCTTTCTGTTTGATCATATAGAATTAACTCCATGCTGGCCATACACGGTCCAACTTGGTTGTACAACAAGTTGACAATATAGCAAGTTGTATCGTGTGTGGGCAAGTCTACGAATAAATACTAAAGGAAGAGTAAGTCCAGCTCTAGCATGAAGTATCTCTCTTACATATATTAGTGAGACCAATACATTTACAGTACAGGGTGTTTTATATAATATCACAATATTTCTTTTTTACTGTTTTAGATTTCTTCTTTCCACAACACCTTTGCCGTATCTCCGAAACGGGGCCTTTGCCCCAAGAACTGATTCCAGTTTTGGAAGTTTGGGCATCGCCTCTACCCCCTCCAAGTTTAAGCCGGTTCTGAGTGGTTCACATAAACTGCACTTTAGCCTTATTTTTTATTCCCGGTTCGCCCTTTTTTTTCTCGAAGCTTAGAAGCAAAAAAATTCCTAGGGGTTTCAGGGAGGCGACAGCTGTCCCCCATTCAGCATACAGCTTCCTATTTTAAACATTTTCATGCATTAGGGCCATATCTCTGATTTGAGTTTTTGGCGACTCTACCCCCTCAACAAGTTTCAGCCAAATCGAGTTTGCACACGTAAGCTTCACTTACGCCTAGAGAAATTTTTGGAATACATTGACTTTATTTTGAAATAAAAATAATTTTACACCTAACCTAATCCAAGTCCTCTGACTAACATTTGATTTTAAAAAATTAAGCCAATTACTCTGTATATTTTCTTATCTGACGTTTTGGTGCAATTTTTTTTTTATGTTTTCCCCCCAACCCCCGATATTTTTCCCTACAAATTTTAATTTTTTTTTTAATTTTTAAAAAAATATTATGTACTAATTAAAATGTATTAATAAAATAAAATTTTATTAATCCATATTTAAAAAAATAATATTTAATAAAAATAATATTTAATAGAAATAATTTTAAAGATACTTACCTATGAGAAGAAATTCCATAATTTTTATTGTTTCAACTTAAATAATGTTTGCACCCTTTTACGCAACACTTCATTATCTCCAATTTTAATTATTATTTTTATTAATATTATGAATTAATTATTTCACTTTTAATTCCTTTCTTTTATTTTGCAATTATTTGAAATTAATAATTATCCAATTGTGATTTTGATTTTTTTTTTGTTTATTTATAAAAATATTTGAAGTAATTAGAAATCTGAAGCGAGCTAGTCGAAAAACTTTAGTTTGAATAAAAGTTCAACTCGCCGATTTAAAAATTTTCAAATCGGAAAATTTAGATCGAAAATAAAAAAATCTAGAAAAATCAAAATAAATTTAAGAATAGTTGATACATGAGCTTGAGAAATGTGAAGACTAGACAAATCGTCTACGTTTGCCGCAACAGTTTTGCTGAAAAAGAAGAGTATTTAGCATTTGTTTTTCTAATTAGGTACATTTTTAATTATTTTTTTACTTTGAACGGGTTTTTAAATTTATGAAATATTATTTTTCGTCTAAACTGGCAGCATTTGTGAATTCCTATTTTAAAATTGAGTTGATTTTATCCGGTTGTTTAAGTCGCTATTGACAGATTGCTCCAATAAACTCAACGGCATTGTTTAAGTTTTTTTTTTTTGACCATTTTGACATTTTGGTGGAAAAAAAACATATGTGAAGTACGTCAACGTTTATAGTATAAAGAAAGGAATTTCTTCATCCATATATACAACATCCTTGGGGCAAGTTGACAACTTGTTGGAAGTTGGTTGGCAAAAAATATAAAAATTTTAATATTAAGTTGTATCGTGTGTGCCAAAACGTACAACTGTTGTCAACATGTTGTACAATCAAGTTGGACCGTGTATGGACAGCATTATGAAAAATAATAAAGATATAAAAATTTCTAAAATTTGAATTCTTAGACAAATGAAACGTGATCTGGAATGACATTTTTGACAAAATCATAGTTTATAAAAAAATAAATTCAAAGTTTCCATTTTTCTAACAATTTTCATAGATGCGTATGAGATTTATAATTTTCTTATGTCTATTTCGATTTTATAGTTAAAATATTATCCTTAACATTTATTTTAGGACTTTTGTAATTTTACATAAATTCCATTTTTCCATGACAGTCACTACTTTATATATTACCGTATATATAAAAAAAAAACAAATCTATGTATACATTTTTTTTTTCTGAACAAGAGCTTTTTTATTTTTTTATTTTCAATTTAAATAATATAATTTAATTAATCGTAAAAAATTCGCCCCAAATTATGAAAATCCTAGTAAAACTTAAATTTATTTAATCTGACAGCAGAAAAAGGAAAAAGATAATGAATATTAAGTAAAGAATTTTTTTTTTATGCTGGAATTTTATTTTTTGCATGCACATAGGAAATTTGAAATAATTTTCTGTACAAAAAAAAAAAAACATTTAAATTTAATATTTTTTAAAAAAAAAATTTTCTATAAAGAAATATTAAAAAAATATCCTTGCTACATGGTAAAATTCACTAGCATTTAAAGAGCTGTCACATGAAGTCTATATTCACATTTAACAATAAAATCCTTATTTATGATTTGAACGTGTTTTTTTGAACGGAAATGAGTCTCTTTTCGTTTGATTTTCTGAACATTAAAGATTTTCTACTTTATATATTATATACAATATATACTTATTTAAAACGTAATATTATACATTATTATTATTATTATATCTTTTATTCTTTTTTCAAGAATTTTGGAAAGTTGGAAAAATTTTACATTATTTTATTTTGAACAAAAGTAAAAAAATTGGAAAATTATAGTACAATTTTATTATTATCGATTTTGCAAGGATTAATATTATTTTTATTTTGAAATCTACTTTTATATAAAGAAAAGTTTTTAAAATTTTGTCTATGCTTAATATTTTTATCTGCGATGATATTAAGATTTTTTAAGAAAAGAATTAATTTATTGATTTTACTAATAGACTGTCACAATAATACGATATAAAATTTGATGAAAATATTATTTTATGAAATGTTATACATAGGCGATGGAAATTAGTTATAGCAATGGGAGTAAAGAATATAATATATATGTTTTTTTTTTTGAACTTAAGAAGTTAAAAATACCAATAAATTAAATTTTTTAGTATTAAAATTAAATAATCGTAATTTTTGAAGTCCTTGAGAATATATATACAAAAAAGTTTCTAAATAAAATCACACATTCAAATCGTTAAATGAAATTTATTTTAAATTTCAGACCATAATAGAATAATTTGTGTTTATAATAAATTTAATTAAATTTTATATGCACAATACAATTTTATAGAAGTTTTTTATTTATTTTATTTAAAAAAAAAAAATAAAAAAAAAATAAAATAAAAATAAAATAAAAAGAACAAACTTTTAGTCATTATTATTTTAGAAATAAATTAACATTTAATTTTGTTGGAATAAATTTTATGTTATTTTTGCATTATAAGTACCGTATATTATCCTTTTTAAGTTTTAATTGTTGGTATTCATTAATTCAATGTTTTTCGGGAAGGGTGTTATATTGTAAAACATTTATAAAATAAATTACAGAGCAATATAAAGTTTTGCTTTAAAATATACAAATTTTAATCTATTTATTTTTTTTATTATTTTTGTCGAATTCTTTTCGAACTGTTTAAAAAATGTTACAAATTTGTGACAATACTTGGACTAAACGATAAATACCTTATATTTGTAGTATATTCTAAGTTCAGCGTAAACATGTCAAGAACAAAGCTAATAACGACCAGTCAGTATGCTACAATTGAGTTTAATTTGCCCATTATTTTGTAAATAGAATGCCCATTGTCGGAATTGGAAAAGTTGAAGCTCTTAAAGACCTTTATTAAATCTATCCAAATTTTCCTATTATGTTGTGGCTTACTTGGATGATGATTACATTATTTCAATTCACTCTTTGATGACATTGAACTTTCAAAATAATGTGTATTTGTCAAATCAAATTTAAATAAGTTAACATTAACATTAACTTTGCGACTTTTATAATTTTTTGACATATTTTACAAATTCTAATAGTTTAGCTTTAGAAAATAAAACAAGATACATCGAAATTATAATGCCAATTATGAAATTAGTAATTATTAATGATTTAGGTTTTCAGATAACTCTAGATTTAAAGCGATGATGTAGGTTTGCTGTGCGTACGTTAAAGCTAAAATGAGTATGAATTTGAATTTATTTGAAAAATTAATTAAGTATTACACTTTTTATTCTGGTTCAAATGAGAAAATAATGTTGGTTTAATAAACTATAATTATTATGTTATGCGACACTATGTTTTTGTTTGCTTAAATTAAGCTACAGCTTTTGAAAATGTAATAACAATAATTTATGAGTAATTTATGAGTATAATTGAGAAAATTTATTAATTTTAATATATTTTTTAATATAATTTAAATTACTATTGCATTATTTGAATTTTTAAATTTTGGCTTTATTCCATTATTAATCTTTAATGAAAACAAAGTAGTATGTAAACTTCTTTAGAGGATAGTATACTGTGCTTTTAATTGCAATTTGGAAGATTAGTTAGAATAAATTCAAAAAGTTTACAAAATGTTCGAGAAATAAATCTCATTTTATTTACTAATTTAGTAAAAATTGTTTATTTTATAGAAAATATATTATAGAAAACCAAATGTATGATAGTGAGTAAGTGAGTAAAAAAAACAATCCTTTCTCTTGCCCAAAACTGATTTTTCAATTCGATGTCTCTTCAGTGATTAAGGCTTTTAAAAAAAATTCTTGCACAAATATCATTTAGCTTCATTTTCATTCCAATCGAATTGTGAATTAAATATGTAATTATGACTATGTTATATAAATAAAATTTTCTTTAAATAAATAACTTATAAAGATTTTCAAACTAATATTAATATCAAAATTTCGCGCTGCGAACAACATTCTCATCATAATCTTCGATTTCTTCATCATCATTATCAACGTCAACATCATGTGGTCTTATTGGATATCCTTGTTCCGGTTTAACAATTTTAACACCTTTGTTTCCAAACATTAAACAATCATACGATCTGAAATTTGATTCAACTTAAAATAGGACTTAGTTTTTAATTATTTTGTGATAATGTATATGTAAGAGGGTGAAGTACTCTAAGGATTTTAATTAATAATAGACCATTAAATTAAAAAAAAAAAAAATAATTTAAGGTCCAAATATTTTATATTTAATTAATAGTTTCATTATTGATCTCTGGATATTTATACAAAATAAGCAAAATATTGTATTAATCGCGTTATAAAGTTAAATAAATGGATTTCACAAACCTTTCGAATAATTCATAACCATCAAAATAACCACCAACATTCATACATACGTGCATATTCTGTCCAATAAAATATACATCGTATAAAGTGAGACAGGCTCGAACAAATCCGAATCGTGGTAGCCTAAAGCACATTGGTGGTGGATTTTTACCAGTCACTTTATTTCTATATAATGTTATACTGTTCATTTTCATTTTAATGTCAAAAGCAAAATCTTCTGGAATGTATGTGATTTCGAGACAGCTTTTTAAACCAATAGCTGACATAAAAGAACCGGTACAACATTTACATGTACCTTTATCACCTACAAAATATGTATACAAATTAAAAAAAAAAATTTAATGTAAAAAGTTTATTCAACACATACAAGTACATGGTATGACTGCTCCCAATGGATTAGCTGGTAAGCCAATTTGTCTTGCATCTAATTCTGTATTTTGATTTCTCATTTTATAATTAATTAATGCTATTTCCCGTGCTGCCTCCAGTGCAATATCTAAAAAAATAAAATGTTAATTTTGTTTACTATTTTCTTTTGTGCACACTAACCCCGCATATAAAATAATAAAAGACTAGAAAAATATATAATAATATAATTAAATTTAATATGTGGAATCAGAAAAAATTAATCTATATGCTAAAATTATTTATTTTGTTTGTGAACATAATATATATACATTAAACATTGTTTTACATATATAGCTAAGAAAATTTTATTAAACTGTCAGTTTCGAATTTTATATACTTGCAAATTAAATGTCAATTATTTGTACATTACTCTTATTTTATATAAAAATTCATTGTTGATAATATCAGGATTCAAGAAAATATTTTTTGCGTGGTCTAGACAGTTAACAAAATAAAATAAGATAAATTGTAAAAACAATAAAATAGATTATACTTTTTGCCTAGATTATTTTTTTTTTTGTAGGTGGAAAGTCAATTTTATTTAATTTCGAATTAAAAAAAAAAATTTAAAGAAATTTATATAAAAAATAATTTTTTTTTAACAACCGTGGCGTTGAAAGTAAAAGCGGTCCAAATGATAAAATCTACAATAACGAGATTATGTTGTCGAAATTGTCTTGTTTTTTATGTTTGTTTTTTTTTTCTCATAATTATGTATATAGTTATAGTTAAGTACATATGAATTATAATGATTATCACGAAAAGTTTTATTTTCCAATTTTATCAATTTAAGAAGACTTTATACGTTAAACAAAAATAAGAAAAAAAAAAAAATTGAAATTTTTAAAATGTTCCAATTTTATAGCAATATGTATGCATAGATATTGTAACAACATAAATATAAATTATGGAAATAAATAGATGTATCAATTCACAGTTGGAAATTTTTTTCTTTGAGTTTTATTCAAGAAAATCGATAACCAATTATTCTATTTCATTTCAGCTTTTAGGGGTGTTTTGAATTGAGATGGAATTTTGGGTTTCAAATTTCGTGTTTCTTTATAACTTCAGTCTAGTTTCTTCTCTAGGTTGATATTCTAGATCTTCCTTCCTTTCAAAATTAAATTAATTATTCTTTTTATTAATGTTTTTCTATTTTGATTTTGTGGTCTATAGTTCATAATATACATTATAATCAGTTTTCATAAACATTTTCTACAAGCTCAAAAATGGGAATATTAATTTTAATTTTTAATTTTAATTGTTTAAACATTATTGTTTTTCGCCATTTTGCATCAAATACATAAATTTCATCAATTAATTATACCTGATTTATCTTCATAAACTGCTAGTCCAACATCAAAATGAAATGCAAATAATATTATTGTTATAACATTCAACTTCATTATATTAATTATAATTAATTTAAGTCGATACATATAAATTTTTTTTGGTTAATTAAATATATATTTGTATATAAAAAATATTAAAATTGAAAAAAAATGAAGTTACGTTAACTAAAGTTAAGTATCAAATATGATATTTACTTTTAAATAAAACCACTCTCACTTTTGGTTGTCAAATAAAAATAAATTTTAAAGAAGAAAATAAAAGTATAAAAAAACCTGCTATCGCATAATATTTCTCCATTTCTCCATAAAACCAACAACAATTACGCTGTTTGTGCTTTGTATACTTATACATATTTATCACATTAGTTGAATTTTTTTTTGTTAAAGTCATTCAATAAATATTATTGATAGTGTATCATATCATAATACATTCATTCATTTATTCATTAAAAAAAAAAATAAAAATAAATATTATGCTTTTTCTTCAACAACCCACCAAGTATGGAGGTGAATATAATTAAAATGAACGTGATTATTATTACTTAGTTTACATAAAAAAAATAATAATATCATTATATTGTCATCGAATTTATAAATTTTACATTATTAAAAAAATCCGATAAAGAAATATAAGAAAATCTCAAAATGTGCCCTTTCTTAAAATTTGATTAAATTTACTACAATTTACAAAAACTTCAAAAAAAAATGTTTCCGTTTATATCTTAAAGTCACGATAATTATGATATTCATAAATGGAAAAAAAAAAACATTTACTTAATGTATCTGCAAAGCCAGAATATGTATTTAATGGCATTCTTGTGAAAAGTAAAAGTTCAAACGTTTGATTTTTTCAAAGTTATTAAATCAAATATCAAAATTAATAAACTTTAAAACTTTTATACATAATCAATTTTGATACATTATAAAAGATTTATGCATTTTATACAACTCTACAGCTTGTGCGAATAAATTGTTGAATATTTTTAACAGTGTTAAAAAATAAAATATACAATTCGGTTGATATTATGATGATTAATGATGTGTTAATGCTGATCGAATTAAGAAAGAAAGCAAATAATAATAAGAAAAAGAAAACAAAAATATAAATAAAACATGTTTTCTTGCATAAATTACAATAAAGAATTGTAACTAAAATATATGATGCTATACAGCCGTCACAAATAGAATATTTATTATATCGGCCGGCTGCGGTGATTAAGAATACCTATAATTCATAAGTTTTTATCCTCACAATACAATTTTTGAATAACACTAAGAAAATAAATAATAATTTTGGTTCTATCAAAATATGCTTAGAAAATTACTATAAAAACAGATAGCTGGTATAATTTTTGGGTAACCGTGTTGTGTGTGTACCTAAGGTCAAATCGAACCAGTGGATGGAGTTATCAAAATTTGCTATTTATCATACCAAGGAAAAATGGGTAATCTTTTACTTTTTAATATGTCTGTTCATGTGATTATAGCAGAATTAGTCATAAAAACTTCAGAAACTCATGATTGTATAAAAAAATATTTTTTGTAAAACAAAATCTACAATTTTCGAGTAGAAATTCTCCCTACAATGCATTTGCTATAAATAAATGCAACTTTTTTAGCACATATTACAAGAAAATAACGCAGTTTTAGTTATAAACTTTCTGCTATATTTTATAGCTGATTTACCATCGAAAGTATTGAGAAAATAATGTTCTACTACATTATATTTGGCTATCCACCACTGTAATAAGTCAGTAAACGATATAATAACAAAATTGTACAAAATGTAAATGGTGTTTTTTTTTATTTAAATTGCACGGTTGGGTCATAATGAACAAAATTAGAATTTCATTTTCATAGTTTGCCCGATTCTTTGGAAAATGTGTATTAATATTCATAATGTGTATATACATTTTTTTTTTTTAATATAGTATGTATTATAGTTTCTAGCGCAAATACTAAAAAGGATAGTTTCCTAATTATAGTTAAACTATAGGAAAAGTTTTCTAATAAAATGCGTGACCAAAATCACTTCTATATTAAACAGAATCATTTATATATTTATTTAAATTATGCAGGAAAAAAATTAAAGTTATAACTAGTTTCACCTAGTTTGGAACCTTCCTTTCGAAATAATAATTGTTTAGTTTCATTTATTTGAGTTCATTTTATAAAGTGTACTGTGGCTTGGCTTTATTTATATATTAATTATAATATGTTTATATTAAAAAAATACATATATATGTATTTTTATGATAATTGTGATGAAAAAAAAATTCGGTGGAAATTAAGCTATAAATAAAATATTACAGAAAGATTATAATTAGAAGTATTTTATTTTGTGGTAGTATGTGCTCAAAATGTTGCATTTATTTTTTAAAAATCCATATAGCATTAGAAAATGAATTGTTAGCAAAAGAAATTACTTCAAAATATTCAAAAGGTATTATTGAGTTAGAATAATGAGTATAATGATATTTGTAAATAGCTAAAATTCGTTATTAATAATTATAATTTGCTTTGGAAAATTAAACTTCCCTCTTAAGAACTTCATAAAGTTCATAGATTACAAGAGAATTCAAAACTAATAATAATTTGGACATACATGTGGAGATTCATTAATGCAAAGATTCCAAATACCATAACCAAATACTTAAGTGCATTAAAAAATAATCAAACCCTTAAAATCTAAAAGATTTGTTTATCATATGATCAAATATATACTCTGGTCAAATATATACTCTGGTGTATTAAATTTGAAGTAGTCGAGAGCAATTCAATTGCATATAATCTAATGTATGTATATCAACCCAAAAAATAAAATCTATTTTCTTCAATCTGAGCCAGAAACTAAACAAAATTTAATTGCCAATAGCATTATTGTTATTGTTTTTATATTTCATCCATATGTGGAAAAGAATTAAGAAAAATTTTATAATTATTTTCTTTTAGTATGATTTCTTTTTTTTTTGGAAAAATTCAAAATTTCACAAACAGAAATAGAAGTGAATATAATTTAACATTCACATTACATTTATGTTCCTTTATTTAAATATAACACAGATAAAAATCTTAAATTAAATTTTCTAACATCTTTTAAAACACACAATCTTTGTACCAAAAAATAGAAAATTGGTTTACCTTTTTTTTTTTTCAATTATTATTATTCTAATGATAATCTTAGAAAATTCAAGTGGAATGAAATAAGAATTATCTTATTTATGTGTTTCTATTTTTAAACTATTTAATAGTTCTCTTAAATTGTTTCAATTTAAAAAGTGAAAATAGGATTAAGATTTTTTTTCCGTGTTCTTATTTAAACATACTTTTTTTGGTTGAAAAATTTTCGGTTTCCAAACAAGAAAATAATTCTATTCAAGATAATTTTTAAATAGTCGCAAAAATAATAAATTTATCTCACTTTTCTATTTTCAACAATTCGTGTTATTCGAAATTATTTTTAATTCAGATTGAATTTAAATTTTTAATTTACAGAAATTAAAATCTAAAAGTATAAAATAAAATTTTTTTTTTTTTTTAAATTATAGTGAGATTATGTCCTTTTGCTTAAAAATTATTAATTTTCTATAGCGGTGAAGTAAGAAAACCAAAAATAATTTTATATATATGTATAATATATTTATTATGAAAATTTACCATATTGTAAACTGAAAAGCTTTACACTTTTCACACAACATTATAAATATAAAACATTATGCTTGTTGTACATAGATTATATACATATATATTTTTAATAATTTCACACAAGTTTCTATTCATTTGGGTATTTAACATAACCAATTTAGACTATGGTTCATTTCACTTGACTGAATATTCCAGTTTATTAATTTTTATAATTTAAAAAAAAAAAATCGTAATAATATAATAAAATAAAATATGAAAATAATATAATCTGTGAAGTTTTTTTTTCATATTATTTCATATGTATATATTTATTATTAATAAAATAATTTTGTCTTGTTTATTTTTCTATGTATTTTTCACTCAACAAAATTTTATTTGAAGTGAAAAGAAAAGATCTAAAGGATTTTCCAAATCATTGAATAAAATGAAGGTATTTTTTTTTTTTTTTTAATACTGCTGCTCTTTTATTCTATGTGTATTTTTAGTAAAAAGTACAAAATATTTTATCCTTTACATTTTATTTTATTTTATTTTTTTTTTTTTGTATCCATCATTTTTAAAGATTTACAAAAGGGTTGAAAAAAAAAGAAAATATTAAAAATATTATGTTAAATATGTACAAAATAAAATAATTTTACCGACACTACAAAAAAAAAAAAAAAGGATTAAATAAATTCTAGACCATTTCTACAAAAATTAATATGAAATTACTTTTAATTTATTATGATGAAAAAATATAAAAATTTTCTAATATTAATTTTCAATCAATTGATTGAGAAGGAAAAAATTATTTTCTACAAATTTTATTTCATATACTTTTTTAAATCTATAAATTATAATATTGTTTGAACATCCGATCCGTATATATGTATGCATTATGCACATATTAGATTCGGATTGTAATTTCCAACAATATATTAATTGATACAAATCATACTTTATTCAAATTAATTGCTCATTTGTTTATTATTATTATTATATTTATTTATTGAAGTTTTAGGAAAATTAAGTACCTACACGTATAATTTAACAACAATTTATGTGTAATGTATTATTTTCCAATTAATTTATTTTTGATTGTTTGGAGGAAAGTTTAAATCAAAATTTAAATAATGAAATAAATTAAAACTTTAATTAAAAATATACTTTACTTTTTTAATTTAATACAAAAAACACTAAGTAAAAAGTGCATAAAATTTAAAATATTGAAGATTACTATATTAAGAACTTCTATTAACACGCCATCGTTGAAAAGTAGTATTATAATCCAATAAGTGCGTTAAATACTAAAAAATCGCATAAAAATTCAGATATCAATAAATTTAGGAACTTAAGGTACATTTTAGATTCGATAGTTCTGGTAGTTAACTATCATCTCCTCTTTGAACCAAAAACTCAACGCCATCTACAGCCTTTTCATTATTGCAATTCTCATCTTGAAAGATTTAGATTTAGACTTAGTCGCGATATTTTGTAAGATTAAAATACGGTTTTGTATTGATAGAATTAACACTTTTATTCTAAGAATATAAAATTTTCTCTCTGAAACTAAAATTTTATTTAAATTATTTTTTTCAGTATTATAAAATAATATTTTTTCCTTACTTTTGGTGATGGAAAAAAAAAAATACATGTATTTAAATTTGAAGTAAAACCACAAGCAAACATTTAATCCCTTAATTCAAAGGACATGAAATAAAACTTTATTTCACTTGTTTTTGTTTTTTTTATTCAAAATTATTGTTCTCAAACCCTATGATCGCTTTAAGCGATAATATAAATTTTCAAATGTTTTGTAATAGGCTTTTATAAAAATTTAAGGATAAAAAGAATAATTCTAAATAATATTTTTAATGTATGTTAATATATGTTTAAGTATATATTTGATATACATTCATTATGTAAATTTAAAATCTTGACAATTAATTTGCAAAAAGGTATTGTGTTCATTAGCAGAAAACTCATAATTATCTGTGTATAATATTATATTGTACATAAGTTTATTTTTGATTAATTTGATAATCCTTGTCCCTGTGGTGGAAATTTAATAATATTATCTTATTAATTATATTATGTACTAACAAAATAATAAGATATTTTTAATAATAGTATCACTGACAATTCTTAAGTGCAACTCAGTGGTGGCGAAAATTTTCAAAAATTTCATTTAAATAAATTGGATTGATTGATAATTGATTTTTTTTGTACATATATAATTAGTACATTTACTGAGTCATACATAATTATACATTGAAAATTATTTGAGCAAATTTTCATATTGAATAGAAAGTTTTAATTCGTTAAAAGATTTTTATTTACAAGAAAGAAAAAGTTTGCCGCCACAAGAAAATTATCTAGGAACTGAACCATATAATTGATTTTTAGTGGCCTTATATATTATATATTATTTTCTTAACTTTATCATAATATTTTTGATATTATTTACAAAAAAAAAAAACGAAATTAGTTTTGAATAATATTCTTCACGTGATTTTGATGTTTTTTTAATAAAAAAACATTGTGATGAAATATTTCTTTTCAAAAGGAGATAAATTACATTATATATATATTGATTTGACCAATTATTATACTTGAGATATTGTGATTCTCTTCTACTTTATTATAAAAATAAAATAATCTCTTAAAATATTCGAATACTAAAGAAAAGCTTAATTCTTAAAATATCGAAATATTCGTGCTTTTCCTATTAATCTCATTGGGTCGGTGAATTTTGAAAACAAATTAATGAGCAATAACTTATAAGCCAACAAACAATTTTGTATTTAATTTAACTAAAGCTACTTTTGGCCTGTCGAGGAATTGAATACGGAACGTTTATTAGGAGTGTTCTTCAACTGAACAGAGGTCATTTATAATTTCGCGCAGATCCGGAATTATTCTGATTATATAATTTATTTAAAACTTTTATAACTTAATGATGTTAACTTTTATTTCATAGTTAAATTAAAATACTTAATTTAATATTAATCTGAAGAATTATAAAAATTGTTGAATAAAAATAAATAAATAAAAAGCTGTGATATTATTTTTGTATACACAATATAATGTTAAAAAATATTTCTAAGTAGCTGGGATGGTAGCTAGCCTAGCTTTATTGTTTTTTTTTTTTTTTGAAATGTCAATATTTATGATGAAAAATGGTAGATTTTATTTAAAATCATAAACGAGAATAAATGTTTCACTTTATTTTCCGATCATAAATATTGGATTAATAATCCATTTCATAACAAAAAAAAAAAAAAAACTGAATGAAATTCGATTTTTTTTTTTTTTATTGAAAAAGTAAAAGTATCTTCCGGAAATTTATTTATTTATTTTTTTTTTTGTAAATTGAACCGAAAATCCCAAACTCTGAAAGATAAAAATATACTTTGTTTTTTGGTTGGTATATAAGTATATATATAAAATAGTAGTGAAAAATATGCACATAAATATGTATAATGTATATTGTAATACATTTATATATACATTTATCCGGAAATATTATTTTTTTGGGCATATTTTATAATTTTTGGCGACATATCTTGAATGTTGATGGTTTTGAAAATGGTACGGATCAAAAAAATAAATTCCTTATGCCATTATATAGAAAAAATTCTTATGGCTGAATAATGTAAAAGATAAAATTGTTGGTGTGAAAAGAATTAAAATGAAATATCAAGTTGAAACCGAAAAAATTTCAACTTAAATTTATCAAAAACATTGAGATTTCTGTTTTTGTATAATAATGTTTTGACAAAAAAAAAAATAGAAGAATTAATTCTTAACTATCACTTTTTCATAAATGGTATTTTGTAGATATATGACATAGTTTTTTCCTGAAATCAAATAAAATTCGATTTTAATACATTTTCCGGCTTCTGTTAATTTATCTCACGAATCTATTTCTAATGATGCCGAAATAATTTAATCTTAGTCAACATTTGTGTATGGTAAGGTGAAGAGACGAGGTGCTTAGATGAATTGAGATGAGGTGGCATTTTATTTTTTGTCAAAATATTAAGAAAATTTATAATTTAAACTATCAAGCGAACAAATAACTCTTTAAGACACAACACCATAATCATGCTATGGAAAAAAATCTAGGATGAAAAAAGAAAAAAAAATTGGTAAAAGTATGGCTAACTATGTATACCGAAGAGTTTTATTCTAAATGTAGCCTTAAAATTTATGTTGCAAAAAATACTTTTTCCGTTCATCTATCCTGTTTGCAAAAATGAAAATAGTTTAATAAACGAAAAACTAGAAAATTTTGACTACACTAACAGGATGCTCATTTTCTTTTTTTTATTGTGTGTGAAATAAAGGATGATATATTTTTATTATCTAAAAGATCATAAATTTTGAATTTAGAAATTTTTCAAATTTTAAAAAATGGTTAGATATTTTCTGTTCAAATTGATTGCAGTTCTATAAATTTCGACAGATGTTCAATCTGTAAAATTATTTTTATATTAATTTTTTTAAGCTATAAATTTGATATAGTTTAAGTTGTAAATATTTTATTGTTGCTTTCATACATATAATATAGGTTCATACATATAAGTTGTTGTGAAAAGCATTTAACTCTCTCAAAGAGCACATAATTTAACTTAAAAATAAAATGGATAAAAAAAAAAGAATTCAAAGTCTTTCATTTTCTACATACATTTTATGAAAAGCATGTTAGAATTTTTTTTTTCTTTATTTGTAAAAAAAAGCAGATACAATTTTTTACCTAATTATATATGACACAAAACATAATTGCAGAGAAATTAATTTTTCTTAAATCTACCATACTTTAAAATTGTTTTATTTGTTTTTGGTATTAATGTGGTATACCCAGATACAATATTCCTTTTATCAATATGGTTTTCATAATGCTTCAATAAATTTTTGAATCTTGTTTGTAAGACCAAAGCTTGTTTAGATACCTCCTTTGATTTCGCCATATTATTGCGAACTGTTTTCTCAATAGGCTTACATATATCTGGATCATGTATATCTAATTCATTCAACAAATCCTGTTAAGTTCACAAAATAGAAATATATAAAGAGATCTAATAGTTAATTAGCCTATCATACACTAAAATGCTTTCTACCATCGACGGTTCAAAAATAATTTCAATAGAAATATGGCTTCTTATAAAAACCATAGCTTCTTATAAAAATAATTTTCAAAACTATGACAAATGTGAACCCGAAATTTTGGAAACTATTTTTTTCTGAATGATACTTATTATAGAATGCAAACGTCCTTTGAGTTTTGCAGAAACTTTGAAAATTTTAAGTTCAATAGATCAATAAACTAGAAAATAATTTTAGTGTTTAGGATTCAACTTTATATAGAATCATTTATAAAACCTTTACTGAAATAAATAAATAAATTTTTATTACCAATAATTTGTCTTGAATGAGACCAATTTGTTCAACAATACTTAATTCAACTTTGCCAGTTCCACCATGAGCAAAAATAGAAATCTTTTCGTCATTATTGTCTTCCATTGTTTCCAATTTGTTCAACAATGTTGGTACCACTGCTTCAATTTTAACAGCTAGCTTACTGCAATATTATTTGAAATAACCAAAACTAAATATTTTTTCTTAAATTTGTCAAAAAAACAAAAAATTGTTGCATAGAGCTATCGTTAAAATTTGACAAAATAGAAATTCGGAAGATATTCCAATGTGATATAAACAGGAATTTTATTCATTTAGATTAATGAATTTTCGTTACGCATTGCTTATTTTGTTGTACCTAGTTTCAATTTTGTGCCATTAATAAAAAAATATGCCTATATTTAAATAAGTATCTTCGTATTCAAAAGTTCGAAAAGATATGTGTATTGTTTCTTTCTTATGTATATTTGTACTTACTCAGTTATTTGCTTTTTCTGCCATCCATTTAAAATTGTTACAGTTTGATACTGAAAGGTCTCACGGCGTTCTCGAAGAAATTCAGGATTTTTTAAATATAAACGTTTTTGTGTTCGCAACTGATGTGATTTCATCTAGAAGTATATAAAGTATTCCTCACTATTAATAGTCTAGTCTTTTTATTAAGAACAGAGCAATACAAAAGAAAAAAAATGTTTACAATTATATTTATTGTATTTATATAGCAAATCTATTTAGAATAGAGTTAATTATTTTCTAGTTTTGTCCATTTCCTTTGCACTGACTGTTATGTAGTTCTTCCATGAATACTTCTTTCTTAAATAACTATATGTATACAAAATAATGCTTACAAATTTATCATAAACAATAGAAACAATATGATTCAATAGAGCTGTTCTTGTTAAATGACGATTGTAATTGAACATTTTTCTTTGAATATTTTGATAGCCCTGAAATTTGAAATAACAACATTTTAATGTTAAATATAGCTAGGATATAATTGTATCCGTTGTATTGGCTTAATCAACGCCCAACTTCAGACAACCGATACAATTCATTATTCAAAGTATTTGGTTTGCCTTAAATGAATTTTAAAATTATGGCAATATTGTATATAATTTAATTCTGCTTTTAATCTAACTATTTTAAATGTTATTCTCAACAATTTTATTAATAAAAAATTGTAAACAATAAAATTAAATTTTTAGTAGTTATAATAATTTATGGAATTTAGGTTAAATAGGTCATGTTATTTGTATGTTAACAATGATTGTGAAAATTCTGAATAAAATATAACCCGATAATGAAAAGTCAATTTTCTTTTTCAAAAAAAAACTTATATGTATGAATGTAAAATCGTATGAAATAAATAATTAATTATATTTTTGAAACTTCGGTCCTGCGGTTAAGGCGTAATTGAAAACAGAGAATTTACATTTTTAACTATAAAAATAGTTGAGATTACCCTGAGAGTGCTGGGATGTTTCGACGTCAAGTGGCCTAAATAACCGATTCGGATCAAACGCTATACAATATTTAATAAGAATATATGTAACTAAATTTCAAAACAGGTTTCTAAGATAGCAGAAATTGAATTTTAATTTTTATTTATTAGAAGATTTTTTTATTGTTATTAATATAAATTATATTAATTCCTCACTTTCAACCACAAATCAGCATTTAGATAATTTCTTTTGCTTAAATATGGTTTTATTAAGTCATCAATATAATGTTTGAATTGACTTTTTTCAGATGGTCCATGTTCATCAGGAACTTTCAAAAGGAATTCATTAATATTTTTATTTTTTAACATTTTGCATAATGTTTCAATATTCTCACTGTCTTCACTGACGTTGTCAAAATAATCCTAAAATATACAAAATATTGTGAGAATTTGTTTTCAGTGTTTGCAAACTACAATCAAAAACAAAAGAAAACATAATTGAATAGTATAAAACCAATATAAATACATCTATAGAGAAACAAAAAACGATAAGATTCATTTGCCAATGAATTACTAATATTTAGTTATTCATTGTCGGATACTTTTAAATCAATTTAAAAATGAATTATTTATTGAAAAATAAAGGATTGTATTGTTGCCACCAAATTAAACCAGATGAATATTCTACAAATTGTCATTAATATAATATGAATAATATATTTTCACTTATACATACTTTAAAAAACGAACGGTTATTAATGAAATTTCATAATTTGAAATATATTGAGGGTAAAATTTTTTGGAAAATAAATTAATTCAAAATGTACATAAAAAAGTTTATTTTTATTTTAAAGTTTTGACAAATTTAAAAATATTCCGGAAAAATTTTATGTTATACTTACAATTAGTTTCAATAAGTATCGAAATCTTTGATAAACTTCTGTAACACTCATAAAGATTTTCTGATTTTCCAGTTCTAAAGCCCTTTTTTCATCTGACAGTTGAACTTTTTCCAATTCTTTTAATTCTAAGTATTTTTCACGTAAATTATTGAATGCTTGATTTTCGATGTCGATAAGACGTTCATAGCAAAACTGTTCAAAGAAAAATTATTAAAAAATATCTTATATTCGGTTTTTAATCAACAAACAAACAAAAAATTAAAAGTAATAGAAGCTCAAAATTTTTTATTATCAATTAAAAAGTTTAAGTAACTAAACTTGGGGGCACCTAAATAGTATTAACTTTTACTACTATGTGCCACTTTTTCATTCAACTCTATTTTGGGAGTTAATGACCGACCCAAATTACAATAATTTTTAAATTTATAAATTTCAATTTATATAACAAAAATTGATATATTATGTATATAAATATATATTAATTAAATTTGATATTTACTTCGTAAAATGATTTAATATTTCCATAAATTTTTGTTTGAAATTCAATTTCTTGATATTTCTCCAAAGCATTTTTCTCGTTTGAGTAAGAGAAAAATTTAGTTCTCATTATTGCCCGAAATTTGATTACATCAGTTTTCATCATGAATTTTTTTATTGGTTTCCTGGTATTTGCATCCTTTATATAATTTGAATCAACAGTTATTGCAACTGTGGGTGCTACCGGGTTAATTAAAAGTCCTTTCTGAAATTAGGATATAAAATATAAAGTACGTCGTCATCATCGTAGATAAAAAAAATAGTTTAATATGAATCATAACAACATTATGTGTAATTGTTAATTGCACTATCTCTACTATAAAATAAAACTTACATTATTGAAATTATCGATTGTTAGATTTGGTTCTGGTGATTTTGGTTCGGTTATATCACTTTTAGAATAAAAATCTTAAAAGCCAAAATAATAGTTAGGTATATATTAAAAGTTTTAACATAAGAAAAATACATTGATTTAATAATATTACCGCTGTATCTTCTGTGAACAGATTTTCGTCTCAATTTAGATTTTTCCATTGATTTTTTAGAAGAATCATCAATTGATTTTAATTCGTCCATTGTATTAAATTATAATTAAATATTATAAAATTAAATAAAACATTAAATATCTTAAAACGAAAAAAATTTGAAAAAGTTTGTAACTATTTAATATTTGTAAATATTTTTTCGCGTTGCTAAGACAATGTTGTTGAATAATAAAACAAAATCATTGACTTAAAAGAAAAATAATATGGTCATAAAAATTTTGTTTTTAGTTTTAATTATAACTAGTCATTTCCGACGCCAACGTTGTTTCTCTAGTCGAGTCTTTATTAAAAGTAATTTAAAAAAATTACATATTTCGCATTAAAAATGTTTGAAAATGGTGCAAAAAAGTTCAAAAAGTTTTTCAGCATCGAAATTAGTCGACCAAATGTCAGCCTAAAACCATTTACGTCACTCACCGCTATATTACGGCCGCTATATAACGGCACCATTTTCCTAGGAAACCATAGCTTTACACACACAACTTTATTTTTAATATATACAGAAGGTAGATTTTTTATACAATTTCTATATGCACGTTAAATTATATCTTTCTCCAAAAAATCTAAATATGTTATCTTCACAGTTCACAGCATGAACTAGTTCCAAAATTAACTAAATTTATTTTCCTAATATCCAATTTTAGAAAAATAGCTAAATGCATTAATTTTGAAATTGATTTGTGTTTTAATCAGTCTGTGCTATAAAATGCTAATAAGAATTCATTGTATTGGGATATCAAATAATTCAGAGAAATAATTTGCTGATAAATAAATTTTCATATCAAAATATACTTACATATAAAACAAATATTTCAAATAGGAAAAAGCTTCCCAATTTTCCACATTACTTCACATGATCTCGTGATTAAAAGCAGAAAATCATTTTAATTTTCATAGAAATCTTTTTTTTTTTTATATGTATGTATGCATGTGGATAAAAATAAAAGAAATTAGGGTATAACTATTTAGCATAAATATATATAATATGAAAACCAAATAAAAACCGAAAATAAATTTATTTTAGTAGAACTTAACTGAAGGGTCATTAATTATCGTCTTAATTTTTATTTAATTTCATTAGTACGGCTTTTAGTTCTATATTATAAATTAAATTTGTATACAAATGTGCTTAAATTAAGGTCAAGTTGTCCAAAATTTAAGTGAAATAAGTAGTCACAAGAGACTATACATATTTAATTGAGTATTAATGCATTGCATGTATTCTTTGAATAATAATAAAGTAAATTCAATAATTTCGAACAATAATATAACTCACACAACAATATTTTATTGTTAAAATACATTGGTTTTTTAACAAAATACTTGTAAATAGAATATGTTTGCTTTCTATCGCAGTGTTTGACTCTGGTCCGTGGTCCAGTACAATTTTTCATTGAAATAAAATAAATAGCTTTACAAAAGTCACCACCTCAGCTTATAATCCTACATAAAAGTATAAAATATTATTGTTTTAGAATTTCTTCTCTGGTTCTAATAAAGTCAAGTTCATAAAAGGATTTGTGAAAATGTAAAAAATTTGCAAACATAATTTAGAATTTTGAAGCAACAAAACTTTGTATAATTACATAGTTCAAAAAAAAGTTCATACAAACAAAACGTTTAATACTTTGTGGTTAACGTTTTTCAGCAAGTTTTAAAAGCGATTATATGCATAGATTGAAAAACTTCCATACTTATATGCTTTTTCAAATAACTAACTACGATTTTCTAAAACTATTTAGAATTTTCAGATAATTTATCCTCAAATAAAATGAATGCATATACTTTATGTACGCCGAAAGTTAAACATAAAAAATATAACATAATGTTTGTGCATAACATTGAGTTTTTATAGTTCAAAAAAATGTTTTTTTTCAAATATTAAAATATTCTATTTGCATATTATATATATAAACTTTAAGCTTTAATATAAAATGCAAAACATAACGTGTATCCTTTGTAGATATTTTCAAACAAAGAAACTAACTTAACATTATTTTGATTTTATCAAATGAAGAAATTTATTTTTCTGTCACACATCATTCAGAATTCAATTTTTTAATTTCGCTGACATAATAATGTAAATTCTCATTTTTATTAAATAAAAAAAAAAAAAAAATGGTTGGTTCTTTTTATATAATGTCCATTCCATTATGGAAATAAACTTAATTTGAAAAATTTAAAATAAGAATGGGTATCATTTTTCATAATGTGGCGTTTATGTAATCTATTCACATCACAATTATTATTTGTGTTACTTGTTTGGATTTGGAGAATATTTGAGTTATTTTTTATTCACATAATAGTATTCCGTGGATTTTTTTTAATGCAAGGGAATTAAGTTTATTTATACTTTTTTTTTTAAGTTTTTCAATATAATTAAAAATTTATCGAGAAAAATTGTTTGGATAAAATTTTACTTTTATCTATGATCTGAAATATATATAAAATTTTTTTGAAAATTTATATTTATGAAAAATAATACGTAAATGTGTATATCTGTATATAAAATACATAACAGAAATCATAATTACGTTCAAAATTTCCAAAAACTACCAATATCTGTAAAGACGACACCAACATTATTCACCGCAAGCTAAAAAATTTATTTCAGACAAGTTCTTTTAATATTTTCTAACATCTTGGATCGAATTTTTGATATCTTTATCTGAAATTAAAAGATAAAATTGAAAAAGAAAAAATAATCAAACAGTATGAAATAAAAAAAAACCAAAAATGGGTATCCAATGTTAAAAAATAAAAAAGCAACATTTTAAACTTTCCTACTGCTTAATTCTGATATATTTAATTTGTGGTTAAATATAGCTTCGTGTTCATAATTTTTCTCAAATATATTGAAAACTTTAGTTATTTCAAAATAACATTAAAATATTTAACCATTAAATTTAGTTCTGCTGTTGAAATGTAATACATGTATAAAATTTTATAAAATTACAAATAGATAGATAGGTATAAAACATTTTTATTTGACAAATAGATAATTTTGTTCCACATTCAAGAATTGTAATTCTAATTTCCAGTCTTTGAGAATTTTTAATGTAATTAGTTAGAATGGCTTAGTAAACCAGGAGTTTAATTAAGGAAGTTTATTGCTGGTTATATAGAAATTTTATTACAGTATGGAAAATAGAAAGTTTCTTTTTTATTTGTATACATAAACTTTAAATTTTAATTTAAAAATTTGTATAAAATTGGATAGTTGGTATTGTGTTAAATACATGGCTTATTTTGTTTTTTCGGACTGTGATGATTGATGATTAATCAAAAAAACATTGAATAAATTTGTGTGGTATTATCTAAACTTCCGCATATCATATAGTATGTGAAATAGTAATTATTGTTTTCTATAATCTAAATCTAAAACACAAAATTTTATATATTCATATACACTTATTACACTTATATGGGAATCAATATGCTGAAAAGTACACGAGGCAGAAATTAATTTAATATTAATTAATGTCAGAATTTCATATACATTTATGAAAATTTTGCTTGCTCAAGAAAACTGTAGTTCAGTCCATTGGTTGTTGCGATATATTATTTATTTATTGAATACATAAACTTTGCTTTCGAATAATTGTAAAACATTTTTATTTTCGCCAAAACGATTACGAGAAATATAATTTAAACTTTTTGTGTAAATATACATGATGTATACGTACAGAGATTAAAATTTTTAATGAAAAACTTTATTTTCATATTTTTTATTAAAAGGTTTCTTAATTTTATAATAGTTTTGTTATTAGTTTTTTTTTTTAATTTTCTTCATGTTAAATTTTGAACAAGAAATTATTTGCAAAAGTCTACCTTTTTCAACTTTTAATTTCTTTGTCGTAGAAATTTATCTAGAAAGACAAATGAATGTGAATAATTTAATTGCTTTGAAATTTGACGATGCAACAAAAAAAGTGTCAAAAATCGACGTTGAAAAATCGTCAATTTTGTACAGTTTTTTCTATTTTCAAGAAAAACTTGAAAGTGCTGAAATTACCTTGATTCGATTACCTTTTTAGTTGGATCGCTCACAATTTCCGTTTAAGCAGGTTTTCATCTTTACTTTACCATAATATTTAATCTTTACTTTACATTATTTTTAATCATGTTTTTATATAATTCATTAAGTGAATCTTTAAAACACAAATATTGTAAAATATGAAAGAATTGTGTAATAATAACGTTAAAACAATATAATATAAATTCTGATATTTTTCTGTGTACAATTGTACATTTCAGTAATTATCATATAGGCAACCGATTTTCTGGAAACAACTGATAAAAGTTCAAGTGGAAAAAACAAGAGAAAAAGAAAATAAATCTATGTATCTATTTAGCTGTATTTTTACTACATTTATACATTTAAAACATGTTTTGGCGTCATATTGATATATTGCAATTCATTTTTTTTTTAGCATTATGCAAGCGCTGTTAGATTAAACTTGAATCATGATTAATTACAATTGTTTCAGTTTTTATAGTAGACAAAAAAATTATATTATATTTCCGTTAAAGGAAATCTAATTAATTTAATTTTATTTATTTATTAATTTGAGAATAAAAAAAAATCAATAAAATGTATTACATTTCTCAATTTACAAGAATTGTAAAAACATTTTTAATTAATTTATTTTTTACTTTCGTGATATTTAGTTTCCAAGCATATTATAAATACCATTTCTCTTTTTTTATATTTTTTTGATAAAATTCATAATTATAGGTATCGTATATATATCTGAATGTGGATGAAAATTATTTAACGTAGTATAGTTTTAATTAGAATTTGCATTGAAATTTTGTGTCGGATAAAATAACCACAATTATTTAATTGATGCGTTAATAATTATTATTTAATTAAAATATATATCTTGATTTTAAAAAAAAATTTGTATTATTGGTAATTCGCGCAATGTCTACCTGTAATTAACTTAAACTATACTATGTAATTAAATCAATTTTTCGTTTCAACAAACTTATTACACAATATACAATACAGTGTCAATGAATGACAATATTTGATTGGCAGCATTGTAAGAATCTTATTTTTAATTCATATTTCGTTATTTTTTGTCAGATATTGTCTTAAAATTAAAGTAAATGTTTCATAAATTGAAATGCTATCTACAAAAAAGAAATCTGTTAATAATAAAAAAATTATGTTTATATTTGCTTTTAATTGTTTGAACGCGCTAAAACATTAATACGAATGTAATTAAATATATTTTAATATTTAAAGATATTAATTACAGAAAATTAATTCGTTTTTTATTATATATATATATTTTTTTTTATTAATTTGGATCTTTGTGTTGAATCAAATTCTAATTGCCACATTAAAAAAATATGGAGGGATATCTATTATTATGTTTATATGAACAAAATTATTTTATGTTATGAGCTAGCTAGTGTTTATAATTATTTAATATTTATCTAAAAAATCATAATGTAAAGAAGGAAATTTAACCTTTTTTTAAACATAATAACTTTTTAATCAAGTTTTTTTTTTAATTTTTCATGTACAACAAAAATTTTAATAATTTATTAATATCAAGAGAATTAAGCTAAAAAATTTGAGAATATGTGTATAATCTAATATATAATGAAATCGATTTTTTATTCTCTGTCTGGCTGTCTGTCTTTCTAATTGCTTTGAAACACAACATAGTTTCTTGAAATTTTTTAGAGAGAAGCATTTGGGTAAAAGACAAGTCAAGTTCGGAACTCAACCAAATCGGATAATTCTTTCTTAAGTTATGAGTGAATTATATATTTTTCTTGATCAAAATTAGGACGAATTTGTTTCTGTATACTAAGACGACTCCTGATGAAATTTTTCAAAATTATATTGTTGGAGTATTATTAGTTAAGCTTAGATTAATAGATAGAGTGTAAGCTTTTAAGTTTGATATAAGGAATATTTAAGCATTCTTATCCTCAGAATATTAATCCCTGTTCAAGCCGGCAATAGGGACAAAAAAATGTTTAATATTTGATTTTACCAATTTAAAATTTTATTCATGTACTATCAGAACTTTTTTCTTAAAGTAATGAATTAGGTACGTGAGAAATGTTATTCTTTATTTTTACCTCAGAAAACATTTTTATTATAATCAATCCCATCTCATTTCATAACATCATTCCATTGTTCATTGTTCAGTTAAAAGTCATCAGTATAGTTTGTCACTGCAACTTCAAAAATTCTTTGGCAATTTTTGCACGTACCACGAAATTTATGCTGTCAAATAAAAATTCAATACTGAAAAAATGGAAAGAATCCAAACAAGAGATAAGTGTATCTTTAACTATATTACAACATTGCCATTAATTTTGTTTTGTTTTCAATTTGTACCCCTATTTTTAGAACCCAATTTATTTCCTAATTAAAACAACCAGTTCTCAAAACAAACGGGTTTGAAATGAATGAAACGAACTGTTAAAAATAACATAATGATACAACAAGGTGGTACATACTTCATAACTTAATCTTAATAATCTTCACTTTATTTTTGTTCATAATTATTGAAGTTTTTAATTTGTTCTTGGTCATTTAAAATATTTGCACGAATAATTTAGGATTTTAGATGAAGGAAACGTGGCCAAATTATGCGCACAAACATAAATTAAATTCAGTGCTGAGAAAATTAAAAACTATAGTACATAAATTCTATAAAGGATAACTATAATTCTCTTTGATTCATGCATCGCGTCCTTAGCAACGTATTCCTTTTTTTGTAGAATCGTATGATTTGCAATATCTGTTTATTTTTTATATATTTTTTAAATACTTAAATTAAAAAGGGGTTTGTTCACAGTCAATTTGACGTTTAAAATTATTTTAATGTTTTCTCTTTAATTTAGCTGACTTAGCTTTCCGGGCAATTATGAAAATTTCTGAAAAACAAAATAAGATAAAAATAAGTTTGCATATACATTATTTTCAAATTTGAATTGATAAAAGTTATTATCTAAATAAAATTCTGACTTTGATAAATTTTCTGAATTAACCAATTTAATATTTTAACACATTAACTGACAAATTACAACAATTTCGTTTGTTAGGTTTGATTATTAAAAAAATAAACATTTAAATACTATATATTTTTACTAGAAAATTGTTTTGTACTAAGTTAAATAAGCACATATATCAAGCATGATGGTTAAAAATTTACCCTGCGTAGTTGTTAATCTAAACGCTTAATGCAATGCAATACTTAACTCTACACTAATTTGGTTAATATATATTGTATATGTAGGTTTCTAAACAAAATTGTGTTAGAAATTCAAGCTTTTCAATGCTGCATTTATTTGTTTTGTTAAATATAATAATGAGATATTTTTTTTTTTAAATTATTATTTATCTCACCCCATGAATTTAATTTAGCATTCAATAAAAATTGTTACATTTAAGAATTTTACATTATTTAGTCATTATAATAATATTCTCTTAACTTATTCAATATTCTTAAAATACCATATATGTTATGTAGTTATTTTTTTTATTATTACGATTACAAAATAAATATTCCTAAATTATAAGTTTTAATCCCTAAATGGAATAAAAAAATTAATAAAATTACATATAATTTTCAAAAATATTCTAGGGTTTATTAGGATTGTCAATTTAGGAATTCAGAACTTTATGGAGTTTCTCGATGAATTATATACTGAAGAACAGAATAAGCTGTCAACCGATATTCAAGTAGGTGTCTTCTATAAAATATTTAATAATACTACCTTTAAGTTACACATAATTTTTAACATTTAAACTTTTCTGTTAAGCTTCTGCAAGTCACTTAGGATGGATACTTAATAATTATTCTTCGTAGACGGAAAGGTAACAGAAAGAGACATTAAATTATTGAAGAAATATACAACTATAATGATTTTATTTAAAATTAATAAAATTAGACTGACATTATGTATTTTAGATTAAATTATTATCATTATATGCCTAATTATTATATTATTAATTGATTTTATTTTTAGAGATTGATAGTCATAAAATGTATAAATAAATATAATAATGTAAGTTTTTATTGAGAATTTTATGCTTTTATTATTGTTATTTTAAAAACTAAAATTAGTAACAATTTTTCCGTGGCGCGTTAAATCTCATCAACATTTCTTTTTTTTGCTTTTGCTATACAGTTTATTATAAATTAATGTGTCAAGCTTGGAGAATAGACAGGTTTCGAAAAATGAAATAATTTGTATAGTATCGAAATTTAAACCTACACCCGAATAGGTTTAATAGGTTTGTGTGTATGCATTGTGTTAATATATATATTTTTTGTAAAAAATCAAAGATTTTATTTTTTACGTTTTCATTAAAACCAATCCCAATTTCCATAACATTCTTGTTTAACTATAACTTCATTTAGAAAACTTGAATGAATATGAAAGTCATCTTTGATTCCAATTGAAAACTTTTCATTCATAAGGATTAAGTTTATGTTATTGATCTGATTTATTATTCTTTTTCCTTTCAAAAGGGATAATAATTAAATTTTGCAAAACGAAAATAAAATTATTTAAAGAGTGTTTGATAATTAAAAACAAAATATTATTAAATTTATTAAATTTATTGAACAACAAATTATAATTTATATAATAATTATTGAAAATTATTAAGAGATAAAAAAAAAAAAATGTTATTAAATGAAAATAATTTAATAAGATATCGTGCAGTAGAATTTAAATTAATTAATTCAAATGAAATAATCAAAAGAAAATATTTTTCAAACATGATTCTTTGGTTGGAATTTCATGAAAAAATTTCTTTAAAATCATTTAATGAAAATATTAATAGTCTTATTGTACAAAAATCTTCTAATGCAAAAAATGCAAATTTAAATGAAATCGTTAAATATCCATTGTCACGTTCAACTGAAGAAATTTATCCAATGGAAATAATAAGAAATGAAAATTATATAATTCCGTCATCACGTACGAATAGACAAAAACTTTTAAAACGACAAAAACGTATTGAATTAGAAGATGATGAAAACTTGATGTCAAAAAATTATTCAAGAAATAATATGAATAATAATTTTAATGAAAATTTAACAAAAAACAGTATCTCAAAAGTAAGCGAAGGTAATTTTTATATTTTAAATTAATGAAATAATGAAAAATAAAATACTTGAATTGCTATAGAAAACTATTCAACATTTTAGTTTTAAAACAAATAAAATTTATCGTGATGTTGATAGGATAATAAACATTAAATGTGAAATATACCAAAAGAGATATAAAAGGAATTATGACGAAATTGTAGAACCAATATAAATATATGTACTTACTTCTGTTGTCAATTTAGTTTATAACATACAAATTGAAAATATAATGAAAAAATGAAATGAACTCTTCGAATATGTCGATAAAAATCAAAGTAGAATTTTATTAATCCTGTTTGAGTGGAAAAATGGGCATGGATAAAAAGCTCTCTGACAGTCTTCACTAAGAATTCTCGAAAATACAAATTTTTTCAAAAATGTATTATATATATATGTATAGTGAATCTTTTTCTAATGCATTATTTCAATGATTAATTAATTTCAAATAACTCAAGTAACTCAATTTCAAATATTCTGAGCAATGATATTTTTTCAATAAGAACCGATTTAGAATTAAGTCATTTATTATATAAAATTTCTGCTCCATGAAAAAATTATAATATAAATATTAAACCGAATTTTTATTTTTTCTTTTCTTGCTAAGGCAGAATAATTTTACTAAAGCATGAATTATTCTAATTTTAATAAAGCCTTAGGTTAGGTTGTTAGGTTTTTTATTTTGAATTGTAATATTTTTTATTTAGAATTAGATTCCATCTTAATTCTATATATATATATATATATATATCCAATATTATTATTATTATATAATTTATAAATTATTCAATTCGAAATGCTTGCAATAGCAAGCTGTGTATGTTCTGGTTTCCACTCAGTTTCCCAAGATTTTGAATCTAAGTTGTATTTCAATTTAAAATATATATACACCATAAAAAATATGTTATTGATACTGTTGATACTGTATGTATAATAAAATAACGAAACCACAATTCAACAGAAACAAAAATAAAATTATCATAATATTATTTCAGAAAGAGAGAAACTGTTAATTAGTTCCAATTGTCAAGAAAATGAAGAAAATAATCCAGATAATCAAAAAAAACATTTAATATCGGAAACCCAACAATTCAGAACTACACATTTTTCTAAAAAATTTGTATTATCATCACCAATATCTATGATTGAAATTAAAACTAAAGGACATTTTACCACTCCACATACAACATATTTAAGCAAATCGAAGGATGGATATAATAAGAATCCTTTATTGAATGAAAAATTTATTGGATTTCATGAAACAGAGTTCAAGCAACTCATTAGCACTAGTTTTCAAAATTCATGTGTTAAAATACTATTAAAAACATGTGAACAAGAATCTGTTTCTCGGCTAAAAGGTGATGAACAAAAAACTAAATTGCATCCTCGAAAAAATTTTAAAACCAAGAAATACTACAATAATAAATTCAATCCGATATCACCATCATCATCATCATCATCATCACAAATCCAACATCATTGTACAAAAAATTCTAAAAATAAAGAACTTGTTTTAGAATCAATTAAAAGACAATATAAGGCTCCAAAAATTTCATTAGCATTCTGGAAAATCAATAAATTTCATAAATCGAGAACAGTAAGAGATAACCATAAAATTCAATTAAAAAATACATCAAGAAGATTTAATTCAGTGAGATTAATTAACTGGTCTAATTTAATAATTGATAAAACTTCCAATCCAATAAATTTGAAAAGTAAAAAAGCTGCGAAAACTGAAAATAAGGAAAAAGAAGACGGAATTAATTTTGAGCATTTAATTGAGGTGAGTAAAATTTCAGTTAATTCAGGTGTTTAAAAATTTGCATGAATAATCAAATTATAATTTCATGTGAAATTGAATAAATTTATTCAGCGCTTTTATATTTATGGACTTTTGCTTTCTATCTTTCTTTTTTAACTATTAAATAAAAAAAAAATTAATTTTCTTTTGAAGCCTGATGGGTTGCTGGTTTTCCGTTTTTTTTTTTGTGAATATTTTCCTAATATAATTTTATTCTGAATACTGCTATTTTTATTTCATGATGGGCAATTTCACAAATAGAATGTGAGTGGTTACTTTATGAACATATATTCCTATTACAATAATGGTTTTTTCTAATGTACTACTATAGCTTTAGACCAGTGGTGCCCAAACTACGGCCCACGGGCCACATACGGCCCGCTAAGCATTTTTATCTGGCCCGTTTTGAATTTGTTGATTAATATATCTACTTCAAATTTTCATAAAATCATATTTCTTTTTAAGAAATTAAAAAAAATATAAAATGAAAGTTTTTTTAATAATTCTTAAACATGAAAAAAATATTTTTTTATTTTTAATTTGGCTCCCAAGTAGCAAGAGTACTGGATTAGTTTGTATACGAATTCATGCATAATTAATAGTAATTAGAAAAATATAGAAGGCTTATTTTTTACATAAAGCTTGAATGTCTATTAAATTCAAAACGACGAATTATAGTTTTACAGACTTGAGATACTTTCCCAAAAAATATATATATTGACACATTATAATTAACATAGTTGTGGAGTGCTTATATTTATAATTGAATTATAGTGAACTAAAATCACCGGAATGAACAAGAACCGTAAAATTCGTAATAAATTTTTTTTTTATTTTTTAATGTTTTCAATAATTTTTTTTAAAATATCAAAATATGTCATTTATTTGTAATATGTAAGGCTAAGCTGAAAGAATGATTTTTTAATAAATGGCCCGTGGCATAAAAGATTGGGCACCACGATGCTATCTTGTGCAAGTACTTGTTTGCAAACGAGTATTTTTGCTTCGAAAGTCATGCACGTTTATGCATTGAGAAAGTCATGCATGCGTTTTTTTTCTTTTTATTTAGTCCTTGATTTTATTTTAACCAGCTTCTTTTTTTGCCACCAGCATATGAATAATTTCCAGACTTTATATTTTAAAATCTCTCTAAATTTGTTTTATTTTTTATTATAAAATGTATGAAATTGTCTATATTTTAGAATTTAAAAATTTATTTGAAACTATAGATGCAAAGAAAAGTTTACCCAATCTTTGAATTTTAAAATATAAATTTAAATATGGACCTATCGATCCATATAGAAAAGATAGTTTTCTTTAAAATTGAAATTTTAACATGAGCAAATTTTAAATGCACTATAACAAAATTTGATTTTATTTTATATGCAAATTGCTATGCTGACTTATCATAAGCATTAAATGTTATCAGAGTATAAAATAAAATTAAAAAAAAAAAAAAAAATTATTTTCAATATCAAAAGAGCTAGACGAGCATTATTTTTTATTGCTTTAATATAAAAAAAATACGAACATTTTATCATGTTCATTTTATTAACTCATAAATAAACATAATTTCTAAAGCATAAAATTTTATAAAATTTGATTTATCTTCCTATGCATAAATAAATTATTATCTATGTATACTTTATAAATATTCTCTTCCATAATGATAAATTTCACTGATTTCCATTTCATTAGATTAAAAATAAACCCTCGTGTTATTTTTTTGTCGTGCAATATAAAAATAGAATATGGACATCCTTTGACCAATTAAGTGAATTTTCAATAAATTTATTTCCATTTGAATATTTAAATATAAATAATAAAAATAATTAGTATAGGTACTTTTTATTTAAAAAACTCATAAATAATAATGTCCTTTTTACTAAGAAAATCTTGGTTTTTAATAATAATATGCTTGCAAATTTTATTCGGTTAGCCTTTTGAAGATTGTTAACTATGCATAACAAAATTTCCTTTATGGATTTAATTTAGATTTTATCAACCTGTTTTTTATGCATAAAAATATGTTCTTAATTTATTTCATTTCATTGATTTTTTTAATTTTTTTTTTGTTTTAATTTTTTGTGAATGATATTAAATTAGGTGTGTTCTATAAAATCAGGCTTAAAAATTCGTTTGCAAAGAATTCTTTCCAATCGTATAAAAAATTAATTTTTGTTCAGCATCATAAGAAACAAACCTGGCCTTTATATGAATAGATTTTATTATTAAACATAATTTCCTTTATCTTGTAATTATATACCATAAATAAGATCAAGTTTCTTATATTGCCATTATTTCAAGAAAGTTGATAAAAACTATAGAAAAAAAAAAGTATTTTCATTTTTTATTAAGAAAATTTATGTTACAAAAACAATGAAAATTATTTAAAATTTATAAATTAAAATGTCCTTCCTATGTTTTCAAATTCTATTGTTTTCATAATTGATCTTTTGTTTTCTGGAAAATGTTTTGTAATATTAATAATGGTGTATTTATTTTTCTAAGAATTTTCAACATTATGTACATAGACATACCATAACAGGATAATAATGTTTTTAAAGTTAAAAGAAAATTAGAATTTAAGAAAATTGTTTCAATCTTTTAAACATTTATATAAAGAATATATATCGCTGTAGGGTAATAAGGAAACGTACCAGAAATGATTTGATCCTTTTGAACTATGTATAGTTCAAAATAATTATAAGTTTTTTCAAACGTTTCGTGATTTTATATATATTTAATAATGAATTTAATCATGAATGATTATTTTTATCAACTGATAATTTTCGCGGCAAATGATAGTGTTTATATGTATACCTATTTTATTCATATAAATATGTAATGAAAGAAAATTTAAACCGTAATAGTATTCTTTCTCAATATATTTTTGTTTATATACAACATATGCACAACATACATCGAAATTATCATATTTATACAATTTTCGAAAATTTCTTTTAAATAAAAATAAGTTTAAGGATTTATGATCTGAGATTCATAAAATTCTTATTTGTTTTTTATTTATAAGCATAAATGCCAGGTACATAATAATACTGTAGAAATACATATGCACATCTATCATAATTTTTAAAGTGTTGTAAAATTTAAACTTGATGTTTAAGTTAATTACTTATATTATAACGTATAGTTCTAAAAATCTAAAATTATAAATGGCACAAAATTAAAATTTTTTTTTTCTTTTTAAATGAGAGCTTTTCTTTTTGCTCACGCTTTCATTGTAAAAAAAAAATATATATTGAGTAGAGCACAAAATGCTTTTGTAATTAAATTATACATAAATTTTAATTAAAGAACAATAAAAATTATGTACTTTTGTTGAATACAAAAGCTTATAGAATAATATAAAAAAAATCGTTGCATATAAAATAATTATTTACATTATACCTACATTTTCTTTTATAGTTATTTAAATTTTTGTATGCTGGCAAATAACTCTCTTTGTTTATGTATCTATAATTTCTAGGGTTTGAAAGAATAATAAAGAATCATTGCAAAGTTGAATAATTTTCAATGTTTTTTTTTTTTTTTTTCATTTTTTTTAGGCAAATTATTTCAAGCACCTGATTTCTATATTTAAACTTTTCCGTGGTTCTTATCTAAACAATAAATTTTAAACATCCTTTTGAGTTAATTTTTTTTTATTGTTATTTTATATCTATGAATACTTTAATAGAGAGTACAATATAATCACAAATGTAATAAAAAAAATTAAAAAATGGGTATGATTTTCATAAATAATGTAAAATTGAATAATCGATATTATTATAAAGTTATTAAATTTAATAAAGTCAATAAATTCGATTCATTGAATTGAAATTTAATGTATATGTAGTGTAATAAAATTTATAACTACATTATGTTAATATAAATTTAATTTAATAAAAAATTAAAAGAAAAACGACAAGCATATGTGGTCTAATCATGTTGAAATGATTTGTAAAAGAATTTATTTATTTTTTAATAAACATGAAAACTGGGAAAAGAAAATTAAAGCAGTGTATAATAACATTTTTAAAGCAATTTCTTCGACACGATATTGTCATGAAGCTGATGATGCAAAATGTTGTAAGAGAACCTTGTTTTATTTTTTGATGTCGAACTTGTAATATCAGTAGACTTAACATTTTTATTTGACAATCAATGTATGAAATATCACAAATATTTAAAGCATTTTCAAACTTTTAAATTAATAACTGAACCATTAGCAGTTCCATTCTACATATATTAACTATTTCCTCGCCACAGTAAACTTTTAAATAATTTTTGTAAATTTTCAACCCTTTTTAGACGGTTATTTTAGCCAGTTCCTTTTTAGTTTAATTTCTTCCGAATTTAAGATTAAAATCAAAATCATGTACTAAAAAAAATTTAAAACGTGTAATTTTATGTTTGAAAATAATTTCTCTAGAAAAAATTTTAATTAATAAAACAGTGAAATAGATTTTTGAAATGAAAAAATCACATTTTTTATCCGGATTAAATTCAATTAAATTTCCCGAGAAATAAAAAAAAAAAAACATCGGTTTTCAGGAATTGAAAATGAATATATTTCCCGGGAAATCCCGGGATGGAAACTCTATATAAACCACATTAATTTTATTAAAGAATTAAAACAAAGAACATTTGATGAGGAAGCTGTGGGCTTTATTTTTCCGAATTAGTTATCTATTTGAATGAATGATTATATGATTTTTTTACACACGAAAAGGGTATATGGTATGCTTTGGGAATTAAAACTTTTTGACAGACTTTTTTTTATAAATACTTTGTTGGAACGAATACGTGCTCCTAGGAAGTAACAGCTCTAATATTGCTTTTCATATATTTTCTCGTCAAAAAATGTTAAAATTCACAAATGTCACTGCATGAGCTTTGAAAATTCGATATTAGTTCAAAGCGAAATTCATGTTTTTTTACAGTATAAATTATAAAAGGTACGTATTCTCTATGTATAACTATTCAGTCGTTTATACTTATGGACTTTTCTCAATATTATTCATAAATAAAATAATATGTTTTCTTATTACGCACATATTTTAACGATTCAAGTTTGTGCGATTTTTTAAAAACTTTTTTCTGCATGGGTAATAACCGCGTGATGGATATTTTGCATATTTTAGCTCAATACTTTATTATTCTTATTGAAAACAACTGTTTGATATCCCTACCTTTGTTCGTTCTTAAAATGTAACATAAAATACAAATTTCTATGATCCTATTTTTAACTATTGTATGATCAATCGTGTGGAAAATAAAATCTGGACAATCCAGTTTCATCTTTTTTATTGCGCAAATATTTATAAGAACACATCTGATGATGATACTAAAAAAAAAAAACCTTCTATGATTTGATGTGTTTTCCTGTCTACTTTGAAGAGATCCTTATAGTTAAAATATTCATTCGAAAATTTTAATAAGTAACGTTCTTATTTTTTTTGTCACACTATAGTTTATTCAATGATTTTATTTTATGCAATAAAATTGTTTTTTTGGGAACAAATAAATTGGACAATATGAAATACTTTATCCAATTTTTATTTGTAAAAGTTTTGATAGTTTGAAGACAAATTGAAATATAATATTAAGACAGAACAAAAATGATTACGGTTTTGTCTAATAAACATTTTATATTATTTCAATCAAATTGTGAAAATAAAAATAATTTAAAAGATATTCTTTCAAAAATAGAATAAATTTTATATTTACACAGGAATTACGATCGAAAATTTAGAAAAAAAGGAAAAAATAATAAAATAAGGAATAATTTCGTCAATTAGAACTAAATGAAATAGAAATGATGATCTCAGTATCTAAGAATAAGAAAAAAAAATTTTATGTTGACTAACATTTATGGGTATAAAAAAAAATAGATGAAGAAGTGAGATGTTATTTATGATTTTTATAATAAGTAGAAAAATTTTATTAATTCACAAACAATCGCAACAACAATCCTTACTTACTTTGTAGATAATGAATTATTGTCTTTAGAGTCTTGTAGACAGATTTAGTCGTTAAAATTGTTCGTAGTTTAATCATAAGCAACTAAGTCTGCAGATTTACTTAAAAGTTCTAATTTCTAATTTTGTAAAGTATTCTTATATTCATTTTTAGGTTGCAATAAAAAGTTTGAGATTCCATTTTCAATTGAATTGAATTATTTATAAACCTACAAACTCTTTATTTATTTTCTTCAATAAATTGGTCTATCTTTGAAATAATAAATTTATATATATTTGAGGTTTTCAACCCCTCTTTATTGTAACTCATAAAAAATTTTTCGCTCAATCGATTGTCTTATTGGATCATTAACTCATTTCGTTTTTATTTTCTATAATTTTATGGATTTGGTTTCAGAAAAAAAAAAAAAAAAACAAACGCACTTCATTAAAAGATAATAATATCTTTATTTTACTTTTTTTTTTTAAATAAAAACAATAAAAAAAATGTTTAATATTTGTGGCATCATCTAAAATTATGGAAATTAAAATAATAAATGAATTGAAAATACATAATTTATTCTGATTTTGGCGATAGTAGATAATACATTTATTAGGATTTTTATGTATTAATTTTTGCATATAATGATGCGGAAGGACTTTATATTTGAGAGTTATAGTGGATATAGTGACCATAATCTTAAAAAATCCTTGAAACGAGAAACCTTCACTATTTCATATATTGCATATATTCACTCACTATACACTATCAACGATAAAAAAAATTCAAACAATGTGATTTAATGCAACTTTAAGAAAAATAATTTAAGAAAATTTTAAAAATTATTGCACAATATGTGAAATTCTTAATAAACCTTAATCCCTTAGCTGATTTCATAGAAATTTTATTAAATTTTCATTGTATTAAAGAAAAACAATTCGTTATCAAATAAAAAATACATAAAAATTCTTAATACAGTACAGAGAGTTTACTTGACAAAGATATAAAATTATTTACATAGAATTTATTAGTTTTAAAGACAATTTCTTTCACTTAACACTATTGTTTTCATTCTGTTTGAATCCAGAGCAAATGCAGTAAAGTTTTACAAAATTATCTTGTCACAAAATGATCTAAAGTTTTCTGACCCTATTCATAAAAAAAAACAATAAAAAACTCACTTATTTTCTAAGCATAAAATGAAAATTGAGTTCATTGAGCTGAACAAATTCAGGTTAAAAGAAAAAAAATAAATAAAATAAAATTAAAAAAAAATAAAATTAACTCAAAGAAAATCTTGTAAAATTATGTCCTTTTGTTGTATTAAGTTCATTTAAAAAAAAAAAATTATATTAATTCCACCTCAATAACGTTAAAATGTATATTTTTAATTCAGTTTTTCATCGTTTATTTCTACAGATACATGTTGATATATATCTATTTAAAAAAACAAAAAACAAACGAAGGATAACTTCAAAGGATTCAAATTGTACGTTAAACAGCAGTTTTATTTTATTTTTCAGTGTTCAGGTTTATCTATCTTTTTTTTTTGTTTTTTTTAATTCACCATTTCAGATTTTGCGCACTAATAATGAATATATCCATAGTGGGGTAAATGTTTCAAAAATGGTTGTTTTCCAAAATTACACAAACAGTTGAACACGTGAATTTAAATCGAAGAGAACGTTTAGATACTCTTTTATTTTTTATTTGAAGAAAATAAAAGTATTTTTTTACATTTTCATTTAGAACTTTTTTTTTGTACTCTAAAATATTCGAAAATATATTTAGCTCTTCATAAATGAAAATTTTGTAACAATTTTAAGAGATTTTTTTTTATCTTTTTTGCTAGTTAAGGAATTTTATTTTTTCTTCTATAAAAAATAATTTAAATATTTATTTGTTTAATTGTGAAAAAATGCGTTTTGTAAATAAATACAATATTTTAATATTATTTTATTTATTTATTAATTTTTAATTTTTTTTGGTACAAAATCGTAGATCTTTTTTGATTTTTTTTTTTAAATTAAAAAAAATTAAAAGACAAAAATGTCTAAACCACAACCACCACCGCGTCAAGGACGAAAACAAAGATTTTTTTCAGCTCCAAATGTTGCAAAAGATCAATGATGGATTGGGATCGAATTCAGGGTAAGTTTACATTGAATTACATTTTGGTGTGCTATATTGTAAAATATTATATTTATTTATTGAATAAAAATTTAGTGTAATTTCCATTAATGTCATTCGGCCAAAAATTATAATAATTTTGTTGATCAGATTCTGAAACAATTTTTTTTTTAATAGGGGGGCTAACAATTTTTTTAGTTCTTCTAATCGTATATCTATCTATACCCAACAGAATTATTTTCATTGAAATCCATTAAATGTAAAATACGTATAGAAATGTTATCTTAAACTAATTTGGGCTCTTTGCTGGTTGAAAGCCTCTAATTCGTAAATACCAAATAGTAGAATCTCATATTTTAGTCGACGTTAAAGTAATATTGTGACCGCTATATAACATATACATATAACATATATCAGGGGTGCTCAAAGGTTTATGTGTGGTGAGCCGCACGTTCGAAAATCGTAAAATACTGTAGAGCCGAAAAATTATCAATGCAAACTTAAATTTAAATTTTATTATAATATGTGCACAAAAATCTAAAAAATTATATGAAAATTGTATAATAAAATACAAAATTTCAGTTAAACTTAATAATTTATTGAGCCACAAAAAAATTTCAAAAAGCCGCATGCGGCTAATGATCCGCAATTTGGTCTTGTCTGACATATATCATTATCTTACTTCCAACTTATAATGTAATATTACATTTGCTATAATAATGACGGCAATGCTTTCCTAGGAAACCATGACTTAAGGATATCATAATATTTTATTTTTCAATTCCAAAACAAATTTTATAGTCGTACTTTAAAGTTCCAAATTCAAATAAGATAGATTCAAAAATCTATTATATTTGTTTAGTAGATTTTTATAAGAAGCTAAATTTATTGGAATAACTTATCTATACATTTATGTATGTGATTATATGTATTTTCTTTGTTTAGAGATTATAACTTTTTTTTTTAATAAAGCATGCACGCACCTCTTATCTAGAGTACATATTTTTTAATAATAAATCACTTAAAGATTGAATCAAAAATACAATTATATAATCACCTGATTAGTATACTTAAATAAGTAAATATTGACATTGTGTTCTAAATTTGGAAAAATAAATTATATTGTGTCGGTCGCAGCTATTTCTGTGAACATAAAGTAATGATATTTCTATTTTACCTTTCTCTTCTATAATAAGTTGTAGAATACACATTTTTTTAACAAGAACTCACTGGATAAATTTAAACATTCATATTTCGCAAAATTGTTGAATATTTCTGCAGAAACATCTGTAGTTTACATACAAAACTTTGCAATCAAAGAATTTTTTTCTTAAACATTTAAATTATTGTATTCTTTAATAGATATAGATTTCTTAAAGGACATGATCTATTAAATGATGAAGCTATAAATCATATACCAAAAAATTCAAAAATAATAATATACATATATTATTATAATATAATTTTATCCTCTTCCTCAAAATAGAAGAAATTGTCACTCCTTAAAAGTGAAAGTTTTCATCTTAAAAAGTGTGGAATCCAAATGGAGGGTATACGACTCAGAATAAAGATTTCGATAAAAGAACGCTTACTTTTGATGTAACCAACCAATATCTTACTCCCATAAATTAAAAGAAATGCTTACAAAACACTCGAACAAAATTACACACTCTTTCAAAGTTCAAATTGGACATTTTCTTAATTCTATAACTTTCTAAAATTTTGCATTTTAAATAAAACATTTTTTTTTTCATAAATATATTATTTCTATATTTATCACAAAAATTCATTTTTCAATAATTTAATTTTCTGTTTTAAAAATTTATGCATTTATTGAACTGCGGTCATCTATTTTTAAAAAATATAATTTTTTAAGCGTTTTGATTTTACAAAGTATAGAAAATATATACTTTTATGTATACATTATACATTATAATTTGACCGTTTGAATGAGTCTGTATATTGATAAACTCAAATTAAAATATAAAAAAATATAAAATAAGCAAAAAAAAAAAATTAATTTTTACATAAATTTTCTCTGCAAAACAAAGATCCCCAAAAATATATACTTTATAATTTTTCTTCTCTTAAAAAATTTGAGCAAATTATAAGATATAAAATATTTTATGCAATTGGGCCCATTCTAATACAAAATTTTTTATTTTTTTTTCATTTAGTTAATCCAAAAATATAATTTTTTGTGTCAGTTGTTAACACGTGCTGCTAGTATTCGGATGAAATTTTCGCATATAACACAAAATTACAAAAGATAAAAAAAATTTTAACGTCTGAATAAATGTAGTTTGAAAGATTTTTTTTTTCTCTTGTCGACCTAAATTTTCCATGTGCGTCGTCGTCGTGACGGTAAATTTGGAAAAAGTGGGGAAAAAAAAAATTAAGCTAAACAATAATAAAACAACTCTCCTGGAATTATCCGAATTGTGGAAAATTGTCTGTAAGAGAAAATTAAAAAAAAAAAAAAACTTGAATGTGTAAATTATGTAGGACTATGTAGTTATAAAAATTTATTGCAACGAAAAAGGAATTATATATTGAACTTTTAACCGAAAGATAAATATTCTTCAAAAATTTAGGATTAACGATTTTTTTTTTGTTATACTATCGAAAAACATATTGATATAAATAAATCTATAATATTGTATACATAAATAGAAAAATATAAATTTGGAATTTTGGTTGCAGCCTTATAAAGTGCAATAATTAAAAAAAAAAATAAAAGGTGTGGAAACGCAGAAATAGAAATGTTTTATGCGTTCTCTAGTCTTTTGACCTTTGAATCACTTTTAAATTGTTCCCATAATAATTATGAATTCAAAACTTTTGACTTTAAAATATCGAGATTGTCTTTTTCATTACATACATATATGTATATAAGTTTTGTGAAATTTATGTACGCATTTTACCTTTAAATTATAATAATACAAAAATTACATCAATTTTTCCAGGTTAATAACTATTTTTTTCTTTAACTTAGTTATACATCATTTTATATACATAATTTGTATATAATTTAACTCAAAACAAAAACAAAATATAAATTATCATTAAGGCCTAGAAAAACAAACAAGTTTTTTTATTTAGGTTATTTTTTTTTGTATGGAAAATATTCGAATTTGGGCGCGATTCAAAAAAAATTTCCCAAAAAAAAAAAAAAACAGAAAAATTTAAGATAAACAACACTCTTATACAATTATGCAATTAATATATGAACAATGTGGTGGAAATTTTCTTTTAAAAATATTATACATAATATATGTGCTAATTTTTGAATGCATTCTAACAAGCCGACCAAACATTTATGTATATTACATACTTTATATAAATACATACATAGCTACATAAATAAATTATAAGAAAATTCTCCTGTTCATAATAATACCGAGGTGAATATCATCCCACACAAAATTCTGGAAAATGTTGAAAAATTATTATTTTTTTTTCTTTAACCCACACATAAATGTTAAAATTCCCATTTCAAGTTTATTCGATAAGCTTTCGTGCTGATAACACGTACCGTTTATAAAAAAAATTTTTTCTTCGGTTAGTTTTAAATTTTTTGTTTCACGGTTAAAAAGCGCGCTATATTCTCAAAAAAAAAAAAAATAAAAATAAAATCATATATATTTGAAAAAAAAAAAAAGAAAAATTATATTAGGTAGAAATTCTATTTTTATAACTTATTGATTTATTTAAAAAAAAAAAAAAAAAAAAACGTTACAAAAAACTAAAAAAAAAAAAAATAAAAAAAAATTATGAAGAATGAATAAAAAGGATTTATTAAAAATTTATATCAAATTCTTAGTATAGTTATAAAGAAAAATAAATATATACGTAGATATATAATTTGTTCTAGATTGGTTTCTAAAAAAAAAAAATTATAATAAAAATAAAAATAAAGGTATGAAGGATTACGCTTAAAATGAAAAATGTGCGATTTTATTTTCAGTAAATGTGCATGCAAGAATAATAAACAATAAAAAACGAAAATAAATAAAAAACAAAAATATAATATTAAATAATTCAATATTTGATGATAGTTATTTATTAAAATTAACTTCTATTCAATTATTATATAGTTCTATAGTCTTTAAATAAAAAATTAACAATTCCCAGAGGGAAATTGGTTTTAATTTTCCATTCCAAGAAGATAATAATAATAATTATAAAGCTTTTAATATTTTTTTAATTATATATTTTACAATTTTCCTTACACATGAATGAATATTTTAATTTATTTTAATTTTTTTTTTTGTATTAGGATTTGATTTTGAGCTCTACTATATATGTTTTATTGCTATTTGATGTAGATTCTTTGTTTTTATAATGTCTTCAAACTTTATGCTTTGTAACTTTTTTTGTTATTAAATTAAACAGTCAATATAGAGGGCTCAATATCGCAGATGCTTGAAACTTTAAAAGATGAATTGAAAATAGCCAGTTTGAATTAAAATATCTGTATTTTTATCTTTATTTTTGGATATTTTAATGCCTGGCGGATAGAACTTCTATTTATAACAATATATTGCACTATGCTGCCTATATATTATAACTATATATATTAGTTATATATCACAATATTACATTGATAAATTTTTAGAATATTATATTCTGCTGTTCCAACACTTTGGATTTACATTTTAATTTATCATAAAACTAGATAACTAGAAAATTATAATAAATTGCATCAGATGCGAAAGATCTTAACCCTTTAATAAATTTTCTGCTAAAAATAGTGCATGAATAAATTTTTTTTTTCTTTTAAAAATAAAATAGATATGAAAATTTTAAATAAAGAATTAACTTTAGAGACATTTTCACATTTATACCAAGCAATAATATGCTAAAGATTGATTTTTAATAAAAAATTTACATATTTTTTAAAGATATTAAAAGCTTTATTTGATTCGATACTGCGAGCTTAAGTGCATTTTAAAATTCTTATTCATCGCAACATTTTATTTCCCTTTTTATATTCATTTTTTTCACTAAATTTATGAAGTTTTTTTGAAAAAAATTAAATAAAAAAACAAAACTTATTTAAATTTACGATCATTTGAAATGAATTTAATATTTAAATAATTTTCTTATATTGTATATTAAATGAAAAATAATAATAAAAATTTTTTTTTATATAGTGATAATTTTACACTCAATAATCATTAAAATTGATTCAAAATTAATAAAAAAAAAATAATACATATACATATTATAGCCAGGCATATAATTTAATTAAATTTCTTCTAAAGTCTAGATATTTCTTTTTAATTCAAACATTAAAACAAATATTATTATAATTAATATAATTATTATGAAAAACAATAATCAAAATTAAATTTCATAGTATATAATAACTCAAAATAATAAAATGATAAAAGTTTGTGAAAGATAGAATTGATAAGGTTTAAAAAAAAGTAACCCAAGTGAAAATAAAATTCAAAAATTAATAAAACGAAAACATAATATCTGGAATAAATTATTTTTATAAATTCATTACAATTCTCCAACGTCAGGTAAATTAAGAAATTATTATTTATTTTATTTAAATTAAACAATCACTTAAGTTTAGGATTCAATTTGAAATAGTTTTGATTTTAATATAAAAGTTTGGCAATTTCTATTTTAATACAATTGCACACTACTAAAAATACAAAGTGTAGAGTGAAGCTAAACAAATTAAAACTGGCTTATTTTTTATATTGTTTATATTAAGTTTTATATTGTTATTTAGATGGAGCCTCCTTTATAAACATCTTTTTTTTTCGGCCGAAGCACTAGTAGTTTTTGGAAATATTTGAAGAAAATAATAGTAGATTATTGTATATGTAAACTAAATTTGTTATTAATTAAGAGTTCTGTATACACAAAAATACATTGACACGAGTCAATACTTATATCACGAGACCGAAGGTCGAGTGATATAAATTGACAAGTCTCAACGTATTTTTGTGTAAATAAAGAACGAGTTGTATAACAAATTTTGTTTACATATTCAATGTACTGTTTTAATGCGTAGGGGAGAGGTAGTTGCAAAGAGAGAATATTTTTTCTTCTCATTTTTTCTCATTTTTTTTTTTTGTATTTGGCTGTATTGAAATATTGTGAGAGATATTATGTTTGTTTAGGTATTACGTAATATTCAATACGAAACATCTAAATGATTTCATTATATACGCTGATGCATCTAAATTTTTTCATTATTTACGCAGATGCATCTAAATGATTGCATGTGTATTGACGCATATAATAGTCCATTTAGTGATCTAAATTCTATAGCACTAAATACAACATAACGATCCCCAACGCATTAAAATTATTTATTAATCATTTAAAAATTGTACAAATAAAAAATATGTGAATTAGTCACACTATTTTCTTTTCAACATCAAAATCTTAATTCTAGATTTTGGAATAAAATTTTTTTAAATATCTTACAAAGTTTTCTTTTCAGTGTTGTTGATATTCTTTTTAAGGTCATTGCAAATACATATTTTGCAGAGTAGCCAATTTGGTAAAGAAATTATTTAAAAAAAATAAAAATAAAATTTATATAAAAATTCCTGAAATTAATATAAATTTTTTAAGTCAGTCACGCGATCGCTCTTTTTTGAAATGTTTTAATTTTATGTACTTGAAAAAATTGTACATTATTATCCTAAGAAAGTTTTATATTTTAAAGAAATTGAACATTATGAGGTAAATTTGTAAATGTGGATGATATATGAAATTGAAATATTATTAAATAATTATAGAAGATTCGAGTAAATGCTTTTTTTTTTTTTTTAATATTTTAGTAATTTTTGCTATCCTTACGAATTGTTCATTACATAGATATATATTTAATATTAAAAATAAATTGAAAACTTGTTTCGTTTTTTCAATTGTAAATTTTTAGTGTTGCCTTGAACTTTTTTTTACTTAATTTTTGTTTATCTAATCAAACTCACTTTACTTTTGGGAGGCATCATAAAATTGTAAACACATTTCAAAGCATATTACTATTTATATAGTACTTTGATACAAATTCAGTGTAGGTATATTCATATGGTTTTTTTCAAAGCTGATAATAAAAACTAGGTCAAATACTTTCATTTACTTTTTGTTTTTTATGTATATTACAACACCTGTATTATAAAAATATTTTACAAAATATTATTCAAAGCCCTTTTCTTTTTTATGATAATTTATATACACTCTTTTTGCTCTCTCTTTTAAAGATTTTAATTCAAAAATGTGCATATAGATACATTTTCTTGTTCAAATTCAACAGAGCTACTATAAGAGGATATCTACTTGAAAAAAAATAATTGCAGATAATCGTATACTTACAAGATTTATTATTATATGATTACCTTTTTATTTGAAGGTGTCATTTTTATTATAAAGTGTTCTAATTTCTTATTCTCAATTTGAAAATATTTTTTCAATAAACGTACATAATTACATAAATAATAATTTTGAAATTTTAGAAAAATATGTTTGGTAATTTTAAGATTAACATTTTTTTTAGCTATGAGGCATCAGAATTTAAAAAATAATCCATTTTAAACGTTGTATGTAAATTCTACGAATACCGAATATTTTATCAGAATGGAGTCTATTCAACCTTTAACCCATCTGTTTTGTGTTGTAACTTTGAACATTTTTGGATTCTAGATCGGAATAATTATTTTCACTTATTTTTAAATTCTTTAATTTATTTGAAAAGTGAGACAATGCATCTTTCGCAATATATTTTATAAATTTTTTTTAACATATTATTTGGAAGGAATAATTTTTTTTTTTATTTAGGCATTTATTAGGTATTATATTTAAATATAAATAAATGCATTTGCTTCTTTTATTTTTATTTATTTTTTTTTTCAAAATTAAAATTGCATTCATGTCTAATAAAAAAAGGAAAGGCAAGAAGCGGAAAAACTTGGCAAATTGACAAAAGATAAAGTTCGATAATAAAAAAAACATTTATTTTATTATCTAGCCAACCAACATCAGTGAAAATAGTTTTTGGATGCAATGGGTTTACATAAAATTCAGACTTTTATAAAAAAAATTTCTTGAACCAAAAGAATCTCTGACTGAAACTATAATTTAATAAAATAAATGTAATTAGTTTAGATTCTTTTTTTCTTAATCGTTTTTAAACTAAATTGTCAATAAACTAGATAGAGACTTGAAATTTTAAACGTAGCTCGGAATTGGATGACAATGTAATATTATGCAACATTATTTTTCCAAAGATATGGATGGAAATCGATGAAAATACAATATGAAATTGTTTAACCTAAATCAATATTATATTATTCAAAAAATACCAAAGTCTATTAGTTACAAATACTTTGTTGAATTAAAGAATTGTGGTCATTTCAGTTGTAAAAAAGTCTGCCACAGTGATGAATAGTTAGGATCTTTATCGGAAAACTGCAAAATGTGTTTCTCAATATGCCAGCTTTTTTAAATGCATTTTAATCACAACCACTCTCAATTAGAATTAAAAAATTGCAGCAACCTTTTCTGATTTTAATTAATGTAGATTTTTCAAATTTTTGTTTCATGGTCCCACTAAAAAATTTCATACGTTTATATTAAAGATCTAACGAGGAAATTTTATATTTGGATCTTATTTTTTTTTTTAATTCCAATATTTTTCACTTTTTACAATTTGGCATGTTTTTGTAACACAGAATTATGTATTGTTAACAAAATTTCCAAATAATAGATACTATACATAAAATTTCTTGATGAAATTTTAAAGTACATTCTCATACTTTTTTTGCCAGTACAATCATTTGATCCAAATTTTATTTAAGTTCTATTCAACGAAAATGTAAATTTTTAGAACTTATACATTTGTACGTGTGGAAGTGTATTTATGTATGCAAGTAGATATATAACAAATAACTATATTTACCTACACATACTTGTATGTAAACTATGAAGACATTTAATTTTCTAAAACGCTATCATGAACAAATATCCTTTTTTTTTTATTTTGTTTGACAAAATATATTATTGCCATTGGACAAAAATATACATATCCTTCTAAATAAGTACTATACATTTGGTTTTTTTTTTATTATGATATCAATTTTCAAATTTGATATTCAATTACTTCTTCATTTTGGTAAAAAGTTTATTGCAAAATCGAATTAAATGCAATAAAGGTTTATTGTGGGTATAAGAAATTTATTGATTTTATATAAAATTTATAAAAAAAAAAAAAAATTCTAAAATATTGGAAAAGTATTTTTTGTTTTATTTTAACTATGTTGTTGTAAATTTTTTACGAAAATAACATAAATTTCTGGAATTATTTATTACAACATTATTCATGATGTCATTTTAATTATATAAAAAAAAAGAAGAAAACAAATTCTAATTAAATTTTTTTCTTAACTCTGTAACGAAAATGAAAATAGTAGTAGTGACATTAAAAATCAGTAGATTTATTATACATACTATCTATAGCAGTGGTCGCAATTAGATTTTAGGTATCGTGTGCCACAAAAGATGATTTTCCTCAAACAATTATTTCGGCGTGCCGACTCTATTTCATAAAATAAAATAGTTTTGAAGTGTAAGAAATTAATATGTACTTAATAGTTTTTATATTAATTTTTATTTATTTCATTTATACTTTGTTTTTATTTATATTTAAATATAAATTTATATAAAAAAAACTTTATTTAATAAAAAGAAAACAAAAATGTCAGATATATTCTTCAATACCACAAAATTAAATTAAACAAAACATAATAAGAATTAAACAACGAAAAATAAAAAATATCAAAAATTAAGCAATAAATAAAAGTTTACTTAAATTAGTAAGAAACACAATATTTTTTCTACTGTTGTCCAGTATGAGATCTTTTTTGTATAAATTGCGACGATAAGTGGTATGTAATTGGTTACTTTTGGTATGTAATTGGTTACTTTTAAAGCAACACAAACCTCGGAATTCTCACTAGCCATTCTGTTTCTGGTTTTGTTTAAAATTACATTCATTTGAGAAAATAAGAATTCACAAAAGTATGTTGAAGGAAATACTGTTAATACAGCTATTGCTAGCTTTTTTAATGATGAAAACTGATTTGGAAGGCTTTGCCAAAACTTTAGAACTTCATCGTCCATGTTAAATGTTATATCATTTTGTCTTAATTGATTTTCGACCATTATTCTCAAATCGATGCGTGTCAGCAAATTTTCGAAGCGTGCCAATCTTGGCACGCGTGCCACGTAATTGCGACCACTGATCTATAGTGTTTATTTTCACAATAAATGACTAAATTTTATATATTTTTTAAAGTAAATTATATTCCGATAACATTTTTTTCTGCATAATTTTAATTTGGTATTATTATTGTTAACATCAAATTTTTATTTTTTTATTTTTAAACCTTTTTCAAATGTTATTAACATAGTTCTGTTCATTCAAATGTGAATATCTATAACTATTTTTTTTTTTTTTTCGAATTCCAATGACGCCAAAATGTGAAAGAGATTTAACGAAATTATATATTATAGCAGGATACTATGCGCCATAAGCTTTCATTATATACAATTTTTTATTTTTATTTTTATTTTTTGCTTCCATAATGAAGTATTAATGGTTAGGAGGATTATAAAAAAAAAATTTAATAATTAAAACGATTCAAAAAAAGTGAGAAATTTTTTAGTAATGAAAATTCTCGTAAAAATATTAACTCAAATATAATATTCTTTGATAAATGAACAAATTAAAAATATATTATTAAATAGTCTTACAGTGCCCGTATCTTTTTTTTAATTTTTTTTTTATTTTTTTGTTTTTAGATTCGTTGAAATAAACCTGATCGAAAACATAAATAAAAGCTTTTTTTTTAATGAAAATGCTTGACTATAAATTTGCCAGAATTTTTATTCATGACCATAAAAGAGTTTATTTTTTTTCCTTCTTTAAATTTATATACATTCTATATGTAAGTAAATTTTTTTATTTATTTTTTTTTGTTATAAGACCTTTTTTTTCTATTTTATTTTTTTGTTCTAGAAGGATACTAATTAGGATGATGCTATGGTACAAAAATTACCTATTTCAAGCTGTGTTGTTTTAACACAAAAAAAAAAAAAAAAATTTGTTTATTTTTAGTTTGGTTTTTGTTTTTTTTTTTTATAATGATGTCTGTCTAGTTGACAAGAAAAGTTATATAAAAAGAGACGAGACTAATGTTAGTTTGTTTTGATTTTTGGGTTGCAATTAGTTTTTTTTTTTTTTGAAACATTTAATTTCAATTCACGGAATGATTATTTGAGAATAAAACGTAAAATCAAAAAAAAAAACATATGATGATAGAAGGTTAAAAAAAAAATTATTAAAAATTAGTAAATTGGCATTGTTAGTTAGTTGGTCGATACCGAAAGAAACAGAGTTTATTTTTACGCTCACTGTGACTTAAGTATAATACATAAATATATTATGTAAGTAATTGTTATCTAATTTATTCCATATTTTATTTCAAAAAATCCTTTTCAAAATATCTGTGTTCAAAAGCCGAAACGTCTTAAATGATGATAAGACAAAATTGAGATAATATTATAAAGTTGCTTCTTTATTTATGTAGTTTATTTTCATCCTTACCCTTTTTCTTCTATGACAATCCGTTAAGAAGTTATAGACATTGGACAAACGTCCCAACTAAAATTTTTTTTATTGTGCTTTTGGAAAATAATATTAAATTTACTATGAAAAACGTCTTATTTGCATCTTATTCAAATAACAGAAGTTTAAACTAATAATTTGATAATTTATAAACAAAAAACTGAAACCAAATTTGTTCTCAAAACTTTTCTAAACAAATTGCAATTTTTTAACAAATACATTTTTTGTAATTTAAAAAAAAAAATGTATTCCGCTCTAACTCAAAACAAAGATTTTGCAGATAAGACGTTCTGGCTTTTGAACACAGATATACTATTTTGATGATAGATTTTAATCCATAATCTATACTATTATCTACTAAAAATAAAAACAAATGACAATATTGTAAACTTGTTTTAGAAAATTGACTGTTTTATTTATATTTTTTCAATTTGATTAACATTTATATTATTAAAATTGACTGATGTCTATAATAGACATTATAGAATTTTCAAATAAACAAGAATTCTTAACTCCTTTTTAAAAACAATATCCTTTTTTGCTTTTGTTTTTCAATCATCCTAGAAATTTTTTATAATGTATAGTATTATAATACCTAATATATAAATTTTTTCAGTTTATACATTTATGCTTCAAGGAATCTTATAAAACTCTTGTAAGAAAAAAAATAACACAACAAGTTTAAGATTTTTCTCATTTTGTATTTTAAATATTAAAATATCTAAAAAATGTTAAAATATTTTTATTTGGGTTTTTATTTTGTTGCTTAAAACATGTATCTACCCTATACATACTTACATATTATATGTAATGTTATGCCCTAAAAAATAAACTGTTCAGTTTAAAGACATAGCACAAAAAAAAAAGTTCATTCAATTCTAGATTTTTATTTTTTTTTATATCAATCTTTTTCTGTTAACAATTAGGTAATGGGGTCAGGATTAACTTTCGTACTTTACTCTAGATATTCTTGTCCTTTTTTATTTATTTATTTTTTTAAATAATATGCAAGTTTTTGAATACTTTGACAAAAAATAAGAAACTTTTATAATTGGAAAAGGTCTACAATCGTTATCTTATCATCGCATTCAAAATTAAAAAAGTTAAATTGAAATTTCTTTTATGTTGACAATTTTATATGTATGATGATGACGTTTTGTATAATAAGTAGGTACTACTATTTTGCCATGATTATTTTATGTAAAACTTTGAAAGTTAAGATAAGAATTCATAATCTAAATATGAATATTATGAATATTTGTGCATACATTTTAACTTAATACTTAAGTTATTTGTTATATTGCTAATAATTATATTTTAATGAATTCACTGGAATTGAAAATAAAGCACTGCATTTTTTAAAAACTTTCAATATTTTAATATTTTTAAAAGTTCATCTTTCATTCACGGATCATTAAGCACATTAGGTTAGATATAACGCTTCGTTGGTTCCATAACTGAACCGTTTTATTATGAAGATTATTTTTCTAATATAGTTTTGTTGAGAAAATACATTTAAAAATATATAATAAAAAAATTATCAAAACTACGATTTGAAACTCATAGAATAAAACTTTGAAAAATATTTTCATGATTCTATGTGATCTATATAACATAACGTTCTATGCTAATGTTTTGGTAGTTTCAAATAATTCAAAATCTTAAGAGATATTTATTGAAAATTGACACTTAATACTCTATTTTGGTTGAGAATTGAATTAGATTACGCCTATTTTTCTCAATTAATCTGCTTAATAAAAGATCATTATATATCTTCAAAGTTCTTTTTCACCTTAATTTTTTTCTTTTTTTGCTATAAAAGGACATTATTTAAAAAAAAAAATCTTCTAAAAAGGTCATAATGTAAAAATAAAAATACATAAAAATAAAAAAGGCTCATGTTAAAATTGGAAGGTAAGCTACATGCATATATTATATCGAAAATAAAAAGGAAATTAAAAAAAGTAACAAGAAAATCTCATAAAAACAGTAATAATATAAACAATAGTGGATAGAACTGTGTTTGAAAAAACTAAGATGTTACGTGAGTGAAATTTCAAAAATAAAAACCAATATGCCTATAGGAAAATGTTGAAAAACATATATATATACATACATATAAAAATCAAGCAGTTAGAAAATTATTAAGAATTACAAAAGAAAAATAAAGAGAACACTTTTAAGTATCAATAATTTGAAAAGAGAGTTGTTTTTTTATTTAATTGGAATGTTAACAGCTTATATTACCCAATGTTTATACTATATCGAACAGCTCTTTGTCGAAAAATATGATATTCTGACTGGAAACACTTTTTTATTTTATACTATATTTTTAATCAATTATTTTTTACAATAAATTTAATAAAATTATTTACAAAAATTAAACAGTAAAAAAAAAACAATAATTTCAATGAATTTACGTGGTTTTATGCTTATAGTAACAACATAAAATTGTTACTTGACAGTTACATGATTAACCACATTTACCATATTTCATACTCAGAATATTTTCATTTTTCTTTGTTGTGAAAAATTTAAAGTATTTATGCCTACCTAAAAGTAATTAAGGTTAATTAATTTAATATATAAATAATCAATTCTAGGATTTTTTTTATTTTAATACTATATTTATAAATTTATTCCAACATTAATTTTATAGTGTTTATAGTTTTTAATTGAAAATATCTCCAAAGAACATAAATTTTATTTTATTTCCTCAAATAACTTGGATGTTCAGTATATATTTAATTATTTACGGAGTTATTTTTTATTTTAAAGACCTTTGTGAACCTATTATATATTTTTCTTCTAAGATTAAGAATTTAATAGATATTTGAGGAGTAGAAGTTTATTTCATTAATTAAAAAATTTAGTTAAGTTTATGAAGAGCGAAAGAATTTCTCATTGTAATCAAAGTTTCAGTAAACTTTTTCTTAAAATTTACTAAGTAGATAAATATAATCAAAACCTGTCTATTTAGATAAATATAATCAAAACCTGTATTTTTATAATAATTAAATTTTCCGGGATTGATGATAGATATAATCATAATGTTAACATAAAAATGTATACAATAGTTCAAGTGCAATCAGAAAAAAAATGTATTTTTATATGAGACAATTTTCAACGTATACACTTTGTTCAACATATTTATCCGATGAACAATAATTAAATTTTTTTTATACTATTTTAATTAAATTACTTATTTTATTAATACTTTATCTATATTAAAAGGTATTCTAATAAAATTTCCCTTTGATTCATAATAATATACACGCTGTTTTACCTTGTAAAAGTCTTTAAGATTATGTACTTGAAAGATTGAACTTTCATAAGAAATAATTTGACGATGCTAGAAGAAGAAAAAAATAATTTGTTCAATATTGATTTAACTAATATTTCTTCGAGACATAGTTATCATGTTATATTAAATATCAACCTCTAAAAAGAAACTTATGTCACTTTTTATTACACTATCTTATGTATTTGACATTAAATAATTTTCATTCAGTTTTTTCCGCTTTTTCAAATTTTATGAAATTTAGTCACGAATATTTTTCGTCTTATATGATTGCTTTCTATTTTTATAACTAACTATATCGCATTATCACTATTTTATATTATGTATAATACAGAAAAAGTCATATACATACATGTATGCTTGTACATTAATATAAAAAATCTGTTCATATCATATATTCTAATAATATTTCATCGTAACACATATGTATAATGTTAATTTGAAATAAACTAACATTAGAAAAAATATTTAATTTTGAAAAAAGTGAAATTAATAGAAATCTAATTTCATCGATATCATCGTTACAATTAAAAACAAAAAATTATAATTATAGTATATAAAATTTCAAGAGGTTGTTTCTTTCTGCTACTAGAATTATAACAATATTTTTACGAAATAGAATCATTGGTTTGGTTTGTTAATTAAGTACATGAAAGAATCGATTAAAAATAATAATATTGATGAACTTAACAAACTATTGAAGAATTAAATTAAATTAATCGAAATAATAAATTTATATGAACAATTCTGCGATTAATATTATGCTATGTCTTAATTTATATACATATAATATATGTCAATTTATTTATTTTTAAATAAAAAGAAAATCATAAAAAAAGTATAGTACATAAATTTATTATTCTATTATTCTATACTATATTAATAACAAATGATTATATTATATTTATATTTTTAATAGTCTTTAATTCTATATAACGTTTAGTACCTTAGTTTGTTTTTTCTTTTTCAATTTTCAAAGAATTGGAGTCTTCTGTTCTTGCTGTAAAACTGTTTCCGTTCGAAATCTAAAAAATGGGTAATTTAGGTATAAGGTTGTAAGTTTCTGATTTCTGGTCATAAATATAATAATAATACAAATAATATCAAATAATAAAAAAAAAAATTTTTTATTTCTTTTTCGATAATAATAAGATATATATTTACATAATTATTTTTCAAGTAGATAATATCCTGTATGATTTTGTCATTGCACCACAATAATTACAGGAAAAAATAAAAAGCCTTAACTGAGAATTATGATTTTACACAATATAAAGCATCATAAATATTCATATAAAAGAAATCCGCAATTAAAAATTTCATTATGTATATCGGACGCCATATGGAATACATAAATTTTTTTTTTTGTAATGTACATAATACACACAATTTTTCATTTGTATATGTTATGTATACATGTTTGCACATCATGCAGCTAGTTCATAAAATGTCTGTTAATGATTCTGTTTGGTTTTTTGTGGTCACCCACAATATTTATGAGTACTCATATTAAAAATTTATTTGGTCTTCATCTAAAAATTATAATTTTGGTGTATAATTTTGGATTTATACACTGTATTTTATGAATAAACAAAAGTAATCAATATTAAATTTATTTTCGTACCTATTCCACAATTTAATAATGATGGTTGAATAAATTAATATACAATAATAGTTTTAATAAATCAAAGAAGTGTTATTAAATTTGATTTGTTTATTGAGCTTCAATGAATATTACATAATACAAAGAAGTTAAATTTAAATCAAAACTAATATTCATGTCAAATACAAATGCCACAAAATTAGATTGAATATTAATTTAAATTTAAATAGCAACTTCAATTACTAATTAATATAATTTTGTTATTTTGATACAAAAGACTTAATCATTAAAATCATACATAGTATTTAAATTGTGAGTGATTTTTATTGTATTTTATTTAAAATTTAAATATGTAAATTCATTCAATCAAATTATAATTGAAAATAATAGTTTTTGATTTAAATATTTTAAAACGATTTTGATTTGCTACATTTAAATGTTACAAAATTTTTCATTAAGATCTTTGAAAATCTTTGCTTAATTGTATTCCACCTTTCAGCTTTGATTTGAGGAATAAAAAAGAAAAACTTTCGTTGATTAGTTTTAATTCTTTTATTCTTTATACATTTAATATAATTCATTATTGTCTGACTATATAATTATTGCGTAGAAATTGTTTTCTTCAAACTGTCAAATTTTCAATTTGGTTGCGTGATAAATGCTGTCAAACATTAAATAAACATTATGATAATATAATTAATTTTAATTTACGTGTAAGTTGCGCTTATTGTGAAATTACACACACGCGATATTAAATAGTTTTCGATGGAATATCAGGAAACTTTTGTCTACATATCCATCATATTTGACTTTGATTAAGTTTTCAACGTGCTTTCTATTTGATAAAATCATGATTATTTCTTTTTACCTATTCATATATATTTTTGTTTTATCTATGTTTGTTTTCTGCTTTATCTGTTTTTTTTTTTTAAATGCTAGTACATTTGATGATGCTTTAATAAAAAGAAAAAAATTAATGTTTTTTTCTAAATTAAAAAGTATTATAAAACAAAATTACGATTTTTCTGTTTGTCTATTGTTTACATTGTACAGAGTAAGGATTACATGTTAATATGTTTCTCTACAAATTTAAAAAATTATAGTCAATATAAATGATTCGATCAAACAATTTTTTCAGAATATATGAGATCAGTGAGGTCTAAAATATCATACTTAATTATTACTGATAGAATAATATATTTATTTTTTACTATATGTGAGTTGTATACATTTACTTTTAGTGCTAACGTATTTTCTAACTTTATAAACTATTTAAAGACAACATAGTACAAAAGAAACCGAAAGTTTAAAGTACTTAAATATCATGAATCTGAATTAATTTTCAGTTAATCTATGAAAATAGTATAAAAACATGTTATATATTTTATACTAAAAGTTGTTGATTTTGATTTTATTAAAAAAAAACTCGAAAATTGTACGACTTGCAAAAAAAATATATAATTTTCTTGCAAAGGACTCTTTTCTTTTTTCGACAGAATAAGAATAAAGTATTAAATTTAATAATATTTCTAATTCTTCAAAGGGTTTGGTATTATCATAAATTTAAAAAAAAAAATATGTTTCTTTCATTGTTTTTTATCTTTAGGAAGAAGTAATGTCCTTTTTTATAAAAGAAAAAAAAAAACAACTGATTTGGATTTTTATACTTTAATATATAATGTTCTTTAATGTATTATAAGAACTTTATAAGTTGTATTAAAAAGTTTTAAAAAAGTTCTCTTTTACTTTTATACAATTTTCTTTTCGTCCTACTTTTGACATGAAAATTGTTTTACAACAAATATGTTCAGGCTTTTTCATATTTGCTATCTCTTGCTATCTCTAAATTAATAGTAAAGAAAAAAAATCTGTGTAAATTAAAGTTTTCGACGTGAATAACATTCAATTTATTTTATAAAAATTGTAATGTTAAAATGGTTTTATTGTTGTACATTTCTAAATTTATACATTTTGTTTAAAAACATATTTATTAAAAAAAATTATAGTACTGAGCTGATGTTAATTTAAGACAGAGAACAATCATTATGAACATAAAAACCAATCTAGTTTTGAATTTTACAAATATTCGCTTAACCCTTTGAAGTACGATAAAAATTTAAATAAATTTTTTATTATAAACTTATATAATATAGCCTCGGAAAGTATTGGTAAAATTGAAAATAAAAAAGTTGATTTTAATTAGAATTTAAGTTAAAATAAAATTCATATAATAGAGTAACAGCATTATATAGTGCAGCCATAATTCTTTAATCTGTATCTATACATAGAGCATAACGTAGCTATGTAATTTCGTAAGCTTTCTGCGGCTTCGATTCATAAAGTTTTTTGTATACTGGCTAAAAAGATTTATTTTTTTTTTAATAAAAACATTTATTTTTTCTACTTCCTATAATACTACTTGTACTTACATAATGTTTATTAAAAAAAAAAAAACTTACAAAAATAAAAAGCACAATAAATATGAAAAGAATATTTTGATAAAAAAAAAATAGTTTTTTATTTATTTATTTTAAGTTAAAACTTAAAAGTTTTGATAAAAAAATATTTCAAGATGAAACATAATATATATATTAAATATATAATACTATATAATATAATATATAATACTATATATATTAAATATATATATTAAATATATATAATACTATATATATTAAATATATAATACTAATATAAAAAAAAAGAGAATAGCATTTTACCTTGACTTTTTTCGTAGGATTTCGTTCAAGGAAAAAATTAAGTTTTTGTTTTCGCATAATACTATTAAATATATAAATATAATAGTTATTCTTATTATATTCTTATGAAGACTGATATTGAAACTGAATTATGGAAATTTTCAACATTTGTTTCTATAATTTATCAAAAACAGAGTAGATATACTATAGTTTAAGAATGATATAAACAGTACATGTATAATTTGGGGTTCCTAGAATTAACTTTTATGTTACTTTATTAGTTCATTACACAAAGTAAGCTATTTCGGCGTTAGTTACTCGTGTTGTAATGGGTATAATGACTTCCTGTGAATAGCATTTTCCAAAATAAACATATTATTTAACGGTCGAACCAACCAACAAAATCAATTTTATCGAATTATAACATTTATCTTATTGTTCTCAATTCATTCTTCAATTTGTCGAAGCTTAAGTAAGAATATACGCAAATGGTTTAAAATTTAATCGACAAAAGTCAACTATATAGTATATCTAAGTAGAAGTTTTTTAACCTCTGAATTCTATTTGCCAGAAAACTTAAAAAATTGCCCAAGGTTATTACCTCCAGCCAATTAAAGATATTCACAATATAAAATTCATTTTTCATTTTTCTTTATAATATTTTCGCAAAGCTTATCACCAAAATTTTTTTTCTTTCCATTCTTTATTTAACCTACAACTATTCTCGGTTTATTTTTTTAGATTTTATTTTTATAACGTATATAAAATAAACTTTGTTAAAATTATAATTTGAAAACTTTTCGTACAAAAATTATGTTTTAGTATGTACGGTATATATATGTTTATATTTATGTACTGTACATATATATAGTACAATTTCATTTTCTTCATAATTTCAATGCTATTTTTGTCTTTTGTTTAATACTTTCACACTTAACAAAGAAAAAAAAAAGAATTATCTTTGTTTTTTATTTTCATTTTCTCTATCTGTGTATCTTCAGGAAAATGAATTTAAGATGAATATGAGAATGAAAAAAAAAAAAAAAAAAATAAATGAAAATTTGTACCTACATTAAAGAAAAGAATGAAGTGCAAAATATGTAGCCTTCTTAATTACCTTTTAGAGATAACTGGTTTATCTTCATAATACTTCTGTAAAAGTAACAAATTATTATGACTGTATAAAATATATAAAAATTTTTTTTTTGGATTGCTTCTTAATTAAGTTTCCTTGAACGAAAATCAATTTGATATTTGAGAAATAGAAATATGAACCATATATACCTGTAGTAGATAACAAGTATTTTGTAAATGAAATAAAATCATTTATGACGCAAAATCGTTATATAGATAGTAAATTTACAAATTCAATAAAAATATATCCCTTTTCCGTCGAATACGAAAAACGAGTTCTATACTTTCTTTTTCTGTCTGTAAGTAAGTCTGTTTTTCTATGCGTATGTTTCGTCTGCTGAGAAATGAAACAACGTATGACATTTACACGTCATTATTTGACAATAGCACCATTCGATTCCTCGTACTTGATTTTATAAGTACAACTACTTTGCAATATTCTTATTGTTGATTAAAATGTGTTTTTTAGATGAAAATTGTACGCTACTTGATATTTTTTCATACGTTTTTTTTAATTTTCAAATCTTTAAATTCAAATTACTCGAAACTATACTTTTCATTATACGTTGTTTCATTTCTGAGCAGGCGGTTTCTTAAATGGTCCAGGCATTTGAACGTCAAAATATATGTTGAATTTTGTTTGCTGTCATTTAAGCCTCTATGATACCGGGTTTTAAAATTGGAAACTCTTATCCGGCTAAAAGGCTTAATTATTTTCATAAACAATTTTTACATTTTAAATTGGTTTGATCATCTTGATGTATGAAAATACATGCATATATACATATATTTCCATGCCAACTATAACAGTAATCATTTAACATATTATGAATTCGCAATCTTATCCTATCGAAATAGATGTATAAAAAATCGTTATATGAAAAATTCTAAATACCAAGATATTTTTTATTTGCACTTAATACTTTTTATGTTTCTTCTTCTTCTTAAATTATAATTATCTAATTTGGTTTTATTTTTCTTTTATTTTATTTTATAAAAATCAAGTTTCTTATTATAACATGTTACGAAATCTTGAGGAATATGTGTACAAATGAATAGAAATAATATTTATTTAAGAATATTTATATTGTACATGTTCGAACATAAAGTGTTACACACATCATATTAAAATATCTTTTTTACTTATTTTTTTTCTTTATTTTTTTTTGTAACAATTTTTATTACTTTAATAATTCATTAGCCTCAATATAATGTATTTTGTTATGTGCTTCCTTCAAATTTATTTAGAATAAAATTTAACCACTAGGTATTTGAGGTTCCATCATAGAAATTAAAAAAACCGGCAATTAAAAAAAGAAATTTTTTTAAATTCTTGACATCGTTTGGTTTATTATTCTAAACTTATTCAAGCTTTTCTCTTTGTTCTACCCAATTAAAATCAAATAAATCATTCATTACAAGATTTTATTAAAAAAGAATAATTTTACTTTTAAGTAAAAATTAATTAAATAAGTTCATTTGACATTAAGTCCATTAGGTGCTGTAATCTCTAAAAACATTGTAACAATAAAAGCTAAACATTTATGTTAAAAATATTGATGATGAGAACCTAAAAACTTATTAAAATTATTTTATTTTTATTGCAAATCATTAAGTAATCAACATACTATACTGTTAAGTAACGTAATCAATATTAACATATGTAAGATGTTGTATACTACATAAGTATATAAAGGAATAGAGATTTCGTTTTAATTTTGTGTTTTAATTTTGCTATTCTGAATTTATTTCACTTTGTAAGTTAAAACCATTTAATATTTTTATCTTTTTATATGGGATGTTACTTACTATAATACGATTTTAAAAATGTTTATAAAATAAACTGAACGCATAAAAAAATCAGAATAAATAAAAAAGACTGTATAGAAAGATATATACATATATATATAATAGCCTTATTTTGTATGTACCCTACATCATTTTTTTTTAAATATAAATAATAAAATATAAATAAAACATATCAATCAAATTTTTTTTATTCCTTTATTTGTAACTGACAAAATAAACATGTCGATTGACAATTTTTTTTTTTATATTGCTGCTTCCAATTTCCACACATAGAAAAGTAGCAGTTGAATTAAAAAAAGAAATTACAAGAAAATTCGAATTTTTGATAATGTTTTTATTGTCCCTTTCAAAAATCATAAATGTTATTATCCTATTAAGGACAAATTTTTATATTGACAAAAAATATAGTTTCATTGGTATTATTTTGGTACTATCTAAATATGAATTGTGTACACAAAAAAGGAACTGAAAATACAAAATAAAAATTTTTCATTCAAAAAGATAAAGATCTGTTTATAATTCTGATGTTTTATGTTGGTAAGTTTGGATGATGGTATTTACTTTTGATTACTGCAGAGTTCAGAAACTATGGGATTTTTATCAATTTTACTTTCGAGTTAAAAACTGTTACACAATAAGCTAATCTCAAGAAATGCATTACTTTCGGAGAAAATTCACTTAAAATCCAAGTGAATCCAAGTCGCATTTCGCTTTAAATATGATTCCAGAACTTATAGAATTGTACATTAAAATGCAAGATTAATACATAATCCAATAACAGTACTATTTGTAATAACTCGTAAAAATATAAGTTAAATTAATAAATAATATTAAAGAATGTCATAATTATATAATGCCACATTGGATTGGTTGGAACGAATTGTTCGTGGAGTCTTCTGTTCGAACGTTTTTTGATTCATAATTTGTCAACCGTATATAAGAGCTCTTAGATTGGCTGCTGCTAAACAAGTATAAAAATGTATTAATCTTCTTAAATATAGAAATTCGTAATAAAAAAAAAAATAATGGTAATTATAAGAGTTCTTTAAATTTTTTTTTTTAAATTGAAAGATTTTATTACAATTTAAAATCTGGTCCAAATAAACATTCCAATATAATAAAATAAACAAGTTAAAATTATTAAAAAATTAAAATTTTTTGCAGCATAAAAAGTAAATTACGCTATTTACATAATTTTCTTTTTTTTTTATTTATTTTTCAATTAAATAAGCTTCAAGTGTTTCTTCTTTTAACAATTTTTTAATTTAACGACTTTCTCAAAAAAAATTTTTTTTTATTATTTCATTCATCATTGTGCTAGATTTAATTGATTTAAATTAAATGTTGGTAGTAAAAAAAAAAGTCATCTACTACTGGATGTTATATAATAGAAATTTCATGCTTGCTCTGAATTAGGATGAGTTTTTTATAATAACGATTTTGAACAGAACTTTTTGATGTTGGGAAAAATTTATCGTAAACTTAAACTTATAATCTTCTAAAACTTCTATAATCATAACCCATTTCACTGGATCGCTTGTGTAACGTCAACAGCACAGCATCCACATATGCATAGATAAGTCAACAAAATTAAAATGATTTTACTTATTTTCATTTACTAAACAAGTCTACTCATATACGCACTATTATAAATATATATGTAAGCAACCTAAATTAATATATGAATATATTAATGTTTTATATAAATTATATAATAATTCTATCAAAATTACATTTAAATTATCCGAAACGATATTAAGAACTAATTTTATATAATATTGCGTAAGCAAAATTATTAGGTGGAGACAAACTGAATTTAACGCTTGTAAATTGTCTCAAAAAGTTATAAAAAAAAATGTACTTATTTATTTATAAGTATATATAACACAATTCGAAAGAGAGCATATAAAAACAAAAGAAATCCATTAAAATTACATTAATCTTCATGGAAATATTATTATATAGTCTAAAATTGTAAATGTAAACATTTTGAATACATGAATTTGAAAAAAAAAAATGTTTGTAGAAAGAAATTTATTTTTATCCTAGATTTATTTTTATAGAATTTTTATTTCGTTTAGTCCCAGTTTATAGATTTGTGTTAAAATAAAAATTAAATGTGGTTGCTTGGTAGTACAATATGACGTCAGATAAATAATGTGGAGCCCAATTTTTCAGTTAATTCCCAGGATTGCTTTAATAAGTCTTAAGTCGACTTTAATGACATTTAATTATTTTTATCATGATTTCTCATATTTTAATTTTATTATTCAATAAATTATTCATCATTTTGTATAGTCATTCAATTTAAATGAATCCAGCATGGATATTTTAATTTTCTTTAATCTATGAAGAATGAAACATTTTTTCCCTAAATTATTTGCAGTATTTTCTTAAATTATTATTAGATTATTATTTTGTCTTATCTAAAATACGTTACTAATGTTAAAATAAATTATATTTAATAGTTGTTATTGTTGTGAAAATAAATGTGCGCCCCAAATGTTTATTATCTTTTAAATTAACGATTATTTTGATTGCAATACTTAAAGCTACATTACACTGCACTGATTTAATTTTTCTATTCTAGAGTATCCAATATTTTTTTTGTGTATTTTGATTTTATAAATTATATCAGATAAATCTAGTTCGTAGAACTGAAATAATGAGGATATTAAAATAAAAATGTTTATTTTTGGAATAATTCGTACTTATTTTATGTGATATCATAATACCACTAATTAATTATAATTGGCCGTCGTGCAGTGGTATTGTCGTTGTACTATATGAGCGAATCGAGATTTCTATTCCCACTTCGGGCTAGAGTTCGTGTAAAATTCAAGAGGACAAATTTTATATTTTTATGTGTTTTTTTTTAATATGAACATTTTCTTTATAATTACTATTTAATTAATTCTTAAATATCAAAATTTTCGATATCAAAGTCCCGGAATCTTAAAAGTTTCGCAAGTTCTGGTTAAGTATAATTATACACGTATTGAAAAAGGTAAATTGTACACAGGTAAAATATGTATCTATTATTCAAAACTGTATTTCTATTTTATTTATTAACTTACCCTTTTCCAAAATGATTTAAACTCTTTTTTTTAGAAGAATTCATTCTTTTTCAGAATTTACTATTTTCTAAAAGAGTTAAAAATACCCTTTTTCTTAATAGTGCAATTTAACCTTTTTCAGAAGAATTTATCCTTATTGAAAATATCGCAAACAATGAATACAAGTATTTTTCAATTAATATGAAAATAAAATAAATAAATTATAAAAATAATCCAATTTAAAGATAAAGATAAATTTGAACTTGTTATCATTAAAACAAAAAAAGTTATAGAAAACTTTTACAACACTATAATAAAACACTTCACGACTTTTAATAAAATTTAGTTACAGATATTTTAAGTTTTTTTTTTTTCAAAAATTTCCATAAAATTTTTTTAAAAAATGTTTTTGTCAAAGAACATAAATTTGATGAAAACTGTGACCATTTTAGTTTAATTTGTATTTTATATTTCCTATGTAAATATATAAAAATGAAAGACTTTTAAACTTCTAAATTAACGAACCGATTTGTACGAAATCGATACTATTGGAAAGGTGAATGGTTTTTGGCCGTTTTTTTTGTGACATTTGGTTGACTATTTTCGGTGTCAACTTTTTAAATTTTTTCGACTTTTCGTTTTCGAAATTTGTAAACTTTTTTTGAATTATTATTAATTAAAACCAGGCTACAGCTAAAGAATGTTCGCTTGTAAATTTATAAAATCGAGTTTAAATTATAATTTAAAATTTCGATTGATTGAAGAATATATGCCAAACCATTTGTTTTTATAGATTATCGCGGAAATTTAGTTATTTTAATACCTAATTCAATAATAAATGATTTTTTTTATGAATTTAAATTTTATTACAAATTTTTTAATTATATAATTATAAATAAATAATTAAATTTATTTTATTTTGAAAAATGATTGTAGACGTTTTCTCAACTACTTCATGTAAAATGTAATTAATATTATTTGAAAATTGGTATTTCTCAACTAAAAATTTCAAAAGAAATAATTTAAATGAAATGAATAGAAAGATAAATAGTATTATGTTAATAAAAAAGAAATAGAACAATTTATTTTAAAATGGAATTGAAAATAAAGCATTATTTTAAGATACTTCATTTACAATTTTCTTTTAATATCAATTGAAGTCAAAATAAATAGTAGCGAAATCAGGATTTAAAAAAATTGCATATTTTCAAACAAATTTGTAACATTTACATTATTGGTGTTAGTGGTTTTTTGAATTTAATATTCACATATTTTCCCTTAAAAACTATTTCTATTCCACCAGAATAAAAAACTAAATTAAATAATTTTATTTATTTTTAAGTAATTTATTTTATTATTATTTTTACTTTTTTTTCTATTTCATAATTAAAAAATACTCTTGTCATCGGCTTTTTCCATTTTGGTTTTGTTACTTTTTTTCTGTTGACTTTGTACACCTTTCAGATATGCCTCTTAGATCAGACTTCGTATAATTATCTCGTACCGTATTTTTTCAGAATTATTATTAGAAGAAATTGAATATTCAATTTTTCATTTGTTTACATTTACGAGAAAACACTTCTATTATATTTTTATTTCATTTCTGTTTCCACGACTAAGAATGATTTCACTCAAAAAACAACGATGAGAAATATTTAGAAGATAGTAATTAAAAATAAAAAAAAAAATAAATGTAAAAATTCTGCATAAATATTTAATAAACCCATAATTAATCTATTATCTAGAAAAAATGGAAAAAAATTCTCTATAACAACAAAAACGATTTCAAAGAAAATTTACAACAAAACACATAATATATACATAGATCATATACGTCAATGTCTATATATAATATATGGAAATTTATTCTGTTAAATGATGTAAAATATAGACTTCAATAACTTCAAATTGATTGACTTAGGTCAGGAATCATTAAATATAAAACCAAAAAAAAAAATAAATATATTGAATAAATAGAATATTTTTGCAAATTCTATCTTTTTTTTTATCATAAACAATTTTATGAAATTCTTAAGCTCACAAAAAAAAATTTTGCATAATAACAAAAATATATTTGATAAAATTTCTGAAGTTTTTTTTTTTTTTGAATAAAATGTTATAAAATTTAAATATACAATGTTGGCATTATAAATTTAAATATTATGTTCTTGGCACATTCTATTTCCCACATTATTGTTGTCATAACTTATTTTTTTCAAACTTTTTTCTCTGCAAGGATTTCAAATGGAATAAATTTATATATTTAATGCTATTATAACAAATTGTTTGATTTATATGAAATATAAACCAAAAAAAAAAAATTTAAAAGCTTTCTTAAAATTTCTAAATTAGCTTCAAATTTTAGGATAGAGCAAAAAATGAGTCGAAGAAAACTTTTTAAAGTCTCCCTTATCAATAATTTCTTAAATATTTAAATTGTTTTGTCATTTCATTTATATTTATACTGGTATACAAATTAATTGTTAACAAATTAGAAAATAAAAAATTTGTTATTAAATTTTTACATAAATAATATACCTACATAAATCTTTATTACTGAATAACAAAAATATTGATTCACAGATGGATTCTTATGGATTTTGTTTTCGTAGAAAATTCTACATTAAATTTTTTTTGATAATTCCAAATTGATATATATAGTATGTTATGGCCAAGCCACCCAAACCTTTACGATAATGATGCCTGTCAAATCTTTGATCTTATCACAAATGTCGCAGTTAACCTTTTTGTTTCATCCAAATTCACTTATCTAGCCCAACATTATAACTTTAGGATAAATGCAATATTTTTCAGTGAATTTAACAGCGCGTGTTTTTCTCAAATTTCTTGAAAAGAGCATCCATATATAAAAATCATAATAAAGTTAGATATATAGAGACAATTATTCTAATCGTACTAATTAATAATATTTAACTAGGTAATTAATAATATTTATAGATGAACATACACTTCAGTATATTCAAAAATATATTCTATAATTTTTCTCCTTTTTTTTAAAATTTTAAAGTTCAAAAGGATAATAACTTTTGATAACCAAATTCGATTTATTACTATTAAGTATAAGTTTAGTGAAAAATTTATATATACTCAAGTTTTTTTTTGTTTATTTAGAGAAAATAATTTTAAAGAAAAGTCAAGGTTATTTAATATTTTTTGAGAATAATTTTTAAGCTCATCTGCCCTTAAAAATATATTTTATACAAATTATTTTTATACGATTATGATTTATGTTTTGTGCGCCAAAAGTATATGAATATCAAGTAAGCAGGCATCACATAGCTTTTCATAGAAAAAGGAATTTATAATGAAATGTAAATTTTTATTTTTAGAAAATATTTTTATAATGAGTTTTTTTATTTTTGAACTAAAAATTTTGTCTTAACATTGCTTTATAATTTTCTTCAGATTTATAAATTCAATTATATATTAATTTCTTGAATCTACTAAGTCAAGTTAAGGTTATATATATTGAATTTGAATATCATGCTTTCATTAAATTAACTTTAAACTTTATGTTTCTGAATTTAAAATTCAAATTCTGAATTAATCTATACATAGTAAGTAAGAACACATAAGTATAAAATAAATAATGTTGACTAACAAATTATGAATAATTACTTATTACAATATTTTATCCCAGAATGTCATTATAATGATGTTAACACTTTTGTTATATTCATTATATTGACTTCGAAAGATTTGTCTTGGTTAGAAATATTATTTAAAAAACATTTTCGACCGTGAACATTTAAAGCCTATTCAATTTGAAGAGTACACCTTAATATATGTATGCATGCAAATAATTACTCATGTTTTATTTTAATTTAATTAAATACTCAACTTTATTATTTTACAAATTTATATTGTTAATGGTAACATATACCTCTTTAATAAGTGTTTAATAAAATTGTAGGTACATATTTAGTTTTTTTTTCCTTCTTCGTACTATTTAATTAAAATTAATGGGTTGAAAATGTTAACTTGTAATTAAATTATACATTATAATACAGAAATTATTTTTTTTTCTTATAGGAGATGGAGAGATATAATATATAAAAGTTAAATATACCTATATAAATCGTTAAATATACCTATATATATAAATTTCTTAAATTTTTATAAAATCTTCTATTAATTTAATGTGATTCTCAAATTAAAAAAAAAAAACTTTTAAAACATATAAATCTACACTTCATCAACTTAATCCTTAAAAAATTGTATCAACCAGAAATCACCAATTTGGGTTTTTGACCGCAAAAAAGAGTAAAAGAGAAGCGACAAATAACAAAATGTATCCACTTTAAAAGTGTCTTACAACAATCTTTCTTTTGGGATTTTACGATTTTTTTTCTGTGGCAAAAGACTCATTTAAGCTTAAAGAAATACGTCTACACCAAAGACGTAAATAACACTGCCAGTGCCGTATACTATTTTTCAATATTTCCTATACTTATATTATTACTTATAATTCATTCCGTAGATCTTATTTTTTTTTGATTATAGAGCAATTTTTAAAATTCAAATTTGATTGGTATATTTTTTTCAATACCAAACTTTAAAAAGAATTTTCCTCACGTATGTATGGGCGTTTATTATGTACGTTTGCACAAACATACATATCCTTATATATTGTATTTTTATTTGAAGGAAAAAGAAATTTAATATTATGTGATTAAAATGAACTTTCAAATTACACCATATGTACATTTAGGAAAAATTATACGGCTTACGTGATTACAATCGTTTTAGATGTAAGCATTTATATATATTACAAACTAACATTATGTGTTATATAATTTGGATCCTTGACCTATAATTGAGTATTAGTAGTCGAGTCCCCCCTATACGCATAAATATACTATATAATGGAAAAAAATCTCATTTATTTTTTCTGTTTTGGGTTCTACGCATTACGTGTATTTTTTGTACATAATAATAAAATTTATTTCTTGACCATAAGTTTCTTCATTTTCCTAATAGTTTCTTTTATATTTTTGAAATTACCAACATAGTTTTAAGAATGGTGGAGAATGAAAGGATAAATAAGGGAGGATATTTATTATTATAACGTATGAATACATAATTAATAGCCTATTTAATATTAAACACATAGATTGTGGGGTTGATTTAAAAGCTTACATTTTAATGGAATATTTTACTTGTTATTTAAAAAAAATATTTTAATAAAAAATCTTTTTTAAAAAATTGTGTGAAACGAACATGTTTTTTTTTCTATTTCGGTGGCCTGTACAGTAAAAATTTTCTTAATTGTAATTATATATTATATTATATGAATTATTAATATATATTATATTATTTTATATTTATAATTTTAATTAGGGTTTTAAAGTTCTAAAGTTTGAATTTTTGTACACATATGCTTTACTATCAAATCAAACGAAATAATGATAATCTTTTTATGTATTACTAACAATTTATTTTTATTTTTAGGTAAGCTGAACATTTTTCAAAATTATTTATAAATTGGTAAGAAAAAACTTTTTTCTTTATATTGTACAACCTAGGTATATGCAATTATATTTTGAAAACATTCAAATTTTAATAAGTCTATATAAAAACTTAGTGTAATGGTTCTAGTGATACCCAGAAATCAGAAGCAATACAAAATTATTTTTTAATAATATTTTCATTCACTTGGAAGTTCGAAGCTTAATTACTTAATAGAGCGAGCCGTGATACTGATATCTTAAAATTAAAGTACTTTATTTATGAGCTACTGTTCTATATTGTTTTTCTAAAAATTTAACTTAAAAAAAACCGAGTGGTTCCAGATATGTATTTGAAACGCACAATAACTTTATCATACAAATTTAACCACAATTAATGTATAAAAATATTTATCTTTTGAATTGGAAAGGGTCAAAATAAATTAATTAAATAAACTTTATAATAATTAAGAAAACTAAGCACTTTCATCAATCAAAATTAATTTGAATTAAAATTTGTATTTTTAAATCAAATTATTTATGAGTGTGCATTTTTATTATTTTTTTGTTAGTATATTAATTATTTTTTTGGTTTATATTTTAATTTATTGTAAATTTTATGACATTTGGCCTTTTGTATTTAAAAAATCAATTATTCTTATAAAGAAATTGATTTATCTCTTATTTGTTTGGCCTTGTGAGTCTTATTTCCACCTGGCATTGCATTGTATTAAATCATTTCAGTTGTAGCATAAAATGATCAATAAGTTATATTTAATAGTAGAAAATGGCATCAAAATGTTTCTGAACGAAAATGAAATTCACAGTTTTTATAAATAAACGTATGTTCACAGTTTTGCTAATTTGTATTTATTATATATACATAGCCATGTTTTTGATAAAATTTTTTCCACGAAATTTATTCTATACGAAATTTTTGTTTTTGCTCATTTCATAAAATTTATTCTTATTTTTTTTTTTTAAAAAGTATCTAAAAAAAATTAATTTCGTATTTTTATTTACAAATTTTGTAAACTCTTCATACAAATTATTATGATTATAATATGTCTTAGCAGCTGCTACAAATTACAGAGATTTTTTTCTTTCCTAGGTTCCATACGTAAAACAAAGTCCTACAATATTTTACGATTAAGATTTTTTCACTTCTAATGGTGTAGAAAATTAAAATATTTTTTAATTTTTTTTTTTTTTATATAACATTTTTATGTCAATGTATTGGGTGTAACAAGAGAGAAGAAATTTCACACTTTCCATATACGAAGAATTATTTTTCTTGTTAATAATATTCATAAGTATTATTTTCAAATTTTATTTCTTATATTAATTTCATTAATAGATTATTTAATATTTTCATTGGATCAAATCTAATGATATTACATAAAATACAAAAAGGTCTTAAATAGTGTATATTTTTTAGGAATATAGGTATAAGATATTTTTTTTATTTTTTTTTTCAAATTCTTTAACACTATTAAGCTATTTAAGGCTAAGGTTTAAATTTAGTTCAAAATTGTATAAGACAAAAAAAATATTTAAAATCGGCCTCAAAAAATATTCGGAAGTTGAAAAAAATTCACATCAAAACTATTATCTGTCAATTTAAAAAAAAATTTTTTTGAAATATAATTAACAAAACTTCTTTTTTAAGTTTTTTTTTACATATTGATGAATAATAGTTCAAACTATATAGTTTTACTGTCAGTTAATGCAAATAGAAAATCAGGTTTTTAAAATCCAGTGCAGTGTAACTAACTTTAATAAATTTTAAAGAAAGCTGAGGAAATATCTAAATTCACTCGAACTTTTGATTTTGAAAGTATTAGAAGAAATTTTCTATATTTATACACACATGTATGAATTAATGTTGCTTTCGAAAAGATTGGAAAAACAAAACAAATATGATTAAAATATATATTTTTTTTTCAATTTATATGAGATTAATGAAGTTTTTTTTTTCATTATTTTTCACCTTAAAATAATTTACATGTGAAAGGAATTATTATAAATAAATTTAATAAAATTATTCAAAGTTCAGAAGCATCAGTTTGATGTGTTCATAATAAAAAAAAAAAATTCTAAAATTTCGATGAAAGATGAAATATTTTACTAAATACATAATGTATAATTTTTCTCTGTCTTACACATTGAAAATAAAAAAAAAATTCTAATTAAGTTTGATGAAAGGCGAAAATTTAATAAATCTGAAAAAAAAAACAGCTTCATTATATCCAAAAAATTTTAATTAATATTTCAATATAGTTTCAAAAAACGGTCTGATTCACAAAACTTGAAGAATTATTTCATTTCATACTGAATAAAATTTATTTTATTTTATTAAAAAACAAAACAATAAATACCGAATTTGATATAAAAAATAATTGTAGTCCCTAGAAATTATTATAATATTCATCAAATGCTTTATTAAAAAAAATTAGGATTCAAAAAACTGTGTTTTTTTTTTATATTAATAAAATATTTCCTTGTTTTATTATGTGTTCAATAATAAGTCTTAAAGCTATATACCGAAAATTAATTTTTTACCCCACTTTTATTTATCAGAAACAAAAATTTCTGTATAACCATTAACCTTTTCAACTATACAGAAAAAAAAAAGGTTTTTCTTTTTTATGTACGGTATATGTATTTAAATTTTAGGCCCCGAAAAATATTCCTTAAATATGATGCTTAAAATATTAATTTAAATACTTTAGTTGTTTCATCATCATATTAATAGGTTTTTATTAAAATAAAAATATTTGTTAAAAGAATATTTTCCAAATTAATTATTCTGAAATTTCTTGAACTTGGTGTGTGAAAAATATGACATAATATTAAAAATTTTTACATAAACCATATAATAATTAATCAATATTTTATTTTTCAGATCCGCTTTAAATTATGTTAAATAATTTTTGTTTCAGTTTTATTAAAATACGCCTATAAAAATAAATTTAAATACAACGAACCTATAAATATAAAAGGCATCGAATGAGAAATAAAATTTTTAATTAGTCAAATAATGTGAAACCTGGAACTGAAACTCGTACATATTAATTTTCATAAGATTTTCCAGAGAAAGAACAAAAATTTTAGATTAAAAATTTAAATTATAAAATTAATTATTTTATTTTTAAATATAGTTTTTAAATAATTCGAAATACTCAAGTAATAAAATTAAAAAAAGATAATAACATAGAGATAAAACATAATTTAGCAATTGCTAAATGTCAATATTATTTATTAATTTGCAAAATTAATTTTTTTTATTCACAAACGTTAATTAATTCTTATAATTTCAAAAATATAAATACTTTGATTTTACTACAAAACGTTTGCGTACACGTGAATTTTCTGACAATTTGATAACTTCGAAAGGATTGATGTATCCTATGTATGTACATTATTATGGCAAAACCTTAAAAAGTGACATAGCAAAAAGTTACATATAGTATTTTAATATAAAATCTATGTAATAAGATAAAAGCTTATTGTATACGAAATTTCTTCCATCATTATAATTCTGTTTATTAAATATTTGAATAATAAAATAATCTTCTGGAGAATAAATTATACAATACATATTTATGAAAAGTGAATGTTTTTTTTTTTTTTTTTCTGAAATATATATTATTACACGTATGACAAAATTCCTTATCTAATATTTTAAAATGATAATTTCTGAAATTAGCATATATACAAAAAAAAAAAAAAAACTCAACATTATGTTAGATAGGTATATGTTATTTTGTTAAATTAGTACGGATAAGAAATAAAACCCACCTTTAGCTTTTTTACCTTGAACTTAGAAGCATATGTACATGTACGCAAAAAAACATATTATTCACTTGAAAATTAAATACTGAGAAATTCATTACGGTAGATAATATTAAATAATGTCGACAAAAGATTGTTTCAGGAAAAGATCTCGAAAGTTAGTGGTGCAGAAACTAATTTTGAAAAGTTAATAAATGTGTAAATTTTTTTTTATGGGAGTTAATCAGAGCTGGAACTAGTTATTTGTTTTTTTGAAACTTGTTCTTGAACTGGTTGAAAAACTGTTTCGTTCGTACCTTACAAGGATATTCACACTAACACTTATGTGCGCGATAGCATGAACATTTAACAAAAAAATGTACTTTTAACTTAAATAGTTAAGTCCAATATTTTCTAAGCTTTTTGATACTGAATGAAACTTCTTTATCTATACGCTGTACAAATCTCGTTTCTGTTCTTATGTTACTATAAATTTTTTTCTTCTTAAAATTAAATGAAGCCCTTTTTCGATTCAAATTCAGTCCATGCAGTCTGCATGTTAAATAATAAAAAGGTGATTAAACATTTTAATAATTGTTCAGTAAAACCTACTATAACTTTATTATATTCTAACTAGATCATATACATTTTTCTCAGTAAATAAGTGTTTAAAATCGATAAGTTCTCATTGTTCGTTCGTTCTACTTGCTTCTTTTTTTTTTCATCTGCGGAAAATTGTGATGTAAAAATTGTATCGCGATTACTAATAAATATATTTTTAAAAGATATACCGTTACATTATCCATTTTATAATGGATGATTATAGATAAAAAAAACACATAGAATAATGGTATAGAAGATAAGTTAAAAACATATTTAAAATGTTTTATGTTCGTAAAAAAAAAAAAAAATATGCTAAAAAATATGTTATATTAAAAAAGAAAATTATCATAGAAGGGATAATGTTATTCCGGCATTGGCATAGTATCTTTTTTTTTGTATCATTTTTATTATAATTTTTCTGTTTTTTTTTTCAATAAAACAAAAGCTGAAAATGATGTGTGAATTGTTAATTTTATAAACACATTCACTATCTTTGGTTATAAATTAACATGAATTCATTACATATTTGGGTTAAATATTCGGTATTCGAAAGTTTTTAACATTATTTTGGACATTTTATGTTTGATTTATGCACGAAGTTCTGTTGGAAAGTCAATATTTATAATAAAGGACAGTACATAATATTAATAAAAGTTTCGAGCATTAAAAAAATCTGTGTCATTAGTTCGACAGTTGGTTTTGTTTAAGGCATTCATATAATAAATATATAAGTATAATATAAATTTACTATGGAAAAAGGCTAATAGTACTTTACTATCTTTTATTTAATAATTTTTATTCAAGCTAACATTTCATATTTCCACCATAATTTATTAATGATGAAAATATTATTTTTTTGATTGAAAGTCAAAAAATTTAAAAATGATTTATTATTATTTTTATTTTTTTTACCTATGTATATGTAATACTATGATATACACTGGTAAGGGGCACGTGGATCACACTGTGCAGCACAAAAGATATAAATTGAAAATTTTTCACAATAAAAAGGGTCTGGTTGTGCTTATTGAGTATATTTAGTTGTTTTTTTTATCTATTAACTATATAGGGTAATAATTCATATTTCCATTCAAATTTAACAATCAATGAAAATCTTTTTTTTTATTGAAAATGAGATAATTCTACTCTAATTGAAAATTTTCAAATAAGAAATAAAAAAATAAATATATTTAATATTTTAATAAAATATTACATGCGACTATCTGGATTCAAATTTTTCTTTATTTGTTAAAATCATATATCAAGTTTAAATTTTAAGGATGTACACATAGTTTTAAATACAACACTGGATGGACTGAAGTTCCTTTTTTTTTTATTCGAATATACCAAATATTATAATTTAATTACCATTTACCCGTATTTTTGATTACATTAAATATAGTATTTGAATATCATAAAATAATCGCCACACCAACACTCTCGTAACCTGTACACAGTTTTTTAATGACCAATATTTATTGCAAAAAAAATAAATTAGGTAAATCAAATTAAATTAAAATCATTAAGTTCAAAAAAAAGTTTTGGTACAGCTTATTATTTCCATTAAATTAAGAGTTAATTTAAAAAAATAAAATAAAAATAAAAAAATCGTTTTTTTGTTTTTTTTTTTTTGGAAATTCAACGAAAAGGTCAGAAAATAAATTGGGTGGAAAATTAGTTTTTTTTTCTTCTTGTTGCGTAAATTGAGGGTTTCTAAATTTGTTTGGCTTCGTTTTTCTTTTCTGTTTTTTTTTTTTTATTTATAATTTTCCTTTTTTTTTTTTTTCTTATTTTTATAGGTAAATAATAAATGAATCATTTGCAAAAAGTTTAATACTATCAAGTATAATTTGATTATAAATGAAATCTGATTTCTTTAAAATAAAAAATAAAAAAATATTTAATATCATTCAAATGATTTCTATTTTTTGATTGACACAATAATATGAAAATTACTTATCCAAAATGTTTATAATTTTGCGTTGTTTATAAATTTATGTTTGAATTTTTATAAAAAAAAAAAAAAACAAAAAATTGATGAATAAATTATTCCACGTACAAGATACAAACATTTTTATTCGACGTGACTTAAAAAAATAAAAAAAAAATTAAACAACACAATTTTTTCATTATTATTAAAATGAAATCAAAATTCTTTGTTTGATCAACACGAAGTCAAATTAAAGTTTGAATTTAAATTGTATTTTTGTTTTGAAGAAAAATTACGAAAAAAAACATACTCTGAAAATCTGATTTATTTGTGAAATGCAAAATTTACATTTATTAATCTCATAGAGAAAACATCTTTTCCTCTGCGATAACACGAGAAAGAAAGCTGTGTGCATAGTGGAAAATGAAAATGAAAATCAAATCAAATGCATTTTTTTGTTTTTCATTTCAATTCAATTTATTTTCGATAATAAAATAAATAATCTACAAACAATATTCTCTTAAAAGTACTTTGATTGAATGTTAAGTTTTTTTTATACTTGCACACCTATATAATTATGTTGATCTAATTTGTAAATAATTAAAATTGATAGTAAGTAAAAAAGGAAAACCTGATCTGACTGCTTCACTATTTTTCAATTTCCATGGAAAATTCTTGAAAATTAATAAAAAAAAAATCTTCTAAGCAGAATCATTGAAAGTATATTATGAAAAAAAAGGATAGATATTATTAAATTTATTTTTTTTGTATTCTATTAATTAAAGGTTCGATTTTAAAGAATCCCTTCAATTAATAACGTTATATAGTTGTTATTACCCGTTAAAGACCTCATCGTAATTAAATAGAATATATACCTTCCACCTGCAGAAGTGAAAAAAAAAATAATAAAAAAAAGCATTCTAATTGAATTTTATACCTTAAGAAAAAAAGTATTCATTCAAAGCAATTCAAGAACTTTTTTTTTACCATCGTTATTAAAAAAAAAAAAATAATTTTAATATTTATTTTTTTTTTTTTTTTACCTTTATTATCATTCAAAAATGAATGTAATTATTATTATAACATTTTTACGACACAAATTTTATGACATCAAAATATCAAATCAGAATAAATTTTTTTTGTCAGCCAAAAAATGATAAAATGACGTCTGGTTGGCTTCAATGATTTTAGCGTCATTAAAAAGTAATTCAGGCATACAAATTAAACAAAAAAGTTATGAATGAAAATAATAAAAAAGGGTCTTTTAGATATTTAACTGCCAAATTGGTTTTTTTTTTTTTGAAGAAAATTATTTTTTCAAGCGAATCCTTTTTCTTGTTTATACCTATATATATGAACATTAAGGAACATTTTAAGTATATGTAAGTAGTACTTTTATTTTTATGTTTGTAAGAAATAATATTTATGTATTTTTTTTTGTAACTAAGTTTATGATGGTATTTTAAAAGTTTATGTATATGAATAATTTTTTTTTTTGTATAAATGTATCTACCTACCCACTTCAATATTGATATTATTGTTTTACGATATTTTGTACATTGAAAATATTTGACCTTATTTTAAACTAAGTGTATATAATTTTATATACTTAAATTATAAACAATTCATATCCGTTTTTTAACAATCGATTTTTTCAAACAACTACAGGACCAAATGGTCTTTTATTTTCAACATACGTTGGTTTTATGTTTATTTAAGGTTTTTTTTTAATATTCTCGGCGGTTCGTGATCAGATTTTCAGGAAATTTGTATTTTTGGACAGATTTATGTCAAATTCATATTTTAAATTATTTTTTTAAATAATCGACAAGCGACGCCGCCGGTGGCTAAATTTTTCAGAAAATTCGCGTTTACATTCACAGATTTTTTTATGTTTTAAGCATATAATTTTTTAATATAGAGTTTGCAAGGTGCTATAGTTATATGATTTTTCCTTTATTTTGTTATAGTCCTATTTTATTTTTAGACCCCCATTACTAATAAAATTTTATATTTATGTGTACTGTGTATACGCATTTATGTATATTATATAAATATAGGATAATATTTCCATTGTAACCTATATAATTTTTCACAACTTAAAAGTTATAATATATAATTTAGTTTGGTATATAGTCAAGAATAAAAAGATTAAACAAAATTTCTGGAATATGAATTTTATCATAATTTCATTCATTAAATTCAAATTTGTAGAATTAATTTTATTTTAATTAAATTAAATAACGGATGTGTTATAATTATTTTTAATGAAAAGATATAACAATAATATTTCCTACATATTCTATCGGTCATATATTAGGTGTATACGGTATACCCACATTATACCAAATTGGGAATATTAAGTGAATCTGTTTATCTTTTGATGTTATCCAGTGAAATTATTTTAAAAGCTATATAAATGTTGATAGGAATATATTGCCCTTGTTTATGAAATCTATATCTTAATATAATCTAATGGAAAATTGAATATTTTTACGAATATTTTATGTGTCTAGGCATAATAAAAAGATAAGGTTATACGATAATATTTTTTTTGCATCTTTTCATTTAAAACCAAGAACTTTAAACTCTGTTTTAAAATTAAAATATATATAGCTTGACAAATATTCTAAGAACTCAATAAAAAAAATATTTTTTTTCAATCCATTTTTCAAAAAAATTCTTAAAAGTTTTTTCAAAACTCAGAAACTTTTTTGTGGTGTATGTTCTTTTGATAATTTAAAAACTTTTTTGTGAACATAATTATACCCAAAATAAAAAAATTCCATACCTATCGATACTTCAAAAAAATATGAGAAAATTTTTTTTCCTATATTTTATATTTAAAAAAAATTTTTACATCATAAATTTTTATTCTTTATGTTTGTCTTTGGCTTATAAATTAAAATAGCATGAAAATTACTGAAAAATTTTACAAGTTATAAATTTTCTTGTCTATAAAATCAAAATTTTTAAGTTTATAAAATTTACGATTATTATTATTACCGACAAGAAGTAAAAAAAAAAAAAAACACATTTAAAAAAAACTCAGCATAATTTTATTAAATTTACATATACAAATGTTCAATTCTATATACTTTTTATATAGAACCTATACAAAAGAGAGCAATAGAACAATTGTCTTTACATGAATAATGAAATAAATTAAAAAAATGAATTTTCTACACACTCTGTCTAATAGTTGTGTCAATGATTTAGACATAAATCTTAATGTCTTCTTGGTTTAGTTTAGTTTAAAAATTAATTTTGCGAAGGAACCCTTAATTATTGTAGGAAAATAAGTGTCAAAAACTATTTGGCTTCGAAAATATGAAATTCTTGTAGTGTTGTCGCAAATACACGCATGTACACTTCGAGTTGTAAGTAAACTTACTAAATCTTATACACAATTTCTATTCGCATTTTATGTAAAAAGTTTACACTTTTAATTGTCACAAAATGAAAATTTTTAAATAATCCATAACGTCAGTTTGATATATAACATAATTTCAATTTTCTAGAAGTGTACCATGTAACGAAACAAAATCATAAAAGTTGAGTCCTTATTTTATTTTTAGATTTTTCATTATTTTTGAAGTAAAAAAAAAAAAAGATACAAGATATTTTCAAGATATTACTACATACTACATACTACACTTTTGTTGTTTTTGTTGTAAAGTACATTATAAAACAGAAAGAAAAACCTGTTTTATAAAAGTTAGTGTACTATGAGTAGGAAAAAAATGTTGAAATATATGTTGTATAAAAATAAATATATTATTTTGGGTACAAATTTAGTATTAAATTATGCTTATCATTATTATTCAGAATAACGATGTTAGATCGTAACTATGAATGATTTTTATATTGTAGGAATATTGTAAAAGACAAATTTTACATAATCTTTGAAAAACATTATAGTAAAATTTCATATACGAGCAATTATAATACTTATGTATATGTATAATATGTATAGATAAATGGCGATAATATAATTTTGAAACATTAGCTGTCCTCAATTTCTTAATTATTTATTCAAATCAAATAATTAAATTAGCTGTGCGTGTAGCATAAATATTACACAAAAAAATCGAAAAACAAGAACAAAATTGTGGAAATTATGAATTATGAAATGTCCATAAAGGAAGTGAAAACTGTTAATGAAAACTTTCCATTAAAACTCATAAAACTATAGGAAAGACATTAATAAGATAAGATTTTGTTTGTTTGTAGATTTTTTTACAGAAATTAATTGAATTTTCCGCAATATAAAAACTAAAGATTAAATAATCATAAAATAAAAAGTATAATCAATTTTATGTCAAAAAAATGATTTTAATTTTTTTTTTTTAATAAAAGCTGCCCCCGTTGGCATAAAAAAAAAAAACTAAATTAATTTTAGTTCTTCCCAATTAATGGTAATTTTTTCTTATCACTACTGCCATAATTGTTTTTTTTTTTTTTTTTTTGATTAAACATTTCTAATTACAATTTTATTTATTTAATTTTTCTTTTCCTTTTAAAGAAAATATCCTCAAAAGATTTCTGTGTTTTCAATTTTCATCCAATTTTTTTTTATCAAAATGCTATTGTTTATTTAAGTTTAATTTGAAGATGTCTTCTTTGTTTGTAATCATCATGTTTCAGTAAACAAAGACATTGCATATTGTATTCTAGATAATGGCATCTTTAATTTGCCTTGGCATAAAAAAAATACTAAGTTCTTTTGGAAATAAAAAATAAAATAAATAAATAAATAAAAATATTTTTTTTGTCCTTAACTTTAAAGAATCAAAATTATATAAATATGTTTAGTTTTCTTTAAAATAAAAAAAAAAAATATTTTAAGATTAAATTTTCTTTTTTAATATTTTACCTTTTTATTTATTTTTTTATTTTTTTCAACGAAAATAATATTTCATTATTTATTTTATTTGTTCAAAAAAAAAAATAAAAGTTTTGTGTACATAGGTATCTGAAATTTTATACTGCAATTTTTAGAGGATAAATTAAGCTCTCATTTAATATGCTATTATTTATTTTTGTATCACACGATTCACGTTTTGAGGAATTTTTAAATTATGTAGGTAAATATTTTATGTTTTTTTTAATTTGAATTTATATTTGAAATAAAAATAATTCGAAAACATTTTGATATTTTATTTAAATCACTCATAATCTGTGATCCCAATAATTCACTATGTTTGGTTCGCACACAGCTGATTATTATTTGCGTTAATGAGAAAACTAATCACAATGTCACCCCGAATATTCAAAATTTTATTATATTTATAGAAGAAAAAATTAAATTAAAAAAAACAATTGTTTGTTTGTTGAGCTAAAACCAGTGGAAACTTTATCCATCAAACTCATAATTGAATAATTGATAGAACTTTCGAAATGAGATTTTCACATATCGACCTTTTTCGTAATGGATTTGAATAATTTTAATTCTGTTTTCTTATGTAATCATGTACATTTTAGTTAATTGTAAATCTTCTACTAAAGAAATTTCAACAAAACGTTATTATTTCTATCATTGTTATACAAACTTTTTTTTTTTTTAAGTAAAGAAATATTTAATCCGCCATTTTTTGGAAGCCACCATATTGATAGAACAAAATTTCAGGAAGATCGGCTATGGGGAACTAGCCGAAAAATAGATTTAAACAACATCGATGTCCAAGTCGATGTCAATATAATCTTCCAAATAATTACAAAATTATTTTTTATTTTAAAAGATAAACGTATACATAAAATAAATTGTTGTATTTACATATCTGTGGAAAATTAGAATCAAGGTTAATGACATAGGACAAACAAAAAGCTCCTTTTGTAATACAAAAATATCAAAGATAATTTTTATCTGAAATTAAATTTTTTTTTTTTAAATATATTCTTTATTCTTTTAATTCTGTTTTATATTTATCTTTTATTGGTTTCAGTCTGTCTGTATTTTTATTTACTTTGGAAATAATATACTTTTTGCTTAAAGAGCTAACAGCTGAGTCCCTATAAACTAAAATGATTTTTATCACAATTTTATATTATTTATTTGGGATCATTCAAAAAGAAAAAAAAATCAATCACAACCAATGTTGATAATCTAATGTTTCTTTGTTATATAGCTTTTTTTTAAACAATAAATAAATTTGTGTTTAATATGATTATTCTATACTTGTGTACAATAGTATGCGAAAAGTTATGTTTTTTTTCATGAAAACTTATCTTAAATTGAAAAGAACATTGTCTGACGTTGTCTTTTATGAAATTTCATTAATGAAATAATATTCAATGTTATTCTTGAACCGCCTGAAACGCATATTAAATGTTTAAAAAACTTTTCCAATAAAATACACAAAGGATCATAATCACAATATATAGGTACCTATATTCAAACTTAGAAAATATCGATAAAATTTTAAGATATAAATAATATGAAAAACTTTTATTTTCTTTTTACGAGCCGTTGCGAAATAAAAAAAAAAATACCTATGACAATAAAACTTTTAAAGCCAAAAAAAAAAATATGCCAAAAAATTGATTTACTTTTTATTAAAGTTTAAAAGTTTTGAAGTTTTTGAAATGCGGGAGAAATTTAAATAGTTTTTCCGATTAGATATTGTGAAGCACATTGACATACAATTCTTTCTTTTTTGATAAAATTAAATTGAGATTACATTATGTATGAACGCACATGAAATTTCTCTATTATGTCTTTTTAAATAAAAGCAATTTTTCGGATGAGTTGAACAAACAGTTTTCAAAAAAAAAAGGGAATTTCATATTAAGAAAAGTTGTGTATATATAGTTTAACGTTAGAATTAAATATATATTTATTTAAAACTGATTTTATATAATTCTAGTGTTTGGTTGGATCGACCTTGCTGTCAAATTAGCGGTTCAGATCTACTGTTTTAATTTTAGTTAAACGTTAACATTCTATAATGCTAAATCGGTCTGGCAGATGACTTTGTTGAAATAAGCTTTTTATCATAGCAAGGAAAACAGATCTTTAATTTTTTAATGTAATCTGTTGATATGATTGTAGCAATCATCGAAATAAAAATTTCATATAAAAAATATTTTTTTGTAATTTTTTTTTTTTTTTTAGTACAAAAAATATATGTAACTTTTATTAGGAACCTTTTGCCACAAATGTTTTGTAATTTATTTTTCTGTTAGTTATTTATATATTAGGTATATTTAATAATAAATATTGCCAGAATATGGTATAGTTATAATCTTTCTGTTATATTTTGTAGTTTATTTTTCACCGAATTTTTTTTTTCATTATTTCAAATAAAATTATACTCAAATTGGATCACAATTTCGAACAGAATAGAATGAAGTTTTGTTTCTTTTAATTTATTAAATTTAATTAAAATTACAATAACTGTAAAAATAACATTCTGCATTTCGTGCTTTGTAGATTAATTGCATTTCAGGAATAATTTTTTTTTCAATATAAAATGCCATAAATAAAAGAAAATATTGCTTTTTTTTCCATTAAATAAATTTAGCTTATGTTCACTTTGTCATAATTTTTTTTTGAATTGAAAAATTGCAAAAATAAAATAGATAACTACATATTACAAAAATTGTTTAACAAAATGCTTACCATTTATCAAATTTCATAAAGCTCATGCACAACAAATTGAAGTGCATAAATCTATTTGATAGATTTATAAAGTTTAGAAAAATAAGATAAAAATCTAAAGAACAAAGGATAATAAAAATAAAACATGAACTTTGATATTCAAGTTATTTTTTCGTTTTTATATTTCAAATTTCTAGATTTGTATATATATTACTGAACTGAGGCGATAAATAAATCATATTAAGTTATTTGAATTTACTTAAAAGCTATCGACTGTATATTCGTATTTTAAAAAAAGGGAAGAATTTTTATTAGTTGTGAAGTTTTGTAAATTTTATAGATTCTTGTAACCTCTTCAATGGAAAAAATATTGATATTATTTTTAAGGAAGATAGTAATAAGCAGGGTTAGAAATAACACTTTTTTTTTTTTTTTTCTATTTTTCACTCTTTAATAATTTTTCTTATTGGAGGTAGATATTTAAAAAAATACTTAAAATCTCATATATTTGTATTACAGCAACGAAATTATTTTAATTGAATTGGAAATATTGATCTATCGCTTTTGATTTTCTTGTAGAATTGGATTTTAAGATTTTCCTTCGAATAAATTCATCAATATATAATTCTTCTAAAATCTTAATAATAATTATTTGTCGTGAATATTATTTCGAAATAGGTATAAAAAACTTAAAGTAAATTTTTCGAATTTAATCTTTTTTTTTTGTATAAACATTAAAGTACATCTTGTTAGCTAAAGGCTAAATTATACATAGTATGCTGCTTATTAAGTATTTAATAGGGTTATGCCAATAGTTTTATTCTAAATCCACCATTATTTTTTAAACATACTGTTAGTGTTGCGGTTAAAGTAAATAATTATCATATTTTCAGAATATTCTTCAATAATAAACATAATAGGTAATTTCTAAAAAATAAAATTATTAATTCTATATCTTCATGGAATAATAAATAAATATACCTACACAGAAAAGAAAATATGAAAAATTACAAGAAATATTTTTTTTTAAACATTTCTTTATTTTTTATTATTATATATGTTCTATTCTACAATTCTACATAATAAGTTTTAGTTTTTATTTTTGGAATGAATGAAATATAATCGATTTTCATCAATAATTCTGTTTATTTTTTTTCAGTTCAGATTTTTTGTAGAGTGATTTACAAAAAAAAAAGAAAAAGAAAAACAAAAATAAACAGAAAGTTTTTATTTTGAGAATAAGTTGTCTAAAAAAGATTAATTATTTTGGGAAAATAAATGAAATAAAATTTTATCGATTATTCTTAATTTTTGTATAATAAGTTTTTAGGAATTTTCTTTGCATATCATAAAAATTATTCATTTAAGAGAGCATTAAACACTTGTGTGATATTAATTAAGTTTTATTTTTGCTTATAATAAGAAAATTACACAAACAAATTAAATAAACATTAAAATTTTAGCTTGATTCAAGCGATATGTTGACCGATATTATTTTGATAAACTTTATTATTCTTTACGATCAAATATTATCAACTGCAATTCTTGGGTAGAAGGAGTAGATGATTTTAGATCCCGATACGACCACTTATTTACCTAATATGATATATGTGAAGTTTTTCTTCTAGATTTGTAGAATTCAAATAATAATCTTAATAAAACTTTATTCCGATATATTGTTATACAATATATGTATGTATATACAGAATAATACGTGTATTCAGAGTAATAAAGACATTTTTATAGTTACGTACGACAATAAAAACAAGAAATTTTACCACAAATAATAATAAAATTTTCTTATATAACTAGAAGCATATAGAAATTATCAAATGACATTAAAATAGTTTGTACTCTAATTCTCTGAACTAAAATAATATAAAATGAGAAACACCCTGATATTTAATCTCAATGGATTCATAAAGCATTTGTCTTTTATTTTTATTACAATTTAGTATTTTTGATGAATGATTAATGTAATTTAACTCCCTAAAGGCAGGTAGGCATTCCTCTTTTTTTTTTGCTTACTTAACTTTTATATATACACGTTTATAGAGAGCTGTACAAGTTGTATAAATAATGGATTTTTTATAGTTTTTATGTTTATTACTTTTTTTTTCCATTAATGTTTATATTGATTATTATAAAACATAAAGAATGTACAAAATAATAAAAATAAAAATGTTCTCTCATAACTGTTTGTTTATTTAATTTAACCTTAACTATTTTAAGAGAATATCCCCCTAATCCACTAATAATAAAATTGATTGATTTCTTGACATTTTTAGTTAAAAAAAATTGATATATAGATTATGTACAGAGGTGTTACAAGAATCAGAATTTATAAGAAGAATAGTAATTGTTAATTCGGAGTGAATTTTAAAATTTGATCCTTATAACGAGATATCATTGAAAATCGTGATTGATACTGGAATTTAAATTTATAATGAAATTAATATGCCTGTTGAATAAAATATGTAAAAAGGAAAATACATTTTTTCAATTTCTTCATTTTTCAGAGGCTTAAAGAAGTTTGGGAACTCGAAACGAAATACATTGGAGACTATTAACAAAAAGTTGTATAATAATTTTTACACATTTGTATCCTTGTGTTAAAGCTGTTCATGGTGTATACAATATAATTTGAAATTTTTGTAACCCTGAAGCTTAACACGATTCGAGATTTTATTTTTGCATTTTATTACTTCAATTATATAGAAAAATTCTTTGATTATTTGTTCGATACATAATCGAGGAAAAAAGATGTGCTTCTTTATCACCCTAATTGTCATTTTTATTTAAAATTATGAAGAAAAATAAAATTTATTTTCATTCATTTCTTCTTAAGATGTTTTTTTTTTTATATATTTTAATACTGCTATTATATAGGTATTATTATCTGTATGATTTTTTGAAAATATTTTTATAATATTATTTTCTAGTAGAAAATATGAAGGATATTCTTCATTCATGAAATTGTTCTGTTTCTTAGTAACCATGAAACGTTTTCTTATGTTTTTTTATTTTCAATGGATTTTGAAAGTTTAAAGATGATTTCTTTTCTTTTTTTTTTCGTGATATGAGGGAGGACAAAAACCAAAAGAATTTTTTTTTTTTATAAATTTTGTCCATAAAAAATTGAGATTTATTTGAAAATATAATAATTACATTATATGGGAAATTTTTGTGTTAAATAAACAAAATTGCGTTGTTTGAATTTTAATCATTTTATAATCGAATCCTTGAAATCTTTTGCAAAATAAAGAAAAAGCAATGATACGAAATTGATACGAGAAAAGTCTTAATTTTTTTTGTTTTGTTTTTTGTTAATAACATTTTGCAATAAACAAAAAAATTTAGTTTCTTTTTGGTTTTTTCGTTCAATATACGATGAAACAGATAAAATATGTTTTTACCTGTTATGCAGTTTTATCTTTATGCGTAGTATAAGAGTTTTTGTTTGTCTTTAATTTTACTCTGAAGTTACTTCAATTTAAATTTATTCTTTTCAAAGAAAAACATAATATAACAAACTCACATCAACCCTAAAGGTATTAAAAATAAAAAAATAAAAATAAAAGAAAATTTTTATTTAACGTTTATATTCTTTCTTTTCTTTTCGGTACCTGAAAATCACTTAAAGATAAAGAATCTGAGAAAATTTAATTTAAAAAATTACTTTAAGTTTTTGCTCGCTCTCTCTGTTTAGTTGAGACAATTGAAAGCTTTTAAAAAAAAATATTTATATATAAATTTTTTTTTAATTTTTATTACATTTCATTCACCGAGAAAATTTTACTAAATAGATTCAGTATCTTTTTTTTTTCTTTTTTGAGAAAAAATGAAGAATATAAAATGTAAAAGATTTTTCTATTTCAATGATGATGGAAAATTTTAATTTGGTTTTGTTAATCTTGATTTTTTTTTTAATTTTAAACTCTAGTTCTAAGGTTCTTTAATTTTCCAACCACGGCATTTATTTTAAATTTTATCTTACTCAACTCCAAATATTATCTGTCTCATGTCAAACATCAAAATCAATCGGACAGTTGTTTCTGGAATAAATGGTTGGATTTAAGATTATATTTTAAGTTCTTATTAATGATTATATATTTAATATAATTTTCCATTTAACCATTAGTTAAAATATGTTATGTAGGATTAGGATACTAGATTTTATTATAATGTAAAATTAAATAATTCAAATATTTTTCAAAAATAAAAATATGATATCCTCGCAAAAAAATTTACCATGGTTTCAGTGAATAAAACTGAATTTGTGTAAAAAAATGAAATTATTATCAAGAATATTTTTTTTTGGGGGAATAAAATTGTCAATTTCTTTTTAGCTTAAAATATTATACTTTTTGAAAAGCAATAAACTCCTCATTTAAAAAAAAAAAAAAAAAATCAATTTATATAAAAAACATTAATGTAAAAAATATATATGTATATACACGTTAAAAAGATGAATTTATTTTTTTAACGTTGTTATCTTTAAAATTTTATAAAAAAAAAAAAAATTGATATTTTCTTTGATATTTTTTTTTTATCATAAATTGAATGAATTATAGTTAACTAAGTATATTCATATATACAATTTTTTTTGACAAATATGTAGACTATTCCTGGACTCACCATGAGAACACAATTTAAATCAAAAAAAAAAAAAATTAAGCGAGATTAAAATTGATTGAAAAAAAGTTTCTTTTATATATTATATAGAATTTGAAATTTTCGAAATACTTAGAAATTCATTTCTGAGGTTTTATTTATATTTTAGAAGTTGTTTTAAAATCCTTGAAATTATTTTTGCAATTTTCCCAGCAGATGATGACCCTTTATTGTGTGCTTCGTAATATGAAACATTAAAATCATATAATTTTAAAAAACTATATAAATATAAGGTCTTAAATCGTAATAATAAAGCTAATACTATTTCAGTGAATTTTTTTTTTTGCTGAATAAACCCTAACTGTTGTTAAGATATACATATAATAACTGACATAAATTCAGAAATTTTATGTGAAAATTTTCTTGTCTATTGAACTACAAAGTTAATTCTCGAATAAATTATGATAACAGAGATTTTATTTTATTTTTTATTATAAGATATATTTTTGTTGTTATGGTGGAGCAAAGGTAAATAATCACATCTTGAAAATGTGTAAATTTTCTTACTTTTATTTAATTTTCAAAAAAAAAAATATATTATATATAAAAGAAAATAGAAATATAGCTTAATTGAATTTACGTTGAAATCTTGGAAAAAAAAAAAATATTAGGGGTTTTACATTATTATTATTATTATTTTTTTTTTTAAGGGAAATTATTATTATTATTATTATTATTTTATAATGTGGACTTCATGGAAAATTAATATTAAATTTATCTTCAAAATGATATTTAAGGCGTACAAAATTATTCATGGGATAAAATGGTTTTTCTTTTTTTTATTGTACAATCCAATGAAAGCTCTTAAGTAAGAATGATGAGAATGATTCAATAATGTATGGTATATATTAGTAAATATAGAAATGTTATAATTTTTAAAAATAATAATTTAATTTCTGACTTAATGGTTAATGGATATTATTATATTTTTGTTAATATCTAAGGTGGAATATGCTGTAAGAAAATATAAAATTTTTGTTTTTTAAAAATTGTGAGACTCTCATATGAACACAAAACTTGGATTAGAAATCGAACATTTTTAATTTTGTATTATATTAATATTATATGGCATATTTTCAAAATAACTCTTGTCACCATTTTTTTCAGAAATTATCTACAAACACATTTTTAGCTATAACGTAGATTGAAAGATTATATTTATTATTCGCTTGAAATAATTTTTTTTTTTTATATTAAGATTATGTAGGGTATCTTATTTCGCAAATGAGCAGGATGTATAATAAAATTATATTTACGAATATCAAAAAAAAAAAAATTATTTTTATGCCATACGCTTTATTAGTTGGAATCAAGTGTTATATACATATTAAATTCGTATATATTATATCCTTATTATAAATACATTTTTTTTCATCTATTAACTTCTCAATTTTTAATTAATTATTTAATATTTAATTTAATTTTTACTTCTAATATCATATACTTATAGTATATAGTCATACAAAACTTTTGTTTATCCCTTGTGGCATTAGTATAATATTTTTTTGCTGATAAGTAAACAAAAAAAGTAAAAAAAAAACCAACTAATTTTTACACCAAAATTTTAATTAAATTTCCAATTTAATAATCCTTTAGCTTAATTATTATTATTATTATTATTATTAACTTTTATTAAGGTGTGAGCAGGCAAACATTGTATTTGTGTATATAAAATAGTAAAATTAAATAAAATTAAAATTCTTGTTAATGGCCATTAGATAATGAAAATAACACACCTTATAATAATATTTTCATAATTATATTATATAAATAAAAGTAGTGTAAATAAATGAAATTGGTATAATTTAATATGTTATCCTAAAGTATTTTTAATGAGTTTAACAACAATGTTTGCCATATTGTAGTTGTGAAAGATATATAAATGTTCAGTAAACTTTACAAAAAAAAAAAAAAATAGACTATATTAGAATTAGGTCATTTAAAAAAATGTGACAAAACAAATAAATAAAAAAAAAACATAAATCAATTTGGGGGTGTCAAGCTGAAAGCAATAGTTTGTACATAGATTTAATAAGTATTTAAGACTGACCAAATTGTAATTATGTTTTAATGATATAAAGAATTATTTTTAAATATTACATAAATATTACATATAAATTCTTATTTACGTAACTATTATCTATTAATCCGTTCCAAATTAAATTTCCAATAAAGGCTTGATTGATCACAGATTTTATAAATCTCAGTCTTTTGAAACTTAATATACTTAAAGTAAAAATGTACTGATAAAATTATATACATAAATTTATGCATTCATCGAAAGTTCAATTTTGTTATATAATAGAATCATATGAGCAACGATGCAATAATATCACTGTTATATTGCAGATTGAATTGAATTGTATGTAGTAAATAATTTATGTCTTTATAAAGTTCAATGAGAAAGAAAGTTCTCTTATGTATCTAGTATTCAATTTTTTTTTCACATTTTAATTTTCTGATATATTTATTGTGATTGGAAGAAATTTTATTATATTTAACAATAACATTTTCCCTAGGAGAATATAAAGAATTATTATTAAATTTTATAAGTTTACAAATTAAAGAAAAGAAGCTATTCAATCTTGTTTTAATATCGTGGCTTAATCTTAATAAAAACATCAGCTTAATTTATATCAGATATCCATAATTGAAAAAAGTTTATATCTTTTTATTATATAATAATTTGTTTATATATACATATAATAAATTTCTTATTTATATTTTCTTCTTATAAATAAATCCCATAAACTACAAAAATATAACCGCAGGTTCTTTTTGAACCAACAAAAAGAAAATGGAAATTTTATGTGGAAATAATTTTTCTTCTGTAATTACAATAAATACGTTAACCCAAAAGAAAATTTTCTGCAAATTTAATTAAATGTAGAGAGATTAGGATCAATTAACTTAATAATTATAGATTTAACACATTTAGTACCCTTGTTTTTTTTTCTTCTGTAAACGTACTATAGATACTAGGATACCTGTACATTTATGAAAAAAAAAAACTTAATTTATCCATATTCCGAAAATTTAACATAAAACATTGGTATAAAAATATTTGGTATAAATGTGGCTTTTATAAATCTTAATATATGGCCCATTAGAACAATTATTTTCTTGAGTGCCTTGTGTTATTGTTTTCTTTCTTTATAATTATCTGTTACAAATATTATAAAAACTAATTGAATTTGCATTATTATTAAATTTTATTACCCTCTTATATCAACACCGTTCACTAATATCAAAATAAAGGACAATCTAATTGAATTTAATTCAATTATTTTGAATATTTTTGATTAATTAAACGTTCTACATTGCACTCAAGGCCCAATAATTTTATTGCATTAATCAAGATAAAATTTTAAATAGTAAGCAAAAGGATACATTTTGCTGTAATCTGGAATAATAATGATAAAGTACTAACTTTGCCACATCGCAACACCACAATGGTTAAGAAATATTTTATTTATGTCCAAAGGATTATTTTATTTTCCGAAGAAAAATTTGTTTTTAAATTACTTAAAAGGACATAATATTGAAGAATATTAAGATTGAAAAGGTTAATACCTTTTTTTTTTTTTTGTGAATTAGGAGTAATGTTAATGAGGCATAAAAATATAACCAAATTCAATTAATATTAATGATTACATATAAATATTTTATGTTCAAAATACATACTGAATTCGTTTTAATGAGATTTTAATATTTGATATTTTTTTTATATATATATGTACTTACCCTTCATTTTTATGTAAATACAAACAAAATGGTTAAACCGCTCAAATATATGTATTTGTATATAAAAAACATAAATACGTAATTTCCTCTCTTTGTTCTAATCCTTAACTGATTTCCAATGCTCATGACGTAGATAAATATTTACATGTAATATAAATAAATATGTATGCTTTAAAATAAAGCTAATAATATATTTTCCAGAACACTATGTGGTATTAATATTAAATCAAATAGAAATAAGCACTACTAGCATAATATAATATTTTTACTTCCATGTTGATTTTGAGGTTAACATTGGCTAGTAAAAAATAAAACATTATTTGACAATCTAAAAATTAGGCTACAATAAACAGAATAATAATGAAAGTTTGTTATAATTTTTTTAAATTTAGTTTGTATTTTATAATTAGTTGTTGAACATACGCGAAAATATATAATTAGAATTGGAAATATGTTTTGACAGCCATATGTATACAAACTCACATAGTATTACGGTACTTTTTTTATTTAAAAATGCAGCTCTATATTACAAATTTTTTTAATTGGAAAAGTTAGAGAAATTCAAACTTATTTGCCATATTTTAACATCAAAATGGAATACAATATTCCACATTCATATTTCGAATTCATCACAAAATCATTATATAAAAAAAAAGCAGCAACATTATTAAATATTTGTCCGGTATTATGCATTGCATTAAATTATTATATGATAGATGGATGAGTTTGACATTTGATATTACATGATATAAAATTAAATTTGTTGTTTTTGGCTTTCAACTTTTAATCCTTTTAATGCATGGCAATATGTACATGTATACTTGTGTACACAAAAAAAAATTTATTGAACATTATATTATTATGATTGTTAATTCTTTTTACCTGTCATAAAATTTATAAATTTTTCTACATGTATATTAACTTGATGACAGTCTGTTTTGTTTTAAAATTGATTAAAAACATAAATGGAATTGAGTTATTGTTTTTAAATTATCAAATCAGAACGTTAGAATCGATAAAATTTGATTTTAATTTGTGGTTGGTGTTTCTGCTTTAAGCAATCGTAAAATCACAATGTTTATTTTTATTCCAAATTCCATTCTAAAATAAACAAAAATATTTTAAAATTAAAAAAAAAAAAAAAATTCTCTAAAAATAGAATTATTTCTTTTTTAATTTGTATTTTATTTTAGTTTTTATAAACATATGAAATTTAATTTAAATTTCATTTATACGATAATAATTAATAAATTTTATTAATTTATATAAAAATATTAATATTTTATTTTTATTTACTAATTTTTTTTATATATTATTAAGTTATTTATCTCATTAATAATTATAATTGTGGGAGGCGATTTGTTTTATAATAATGTTATACATACAATACGTCATATTATATGTATATTTATATATTTTTTATTTGACGAATAATATACGAACTCCATAATTCATTTTAATTTTGTCTTCATTTATAAAATACGTATAAGTCTAAATAATAAATCTAAAAATCGAAATACATACTTAATTAAAAAAAATACATATTAAAAAAAAAATAAATTTAATGTCGCAAAAATTATTTATTAACTTATTAAGGTTCGAGGATATAAATTTTTCTCTGTAATTTAATTTCGTATAGGTAGTTTATCTTTTTGATACTATTTCCTTTCTTTACTATTTGAGTACATTATGTACTACTCTGCCCACTTTTAACATTCATACACTTTATTTTCATACATTGTATTTTGCTGTTTATCGCGTTTTTTCATGTTTTTCGTGTTTCAAATTCATGATTTATGACATTCTTTCCTTTATCGCAACGACAAAATTCAAAGTCCTAAAATCATTCAAATTGGTATCAATCTAAAAAAGGTACAAAACGAGAAACCTGGAAAAATGTTTAACAAAAGAAAAAGAAAAACGAATTAATAGTGGGTGAATATAATAACTAGTGATAAAAATTCAAATTAACATTCGCGAAATTCATGTGTATATATTTATTATACGGATGTATATTTTTATATTAAACATTGTTATATTTTTCGTTTTGAAATAAGAAACATATTTTTAAATATAATAAATTTTTGAAAGGACACTTTAATATCTTTTGATAAATAAAATAAGAAAAAATGTTGTTGTCTTATTTACGAAAATTTCAAATAATTATCATTATAAACATTTGTATAAGTATTTAATCAAAAGGGCAAATTGACGGATTTTTCCTTTTAGCCCTGTCATTCATTTTAATCCTATTATACGCTTTCAAAGGATTTTTGTCACTTTTTCTTTGTATTTTTGCTATCTTTCTTTTTTTCTTCCCACGCTGAATTCGAAGTTTCAATTGCTTGAGTAACTTATCATAAGACGTTATGATAAGAGGTTTTATTTTGTTATACCGGTGTATTAGATTTTTAAATTTTTTTGTTTCTTATATTTTATCTAAAGATATAAATAATATTAGATATATTTTATGCATATAGATATAATATATCTAAAATTTTATTTTTATTTTATAAGCTTTGTACTTTCTTTTTTAATAATTAATTGATATTTTATTTTTTTTTAATTACTGACTTGAATCATTATTTTATATTATATTCACCTGATATTTGAATTATAAGCAAATCATACAAAATTTTATTTTTATATATGAAAAATAAAGTAAACATTGATTTATTTATATATTTTTTTTTCAATAAAATAAATTGTACAAGCTATAATCGATACCATCATAATAGCAGCCGTAATATAGCGATGGATGAAGTCAATAAAACGTTGGTGATGTCAACATTTCATTGGGGCCGACAATTACGGCGGCAAACATTACCAGAACGTTTTTTACGGTGAAGGGGGCCAATTTCAAAAAGAAACCTAACATATGATTTCTGAGTTCAAACATTTTCAAGTCGTCGAGATGCAATAAGTTACCTGTAAATAGTCATACGTACATTTTAAATTTTCAAAACTCAATGAGCCATTTAATACGTCATTAATATCATTACTTACTTTAATTTTGTATTTAACATATGTCTATAAATGTTTTACTGAAACTCTTCGATTAACCGCATTACATTTCCATTTCTTTTTTAAATTTTTGTTCTCAATAGTTTGAGAAGTACTGAACTTTATTCTATTTTAAAAAATAACTCAGGTACAACGTAGTGAACCTGTAATTTATTTACACGATTCCATACTTAAGTCAAACCAAACAATATTCCTTATTTATGGTGAAAAAGTAAAAACTGAATTTTTTTTTTAATATTATTTTGATGTTGAGAACATAAAATATCATGTATCTCCCAAAGGGAACAGCTGTTGCTAGAATTTTTTCTTTTTCTAATATTATATATTCATACATATATGTGTATATAGTTATAATTTGTGTTGTAAAATATTCAAATATTTTTATTTTCATGTAGGAAAAAATAATTTTTTTTTGCAAAAAGTTTTCTGCCCCCAAAACTATAATAATTTTTGTTGTACTCATAAAAAATTTAAATTTAATATCAAGAAGAAAAAAAAATATAAAATTTTTTTATTCAAAATTATTGCATATTTTACAGAGAAAAATAAAATAATTTTGTTCGAATAAACTTTAAATAATATTTTGTAAAAACTGGCTTTGAAATTATTGTCCATTGTATGTACAAGTCCTTCATCCGAAAAGAATTTGAAATTCTGAATTTCTCTCTGAGACAAAATACATTAGGAATTTGAAATTCAGTATTTCAAATTCTTTTCGGGTGAAGGCTTATAGATTTTTTTTTACAACGAAAAATTCAAAACTACATAAAATTATAAAATCCTATCTTATAATTAAAACTTGTATATTGCGAAGGCTTACGCTTACAGAATGCGTTCCTTCGTAAGCAATTACATAATGCGTTCCTTCGTATGGCAATTTTCTTATATACCTTTAGGCTGTTCCATCTATTTCATGGAAAATTAAATTTTTTTTATTCATTTTTATATACTTAAATAAAATTCTTTTGCTGCTGGAAAAGTAAAATATTCTCATGAAAGAAAAATTTTAATAAACATTTTTTTTCTTCTATTTTCAGAGCAAAGTAAGTAAAACAGAAAATCCATATAATCATCAGAGAAATTCAATTTCTCGTTTTAAGTGGAAGAAATATAAGATAAATTTTCTTGGAAAATAAAGAAAAACGGAAGCATTTTGCGGTAAGCCAAAAATAACAATTATTTTTGTACAAAAAAAAATTTTTTTTTTTTAAGAAGATGTGTAAGTTGTGAGTGAAATATAAATTTAAAGCTTTTGTTTTTTTTTTTATTTTCAATTAAATGATTTTCTTAAATATAAATACTTTACACGAAATTCCCATAAAAACTTTAAATAAACATTAACAGCTTTTAAAGTGATTGTGACAGTAACGAATATTTCATAATAGATTCTATTTATTGACATCATGTTATAATGAAATTTTTTAATTTTTTTTTTCCACAACAGACCGAAGTTAGTATGTAATCTGATAGCAGATTTGGGTATTCGAGTTCGTTTTTTTATCTACTGTTCAGATACTTATATGATATAGATATTATAAATTAAGGTTTAAATTTGAAAAATTATTTCGATAAATTGGAATGGTCTTCACTTTTTTAATTTACAAGGACAAAAAGTCTGAAGAAGTATTTTGAAAATATTGCAGAAATTAATTCAATCCTTACTCAAGTTTTGTTAGTTGGCCAATATTTATTTTAAAAATTTATAATGTAATGGATTAAAAACAATATAATGGACCATAATAACATAATAATTAATGGCATCAAATGGTTATTTTAAACCTAATTCACAGTATTTAAAATGTAGTTTTAAGTTATAATACATGAAATAAAATTTGATAAAGTATGCCGTCACTGTGCTGCATAAGTAACTTTAAACATTTGAAATTTCATTGACTGCGAACAAAGAAAAACAAAGAGAAAAATTACTTTGTAACATAAAGAAAATTTATAGAGCTTGGTAATCTTTATTGTCTATATAAAAAAAAATTAAAGAATGTATTTCCTTCTGTATTTTCTTTTTTAATTTTTTTTTTAAACGAGTTTTTAGCCAAATATTTTTCAACAACGATGTTAGAATTTTATTTATTTTTTTTCTTAATTTTAATTATCTTCAAGAGTTTCAGTGGAAAAAACGATTCACAAATTGCCATTTAGATTTTATTCACACAGAAATAGCTATTCGTAGATAAAAAATAACATATTTATTTAATTATCTTATTATGCTTCTGTAGGTATAGTCAAAGTTTAGGAGAGCTTAGTGCAGATAATTTTGAGAAGGACATTTTTCATTTACGAATTTATTTCAACTACTGATAACACTTTCTTTACATTATTTTTCAATTTTCTAAGTTCCTATAGGAGTTTCTTTGGTATAACATATATGCTTTTTTTGTGTCATTACATTCTTTTTTTTATATCAATATTAAAATAGATCACATAATTTTGCCTGCTTTGAAAAGTGTACCATGGAAAATGTTTGAAAGTGTTTTTTGCTATCCTAACCTATATGCTGTTCGAATTCGAATAAAAAATTTCATTGTATTACAAGAATTTGTAGTATTTTAGAAGTTTGATTAAATTTGAATGAATTTAAATGAAATTTGAAAAGTTATTAAAGAGAATTCATCTTGATACATGTAGATGAAATATTTATAGAAAATTAAATAATTTTTTCTTGTTATTTGATAATAATCTTTAATTATATGTAAATTTTATTGTTCAATCATTAGTCGAAGATATTCTCCAGTTAATTATACAGAAAAAATATACACAGGTAAACATATCATTACAAGAAAATTGAATTCTAATAGTAGATTATTCTATATGTAAACTAAATTTGTTATTAATTAAGAGTTCTGTATACACAAAAATACATTGACACGAGTCAATACTTTGACAAGTGTCAATGTATTTTTGTGTAAATACAGAACGAGTTGTATAACAAATTTTGTTTACATATCCAATATACTGTTTTAATGCGTAGGGGAGAGGTAGTTGCAAAGAGAGAATATTTTTCTTCTCATTTTTTCTCATTTTTTTTTTGTATTTGGCTGTATTGAAATATTGTGAGAGATATTATGTTTGTTTAGGTATTACGTAATATTCAATACGAAACATCTAAATGATTTCATTATTTACGCTGATGCATCTAAATTTTTTCATTATATTCGCTGATGCATCTAAATTTTTTCATTATTTACGCAGATGCATCTAAATGATTGCATGTGTATTGACGCATATAATACTCCATTTAGTGATCTAAATTCTATAGCACTAAATACAACATAACGATCCCCAACGCATTAAAATATATTGTTCTTTATGTCGTGTTATACGACCAAAATATAAATATTATCATTATACTTATATTAAATCGATTTTGCATTTTTATTTCTTGTCATTGAAAATATTTTCTAACTAAATAAGGTATAATTTATTTCAAATCTTACATCACGTGTGGAACATTTAAAAAATATCTACATAGAATATTTCTAAAGACGTTGTGATAATCACACTTGACAAGGTAACACAAAAGTCTTTATGAGAACTATAAAGGTATTTTAAATAACATAAATTTTTTTGTCTGTCTCTAAGTACACTAATCTTCAATATTGTCAAAATAAATTCCGTTTTTACGCCAAAATAAAAATCATCTACTTAATTGAAATAAATATTTATTTTCTTGTGTTTTTATTTATTTTGATTTCTTTTTTGATATTAATTTTTCATTCCTCTTAACTTCTACTTAAGTCCCATGTAATCCAGTTTTTTTTTTTCATTTTCATTTTTCGTGGGTATACCTGTTCTATCGTTAAATTAAATTTAAATTAGAATTTTCTCATTTCAAAATAATTTAGTTAAAAAACGAAAATAAAAATAAATTTTAATTTTGAAATGAAACCAAACAAAGCACTCAAACCTACAACGTTTTACTGTTTTTTTGTGAGAATCTTAAATAATCGAAATATTTAGAGAAAATGTGAAACCAGTTCTATCATCAGAAGTCTCATTTTCAGAGAAAAATATTTAATGCTAATAATTATATTTTTGCAATATAATGTATTATATGTTTTCTCTATCAGAAAAGTTAAATCTCTTTTGATAATAATTCTATTTCCTTTTTACGTGAATGAATGAATTTTCATATTACATTGAACTTTATTTATATAGGTCATCAGATAAAATTATGATGTAATATCGTATTTTTCGATACTTATTGATTAATACAATTTCTATAAGGTATTTTCATATGATGTACAAAAAAATAATTCTTCTTTTTCAAGCCAGAATCCGTGGGCTAATTATTTACAAAATTACTTTACGCACTTAAATTGTGACATAAACTAAAATATAAAATTATATTCGTTAAACTATTATCTGACTTTCGATTTATTCTGGATATTTTTTAATATTATCTCTTCACTCCTGGCGACTCTAACCGGAATAAGTATTTTTTGAAAGACTACATACATGATAAGAGAATTATGTACGTATTTATTTTAAATTTAAATAAATTTCTCTATGAAATATTTAATATAAATGCATCTTTATTTGTCTGAAATATGAACTTCAGCTGCAAGAAAAAAAAAATTAAAAAAAGATTTTTAAAATGAATGGAAAAAAATTAAATCTTTCATATTTATTTTAAGCATATTAATTATGATTTCTTTTATTTTACATTTCTCTTGTCTCTCAAGATTATTCAAATAGGATTTATTTTGAAATTATTTTAATTTTTTTCAATTAAATAAATTAATTTTTTATTTCGCATTCAATGCTATTTTAAATATTTATCGGAAAAGCATGACATCTGTTACAGAATGGATACCTAAGTATTAATTGTGGGTATGTTACAAAATTGGATAAATTACCGCTGAACGTCAATTAATATTTTCCTTGTAACGACTAAAAAATTACAAATGAGTGCCTATAACTTTGCCTTTTAAGCCTGACCAAGCTATTGTAAGCGTACGCCTTTGAAGAATAAAAAATTACTTTATCATTTTATGACAAAAACAATCTGCTTATTATATTTTGAACCAGTAGAAATTCAGTGTTTATGGTCTAGCACTCTAGCTCCTCAATATGTGTCATATACAGAAGTATTATTAAACCGCTTTACACTTTTTCAAATATTGTTATTTATAAGTTTTTTTGTTAAATAAATCCTGTTGTAAAAAGTATTATTCCAAATTTTGAATTTAAGAATCTTCAAATGGTATTTATTATCTGACAATATAAATTTACCAGATTATTTATTTTTCAAATAATATTTTGTTGGGGATATCAGAAAAATATATTAATTTTATGCACATTATAACAATATATGAAGTAGAAGTAATATTTTAAAATTTTGATTTGATTTTATGGTCCTGACAGCTATAAAATACATATATGCATCGAAAAAGTTCAAATATATTCAATTTAAAAATAAAATTCTTGTTTAAGACAAATAAATATGCAATGATGCTTTCGAACATTTTTTTAAGGAGAATAAAACAAGTTTTCATTATATTTAATTTTATTTCTTATTCCATTAACTATATGGTTTGTAATGCAATACAATTTCTCTCTTAATTTCCGATCCAAAAATTTAAGTCTACACCTACAGGGCTTGAAAATAATTTTAAATATTGCATGTCATATGAAATAAATTATATTAAAACTTCACTTATTAATCTGAAATGTATACTTGACTAAATATTATCTATCGAATTTTTTTTATATATTTTTTTTATGTTTTTTAATATTTAAAAAACCTTTTAATTGAAAATTATTCAATATTACATAATTTATGGATAAATCTATGTAGGTATACATAAATATACATAATATATTATTTACAAATAGGTAGTTAAATTTATTTAAGTTAAGCATTTTAACGAATAAGAGAAAATATAAACAAAATAATTGAAAATATAAACGAAATATTCTTGAATTGAAAAATACTCTTGAGGCCAAAAATATTAAGAAGCTTTTCATATAATAATAAATAAAGGAAAAATAATATGAAAAACAATCAAAAACAACCAATATTAGTTTAATTTGTTTTTCGTTTATATTTTTATCTTTACTATAAAAAAAAAAAAAAAAAAAAACTGAAATTCAATTCTTTTTCATTTCTAAGTTTTTGGGCATATTTTTATGACAGATCAAATTGAAATTTGAGTTTTTTTTTTTTCTTTTCTTTAACTAATATTTACAAATTTATTACTTATATATTTATTTATTTTATTTATACTCTTACTAATAAATATTTTTGTAGGATAATATGGGCGGAAGGAAAATAGAAATTTTCTTCTAATTTATTTCTTTATCAAAACAAAATTTTTTTTTATAATAATAATTTCTTATTTCCTTATTTCCTGTGTTAAAATGTGGGAAGAACTTTTAATGTCGATTTACTAAATGATTGATCTTTTAAATTTATTATGAATAAATAATAATCAAAAGTGACATTTGTTATACAAGGTACATATTCTGAATGTGTGTAGGTGTTTACACAAATATAAACTTCAGAGAAAAAATTAATGGAAAATAAAATAAGGATTTTTGTTATTTTGACTTCACAGAAAATCTGAATATTTTATCAGGTTAATTTTTTGCATTAACTTAAGGTTAGGTTTCTCAATTTATGCATAAAAACATCGGCCCACAATTTCAATATTTCGTACATTAAGTTAAGTTCTAAAAATATCGATAATACTATGTTTTTTTTTAAATTTTCTGCTGGATATCTAATAAATAAAAATGAAAATTCTCTGTTTCTCTGTTTCTCTGTTTCTCTGTTTCTCTGTTTCTCTGTTTCTCTGTTTCTCTGTTTCTCTGTTTCTCTGTTTCTCTGTTTCTCTGTTTCTCTGTCCTCTGTCCTCTATCACGCCTAAACCGCTGGACCGATTTGGCTGAAATTGTGAACTTAAGTATCATTGAGGCCCGGGATGGTTATAGGGTCCTAGAAATTTTGATCCGAAGCCCCGGCGGGGGGGCTACCTCAGAAGCCGATTTTGAAATTTAGGTATACTCCAATAAAATATAGTAGCGTTGGACCTGAAACACCTATTTGAAAAACTGGATGTTGATAGGCCCCCAACCGTTGTCCCAGGGCTCAATTGGTGGGGGGAGGGGGCTATGCAACAAATTTCGAAATTTTGAAATTTTGAAGTTAAGTAGCATTAGGACCCGAGATGGTTATAGGGTACTAGAAATTTTGATCCGAAGCCCCGACGGGGGGGCTACCTTAGAAGCCAGTTTTGAAATTTAGGTATATTCCAATACAATATATTAGCGTTAGACCCGAAAAGCCTGTTTAAAAAACTGGATGTTGAGAGGCTCCCAACCGTTGTCCCAGGGCTCAATTGGAGGGCTATACAACAAATTTCGAAATTTTGGGATTTTCAAAATATAGAGCCTAGAGAGTGCGAAGCCGGGTATTTCTACTAGTATATAATATAATAAAGATACAAGTACATAATATAATATAATATAGATTGAATATAAACGAAAAATACGTATAAAATAAAGATAACATTTTAAACTAAAGATTAAAAAAAAATTAAAAAAAATTATTTTTGTTATGTGTTGACATTTAGAAAATACAAATCACTCTGACGGCATTATCTGGGCCAAATTTTTACTAAACATTTTTATGAAATATCAAAAATTGAACATATTTTAAATAAAGTTTATTGAGTAGCTACGGTGGAAATGATTATTTAAATATTATTTTTACATAATTACATATATGTATGATATAATTTTTACTAAGTACATTATATTAGAAATAGGATAGTATTAAAAGACAGAAACAAAGACATTTTTAATCTAAATAACAATTTAGAAGTATATATAGGAATATAGTATATGTATTTCCACGATTTTATCTAATTAAATAATATCATGATATCTTTCTTTTAAACAATATGTACTTACGTGTACATTCACATAATTTATATAAGAATAATTATAATGAAAATATTTTGTTATTTATCATTCTTTATTATAATTTTTCCAATCAACATTATTTTGCAAAGTCACAAGTTTATTATTTACTTTCTAGATAATTTCCAATAAAATTTTTATAACTGATTTATTATCGATTGATTGCTATGAACTAACAAAATTTTAAACAAATTGACTATCAAATTTAAATATTTTGGCCTATTTTTATTGACCCTTCATTTAGGTTAATCTAAGAAAATAAATTTTATTTTATATGTAGAATAAATAACTTACAAACGCCATTCTTTAACTTAATAATTTTTTGATAAAAGTATTCTATTATCGCAGTTTGTAACAGAATAACCTGATAAGAATGTTGAATGTTAAAAAAAAAGCAGATCTTATTTATTACGAAATAAAATTAAAATTTAATTTTTGATTAAAAATTTTATCAAAACGAAAGCTTAATTACAAACAATTTTCTATATCGCAAAACTTCTACTTTTTCTTTCAAGCAAGAATAATTTTATTCATTATAAATATAATTCTTATAAATTTTTAACACTTGTAAAAAAATTTGATTGAGAATAAAGTTCTGATCGGCATATTTTATTGGGTAATAAAGTAATAAATCTTATTTTACTATATATTTAATTTTTCTTAGAGTTAAAAAGACACCCCATATTTTTGGGCATAAAAACACAATTTTTCATTTAATCATTTTCATAATATTTTTCTACAGAAGAGAAATAAAAAATTATATAAATATAAGTATATACATAAATAAGTTATGAAGCGAAAAACTGTTTCATAGTATACTTAGCAAGATTGGAAAAAAGAATGTTGATTATAATAAGAAAATTCCTTGTAATTCAGTTACGAGAATTATTTTAATGACTTTTTAAATTTTTAGGAAAAATTCATTAATCAAATTTTGGGAGAAAAGCTAAACAATTATCAGGTCAAGTTTAAAATTGCTCCGATTTATTAATGCACTGTTCTATAATATTTTGTTTTCACATTTCAAATTTGCGAATTTTCCTGACACAATATGACAGTGAAATTATTTCGCAAGATTATTTCTCAATATTGTTAAAGTTGAATCACAAGTGAACCGTCGCATAAAAATTATTTTTATTTAAAGTTTCAAAATCTCATAAGACCATTTAAATGCGTGGGTGCGATTAGTAGAAAATCCAAAAATATCTAATAAACAGGTGCATTAGAATTCATAAATTATTACATATGCAACATTTTAATTTTTTTGCAACAATTTATATACATTTTCGTATTTAAAAAAAAAAATATTATTTATTTAAAATTTTCTGAAAATTCACAAATTATAAATTGGATTACTGCACTTGTAATATTAACCTTAAATAAAAATTTATAGAAAATTATTGTTGATTCATTTAATTAGCTAAAAATTAAAATATTTTATTTCGATCTTTGGACGGAAAATCAAATTATTTATTTCTTGAAAATATGAAAATTTGTAGTTGATTAACTGGCTGAAAATGCCTAATCGTTTAATTTCAATTAAATGCAAAACTATTGAAAAAAAGACGATATTTTAGAAAAAATCTATTTTTGATAATCATTTAATCATTACTCTGAAAGTTACAATATGAAAATATATTTTTCTTCAAGTTTACACATATTAAGCGTTTAATCGATGAACAAATGTATTTGGATTTAATGTATTTTAATGTATAATTTACTGATACCCTAAAAATTCACATAATCTACCGGATTGTTTTAGTATCTTTAATCATAACAAAGAATTCAATCTTACAATAATATGATTTATATACATAAAATAAAATAAAAGCACAATATAATATTTTATTTGTTTATATTTTTCTATATAATTCAATAAATTAGTGTCGGGCCTCCATAATATTATTTTTAATATATTTTATTTTATTTTTCATTGAATTTAACTTTCTATGTCTAAAAAAAAAAAGAGTAGGTATCTTCTATATAAATAATTGAACGATTTCAAAAATAATAATAAAATAAAAATGCTTTTTTTTTAATTTTTTATTTTTAATTAAATTAATATCAAATTGATTGAACAAAAAAAAATGTATTTAATTTTAAATATTGTCTTTTTCATCAGAAATATTTTTTTTTTTTATTTTATTTACATGTTGTGTATTTATATACATATTTTTCTTTCATTCATTTTCATTTTAAATCAGAGCTATCAATTTAATTGAGTGAAATGAAAAATTAGAATTGAATTAAATTAGTCTTTGTATAATATAAAGTTTTTTTTTTTTTAATAAAAAAAAAAATTATGTGTTTCCAGAAAAAAATTTTTTTTTTTATTTTATGCAGACAAAAAAATAAAAATAAAATAAAATTTTACAAATGTATATATAGTATCTATTTTTCCTTATTATGTAAGTTTATTGTTCATTCTATACATCTACATATTTTCTTTTCAGTTTTCACACACAAACATATTCTTATAAATGGAAACTGAAAAAAAATAAAATAAAAAAATTAAAAATTGAACACCTGTTGTTTAAAAAGAAACTGTATATACATACATTTGTATCTATATTATGCTTTTATTATATAGTTTTTATTTTTCTGTAGTTTTTCCACCATAAAAATTTAATTCTATCATGAGTATATCGTGCTATATTTTCTATTTTTGTCTGGGCATGTTTAATTTATTTAAAAAAAATAAAAAAAAAATTATATTTTCTATTTTGTATACCTACATTTGAATCTATAATACTTGTTGCCGTAGTTTTTGTTATGGATGGCCAAGTAAAATTTTTGTAATTTGTAAAATTTTGATTAGGTGCATTCATTAAAAAAAAAAAAATAGAAATTGATTCTTATATATTTACATTTGTATATCGAATCATCATACTACTTAAAAATATTTAATTAACAATATTGTATTATTTAACTTAATAAGCCGCACTTTTGTTCAGAGCACTAAAATTTTTGTAATGTTACACAGTACAATTTTATTGTTGTGTCAACAATGTACCCAATCAATGTTATTAATGAATAATATATTCAAACATATTCAAATTTCACCTGAATATCAATTGAAATTAATTAACAAAAAAAAAAATCGATATTTCTCTATTTCAATGTCCATATTAAGATACATTACATTCAGCCTTTTGCTACCGTAATGTGTTTGTATTTTAGTTATTATGAGAATTGAATAAATTTCGAAAGATTTATGGTATGTAGAAGTATACATATAATATTACACTAAAACATATAAAATTACAAATGTAAATTAGAGGTTTGAGTTTCTTGTGAATAAAATTTACATTATATATTCAAATAGATGTTAATACACATAAGTTTATTTTATTTTCACTGTTTTTTTTTTTTATTTAACAAAATTTTGATTCCAGAAAAACAAAATACAAATTTCTTTAAAATTTATCACTTTTCGTCATGGAAGATTAAGTAGAAAATATTTCACACATAGCAAAAGGTAAAGAATTTAGAATTTTTAACTTATTGAAGAAATTAGCTAAAATTTCAAATTAGTAGTTATTTTTATAATCTTTTTTGTTACACATGTTTGAACTGAGAAAAACTGACTATCGACAAAATTAAATTTTTAACTTCTGATGTTATCTCTGAAACAATTAAAATATACAAAAATAATAGTAGATTATTGTATATGTAAACTAAATTTGTTATTAATTAAGAGTTCTGTATACACAAAAATACATTGACTCGTGTCAATACAGAACGAGTTGTATAACAAATTTTGTTTACATATCCAATATACTGTTTTAATGCGTAGCGCAGAGGTAGTTGCAAAGAGAGAATATTTTTTCTTCTCATTTTTTCATTTTTTTTTTGTTGTATTTGGCTGTATTGAAATATTGTGAGAGATATTATGTTTGTTTAGGTATTACGTAATATTCAATACGAAACATCTAAATGATTTCATTATTTACGCTGATGCATCTAAATTTTTTCATTATATACGATGATGCATCTAAGTTTTTTCATTATTTACGCAGATGCATCTAAATGATTGCATGTGTATTGACTCATATAATCCTCCATTAGTGATCTAAATTCTATAGCACTAAATACAACATAACGATCCCCATTGCATTAAATTTATTCATATATACAATATAGAAAACATTATAAATTTCGGACAAAAGCTAAATTGTGATTATGATGTACATTTATATTATATGTTTCGTATATTCTTCGATTTTATTGCAAAAAGTCGTCTGCTTATAAAAACTTACTATTAATTTTTTTATATTCTCATAAAAACAAAATTGTTTCCTTATCTATTTATTTAATATTTTATATATAAATTATGTGAAAGTATCTTAAATGCATAACTTATTTGTGCGTTCGCCAAAAAATAAAAAAAGGAAATTGTAAATGTTCATTTTTCTTAACAAAAGTCGATTTCAAAATCTTAAGTAGGTTTCAAACATGAAATGGATTTATGGCCACATTTGTTTAATTACAAATAAGGATATAAGAGAACTCAAGTTTTAGATGCCCTAAGTTTTTCCTACCATAGCGAAGACATATTTTTGATTCTAACAGACACAATTGCTTGATTTTGTGAATTACTACCATTTTAATGGATAATGTTATTTTAAAGTGCAGCTCTAACTATTTTAAAATCTATTACATTTTGCAATTAAGTTACAAAAGTTTTGTAGTAGATAACAAAAGGGACCCTAAAATAAAAATAATATAAAATTTGTGAACAAAGAACTATATTTTCAAAAGGGATCGAAAATAAAACATTAAATAATTAAATTAAATCTTTATTACAACATAATTTCAATTATTTTAACCTCAATTAAACGTTCAGTAAACTTTTTAAACTTGAAAAGGATCCATTAAATGCACACTTTTCCAGGAAAATTGCTTCAAGTTTTTCAGTTTTTTTTTTGTTTGTACATATAACATAAATATAAAAAATAGAGAATAACTGCTGTGGAATAGATTTTCAGCACGTAATAATTATTATAAAAAATTTATGATAAAAATTTAAACAAAAAATTATTCCCAACAATTCTATACAATCTATTAAAATTATATTATTATTTAAACAGTTTATCAAAAATAATAAGGCTTTATGTTCTCAAAGCTTTTTTCCGAGTTGATCACAATAAAAAATCCGCAGTAAAGGTATCAGTTTTTAATGGATTAATAATGGATAAATACAGAACCTGTTTTAAAATGATATTAAAGATCTAAGTTCAATTAAATTAAATTATAATTTTTTTTCTTTAATTAATAAAAAGCTCTCGCCTCAACAAGTTTTGGTTGTACACAGAAAAAAATTTGCTCGTACTAATAACTAAATAATTCGTTAAAATCAACGAAAAATTCGTTATTTTGGCTACAACGAACATTTCGTTGAAAAAAGCTCGTAGTTCGTTAAAAAAGTTCGTTATACCCCAAAACCAAAAACCTTTCAAATTCTTCAGCAAAAACACCGCAAATACGAAAGAAAAATTTTACTAGACTAAATTTTATTTTTTATTTATTTAATTTTTTATTTATTTCTTTTTTATTTTTTATTTTAATTTTTTTTTTATTTTTTTTTTTATTTTTTTTTTTATTTATTTATTTATTTATTTTTTTTTTTTAATTTTTTTTTATTTTTTTTTTTTATTTATTAATTTTTTTCTATTTTTATTATTTATTTTTTAAATTTTTTTATTTAATTTTTTTTTAATAATTTTTTTTATGCCCGCTTGTGGCTTCGAACCACTGTCCTAAACATTGCAATCCATCAACTCTGCCACTGAGCTATGAACTAAATTTACGGCAATGTGTAAAATGGAAAATATAAGTTCTGTATGGATTGAAATTTTTGTTTCCCGTATTTAACGATAACGAACTTTTTTAACGAGTACTAAAAATGAAAAAAAAGGTTCGTAATAGAAAATAAACGAAATTTACGTTACAAAAACGTATTTATTCATTATTTTTCGTTATTTTAACGAGAATGTCATTAACGAACTTTTTTGACGTAATGAGTACGAGCAATTTTTTTTCTGTGTATATATAAGAATTTTTCATGATCTCTAACCTATGTAATAAAATTTTTTTCCAACAAATTTCATGTTAATTTGGTGCTGGAAGTTCAAAGATTTTTTTAACATTTACATAAAGTCTTTGGGTATTTTGAGATATATGTATAAAGTAAGTACATAAAGTGCAGTTTTTTTCCCTAACCATTAATTAACGTTTGCCTACGTACAGACGTTAAGTGTGTAAGTGGAAGTAAATAAAATATGTAAATGTATATACCCTTGAACGATTTCATGTGGAATAATTGAAAATTTAATTATCAACAACCTACATTATAACTTTTCCTTTCCATCAATTAAATTACATCATATTCTAATTAGAACATATATATTAATTGGAACATTTTTTCATTCATTCGTTAACAACATTCATCCATTGGTATTCTGTAAGAATAGGCTCTTATTTGAAAGAAATCGGTTTCACTATTGTATTATTCTAAATTTTTGAATGTTATATGATTTTTGTTATACTGTGGGTAATGTATTTTTAGCACAGAAGAAAAGCAGTGTCCTTTATCAATGCTATTACTTAATATTGTAGAAATTTAAACTCATTACATTTCTTTATATTTGGTTTTTGTATTATCTAACATCAGAATAAAATTTATGTTATGGCACGAAGAGTCCAACTTTATAAAATTTAGATTTGATATAAAATGCCGTAGATAACTACTTCAGTAATATACACAATATTTTTTTAATCATGAGATTTTAAATTTTTATTTTTATTATTTAATTATTATTTTTTTTCTTCTCAAATAATAATCTGTATGAAAATGTTCAATAAAAAGTTATTCTAATAAAAATTCAATAAAAATTTTCGGAAATTTATTTAATGTGTTTTCACTTTATTAAGTTTGAAGCAGTAAAAATTATGTTTTATAATATTTTCATGTTACTCATCAACTTAATCTCCCAAAAAAAAATATATATATAATGAATTCAAAGGGATTAGCTTTTATTTAATGTTATGTAAATAACAATTTTTAATAATGTTAAATTACAACATTATTAACATAAATTCATAAATCGAGGAAAAATATAAAAAAAAGAAAAAAAAAAAAATAATAATAACACATTTTACGTATGCTGTAAAAAGTACCATTATTATTAAAATTTTCCATTTTATTTTCAGAGAAAAAAAAATAATATTGTTAGATATGTGTAAATGTTTTCAAAGGATAAAAAATATATTTTCCTTTTTTTTTTTGTTCAAAAAAAAAATTGGGTCGTAATTCACAAACTTTTCAAAGAGCTTATAGAGAGTGCACACCTCTTTTTTTTTAAAGCTTTCTGTTATAAATATATACCTACATACATATATGTTAAAGACATATTAAAATGTATGAACAAATAAGATTAAAAGTTATTTATATGTTTTCAGGAAATAATTTTCCATAAAGGATGATATGTGTGACATAGAAAACGGCATAAAAAAAAAAAAAAATTTTTTCCAGGCAAAATTTTTCAAAAAATTTCTCGATTATTCAGCTGATTTTCACAATATTTTTTTTTTTTTTTTGCTATACTTTAAAGGAAATAAAAAGAATGCTTTAAAAATTTAATTCTTTTTTTTATTTTATTTTTTTGCATAATTTACTTCGTTTGATATGAAAAAAAAAATTGTTTATTTGGAAAATATTTCCTTTTTTTTGTACGCTTTCATCAAGGCTTTAAATTTCGTTAACGTTTTCTTTCACCTACCATTATTCCATCAAATTTTCCTACACTTTAAATTCAACTTCAACTAAAAAAAATAAATTCTTTTTACTAAATTAGTTATCTACTATTTACGCGAAAAAACATTGTAAGTTAGATCTAGTTCATGATAAGTTAAAAAAAATATATATTATTATATTAATTATTATACAAAATTTTTAAAATTTATCCTTTCATTCACGTTATATTATAATTCATATGTGTCGCATGATGTAAGAATCATATTTATTTAAGCATATATATATACTCTACATCTACACATTATTAATTGTTTAATTAAATAATCCTAATTAAAGCCTTTTTGAGTTCATCAAAACTGTATACACTTACAAAAAAATTTATCTAATAATCTTGTTATAAAGGTACATATAATTTCCATGTATATTTCAGTATTAATTTATTGAAATTTTAGTAAGTCTTTCATTGAAATTCTCTTCTTCAGTTTAAATTTAACATAAAATTGTTTGTAAGTGATAACTATTTATTTAGCAGGAAAAATAAATGTTGAACCATTTTTTTTTTGGTGAAATCCAATAAAATAAAGAATTATTGATAGATGGTATAGCAGCGTATAATGAATGTTTTTAAATATTATAAATAAATAAAAAAAGAAAATATAAATTCAAATAAAATTTTCCTTAGAAATAGATAGAAAATTGTTAAGTACCGTCTGGGAGGAAAATATTGTTTTACTATTCTTGTAGAAAAGCCATTTCTGATCTTCTGGTTAATTTCTACTTTTTCATTAATAAAATAAATATATATTCTACAAATGAACTTATTGATCCTACTTAAAAATGGTTTAAGTAAATTAAATTAGTTTTGAAAAAATATTTTTTTGAAATAATTTTTTTTCAATTAAAAATAACAGCTTTTCGTAGTTAAAAATGTTGTCTAACTGTGGTTAGAGTTAATGACATTACTATTATTTTATAATAAAAATACTTAAATTTAATTTTTCAATAAAATGTTCATCTTATTATATCATAATGTTAAACTAAAAAAAAATACTAATTATTTTAACGATCATGTCTAACTATATCAGCTTTTTTTATTCAGTAAACGTGTATTACATTAGAAAACCTTCCCAATAAATTTTAAAAATAAATTATTGATTTTTCTTGTATACATAATGTGACGATTATTCTATGTTATTGTTATTACACACAAAAAAAAAATCACAACTTAAGTTTGTATTCGACATGTGTTTCAAAGTTTTTTCCTATACTTTTATTCTAAAAAAGAAAGGAAAAAAGCTTGTAATAACTTTTTGAACAAGTTTCTTAAATTGGATTCGATTAATACTTTATGAAACAAAAAAGGTATGCTTCATAATACATATATTTCCTTTGCTTATAACAACATCAGAAATAGAAAGGCAACTTTTAAATTAACAAAAATTTATGTGTATTTCTTTTGACACAGAAGAACCACAAAGATGTCTATGCATTATATCTTTTTTTCTTACGTATATAAAATATGTACATCATTATACATAAATATTTTAAAACTTATATAGAATATTGTGTCTTACGTCTATACATTTTACAATATTGAAGACGCATATACTTTAATTCTAAAATAAATCTGGATAATAACATCATTTAAATAGTCTATACAAAACAAAAACAGATTCAACGAAAGACAAAACTGACGACTCGAAAAAATTAGGGCAAATTATTGCAAACTTAACAGAAGAAGTTAGCTCAAAAAAGTATTGATGAAATCGATTTTCTCAAAATTGAACTAAATACTTAATAATCAACACATTTTTCTTATATAAAAAGTTTTCTTAATATATCACAATTTTGACATATTAGTTAAAAGTTTAACTTCCAAAAAGGAAATATTATGATAGACAGTTTATATTTGAATTTTATAAATAATATTTTTGTACCAATTTTCAAACCAAATTGATGAAAAATGTTTAGGCCATTCAATTCATATAGAACATTGTACTATATAGTTGCCAGATATTAATGTATTCTTTAGCAAATTTCTGTACATACTGATTATCATTTCAACTGATTTCTTTTGAATTTCTAACTATTTCTATAGCTAAACTAATATAATAAGATAGAAATTAAAAATGTAAATTTATTCATTGACTTTTTGTATAAAAATGAGGGTATATTTTTCTTATAAAAATAAATCTGTTTAAGGAATAACTTTCCATTTTAAATAAGTGTTATATTCTTGTTGTGAATATATAGTAAAAGTAATTACCTTAACTTTCTAAAAATGGATGAAAATTTTATTATTTTTGATAAATTTATAATCTATTTCGATTAAAATTTTATTTTATATTCAAAATTGAATTAAACAAAAAAATAAACCAAAATAATAATAATGATATCTTTTTTTTGGGAAATATTGAAAACTAAATTCAATTAAAGTCATAAAAAATAAAATTTTCATAAGATTTTTTAAATTTATTTAATTTTTGGGGAAATTTTATTTTAAATCTAATTTGATATTTATTTAACATTTTATCAGTTTAACATAAATTTTATTACAAAAAAAAAGAACACAAAAATTAATTTAATATTGTGGGAAGAGACATAAAAATTTATTATTTTGTTTTTCTTTTATCTTTTAATAATTGTATCTTAAGGAAAATATTGTACAAAACAATACCAACATTAGGTGTATTTTCTGTAGATCGTTGGTTCATTAATAATATCTGTTCGTAAATAACTGACTGTTAAACTTTTAATTAGACAATTAGATTAAAATTTTCTTTTATGTTTTTGAATGTTTATAAGAGAAAAACATAAATAAATATAAATAAAGCTTCATAAGAAATGAGTCGAAATTTCAGTTTCACTCATTTGATATAAAAACCGCAATAATATAAATTCTTTAAACTAGCTACATAAATAATAATGGAATTACCCAAATTGAATAATAAGGTGAAGAAAATTAGTTAATAATAAAAAATAACTAAAATATTAGTTCATAAATAATAATTTTTGTTTCTTAAAAAAAAAAAAAGATCCATTATTTAAATATAATTTTCTTTTATTATTAATGGAAAATTAAGTAATTAGTTATTCATTATAAAACATTATGTAATGTTAAGAAATTTTTTTTTTTTCATTTTGACAACCGCACGAATATTGATTTTTTTTTTTCAGAATTATATTTTTTTGTTCCATAATTTTTTTTTTCTCCTTAATTATTAATAATTTAATTCTAGAGGTGTTTGCCAAAGTTGAATTAATGATACACCTATACATTTCCTGAAAAAAATATAAATAAAAAAGCTTGCTTACTTCCATTTGCATATATACTTTTAATAGAAAACTATGTCTAAGGCTGCAAAAACGGGGTACTGTTAAATTTTTCCAAATATTAAACTTCTAAAAATTGTTTTCATTTTCTTATTTAGCAGATCTAATTTCTGCATAGAAAAATGAATGAAGCATATAAATAAAAAATTGTTTTATTAAATAGGTATTTGTAGTACAAATGGCCAACAGGCCTAAGTGCAAGGAGGGTGGTAAGCCCTCCGCCCGTGCAACCTAAATAGGTATTTAATATATTATATAAAGGTAAGGTAGAAATTCAATCTTCGAAAATATTAAATAAATAATTTTGAAATAACATTCACCTTTTTTCGCACTAAAACTAAAATATAAAAACTAAATAAACTTTTGACTTACATACTAAAATGCAATATTATAATTTCATTTAAAATTTTCACTTCTGCAGAGAAAAATTCATGAAACATATTAAAAAAAAGTTGTTTTATAGAATTTATAAGTTCTTTAACAATGCTCACAAAAAATTCAATCTTCATAAATGTAAAATAAGAAAAATTTGTATGAAAGTCTTCTCAAAATATTTGTTAATTTATTCAAATGAAGTCATAAAAATCCAATTTTATTGTAAAAATATAAAATCAATTGATTCGCATCTTTTAATTTTTCTTTTTTCCCTTTATTCAAATTTATTCCTTCTTTTTGCAAAGTTTTTAATATTAAAATACAATATATTTTTTAAAGTAAAAAGAAGGATGGTTCAATAGGTTTTTATATTAAAATCTGTTTTAGGTCCTTTTTTTTCTGTTCCAAAAGAAAATGAATGAAAAAAAAAATTATTTAGGAAATTGAAAAAAAAAGAAAAGAATTTCCTTTTTTACGCAAATTTAAATACGGATATATATTATATATATGTACAACATACCTAATCCCAAAATTTCACTGTTTTTACTTGGATAAATCGTTAAGAATAACGATAGGTAATTGTTCCTTAAAATCAATATTTCAAAGAAAATTGGTACTTTCAAAATTTCACTAACTAACAAGAACAAATCATATTTTAACGACATTAAGCATTAGTTATTTAATTCACAATGAATAAATGATAATATAATAAACAAATTTAGATTTAAAAATCGATAAATTATTTATATTGAATTATCTGAAAACATAAACGCAACCGTGGACAATAAGCGAAATATAATTTTTCTTTAATATATCACAATCAATATAATGTTCGAAATTGACTTATCATTCTGTCAAATAATTCAATATTAAAGTTAATAGTTAAATAATGTTTTTTAATAATAAATCGTGGTATCATAAGTAAACATTAATTTAACTCTAAAATTTCTTAATTAACCTTTACTTTTAATTTTACTTATCGGTATTCGGTATTCGTAATCAATATAGTGTTTTATATAATATCAAAATGTTTATGTTTTTTTTTTTGCATTGCATTGCATATAAATAATTTTTTTTCAATTAAAAATCAAATTTAATGCAAATATATTATTCTGTTTTAAAATACATATATAAAAACTGAATATAATATTATGCTTTCCAAATCAGCAAACACAAATTTTAATTAGTTTGGGACTATTTCAAAAGAAAATAATAAAGTGAGTCAATAATATTGTGTTAATAGACAAATTAAAATACTGTCAAAATAATTCAAGGAAGATAATTGCTAAATGAAATGAATAAAAAACCAATATCTGATAATTTTCCTATATACATATATAATTTACCATTTTCAATATCTATGAATAAAAAAAAATAAAAAAATTAGACTGAAAATAAATAAATGTGAAAAAGTAAAAGGTTTATTTTAAATGGGATTTTCTGTTTTAAATAGGTATTTAATATTTTTGTCATTCATTATATACATATTATGAATTTGTATAATATTGGTAAAAATATCCACGATCGATAATTAGAGTAGATAGCTATATATTTTAGTTTTAAATTTGTCTTTTTTGACAAATTTTATTACAATAAGTATTGTGCTTAATGACATGATTGATAATATTATAATCATATAATAAAATTATGTTTGTATTTTTTTTTGTAACTCTTGGGTTTTTTTTTTTTTATTTATTTATTTATTTAGCTTAGATCAAGCTCCATTCAAATATACAAAGCAATATATATACAAAGCAGTAAACACTAAATACTATTTTACTATCAAATCAGTACAAATTAAAAATGAAATTAAAAAAAAAAACAAATCAATAATAAAATGCAAATAAAAACAACATTCTACAAAATAAAATTAATATAAAGCGCATTGCAAAATCACTAAAAAATCAAAAACAAAGAGACAAAAATTACAGCAATCTAGAAGCACTACTTTCACTTAATTTCTGCTTCCATTACGTTACTTCCTTCCTTATCTTATTCTTTCTTTTTTATTTACCTAATCCTTACTTCCTTTTCTCCATTTTACCTTACTTTCTTCTTTCTTACCTCCTTTTTCCCTTTTTTCTCCTCTACCCTTTTTTTTTTTTTTTTTTTTTTTTTGTCACTACGTCAAATCAAATCCCATATGTATCAGGCTGGCAGCGATCCATTCTAAACCACTGGTTCATATAGCAATTTTTTCAGAGATTTCTTATTAAGATTTAAGTCAAAACTAGCCTTGCAAGCATTTATTTCTAGAGACCGGTTCATACCTGCCATAGACTGTTCGGTGCTTTTCGATATGAAAAAGTTCAACTCCTCTCAGCGAATGATTCACAAACCGAAAGCCAATTCTACTAAGTATTTGGGATGACGATATTGCACCCTGAAGGAGTTGATGCACAAATACAATGTCTGCCACTTCTCTACGTTTCACCAGCGAGCTAAGGTTAATTAACTCTAGTCGCTGTGAATAGGGTAGGGGTGCCAATAAAGGATCCACATGCACTTGCATGCCTCTAATGGCAAAAGTAGTAAATTTTCGCTGTACCAGTTCAACTCTTCTAACATCAACTTCATAGTGGGGGGACCATACCTGGCTAGAAAATTCCAGCAAAGGCCGCACCAAGCAAGTAAAGAGTGATTTAGTAACTCTGGGGTCATCAGATTCTTGATATTATATTTATATTTTCTATTCCTGGAATATTCTTGGAATTTAAATATATGTATCAAAAGGCTGATGATGCGAATAAATAGCCTCTCACAACCAATTGCCAAACTCAACCTTCACATGATGGAGCCTGTTTAACACAAATGAGGCATTTACTTCCGAGTATCATGTATTTTATCATAATTATAAAAAAATTATAAAGTATCTTAAGTTACTCTTTACTCTCATTCCTGAACTCCATATGTCAGTACGTATACAATATTTATGAATAGTACACTATGAATTAATAATTGAATATTGGGCGCTATAATATTTATATATATACCTATACACTATTATGCTGCTACAAATATGTAGTCAATTCTGTATGCATGTTCAATTCAATGTGATATACATAAACATAATACATATTTCATTTATGTATTTTACAATAAATATTAGAATATCTAATTTTCTATTTTAGGAAAACAAATTTAAAACAGGCATCATTTCAATATATAGCATTCATTTCAAATGTATTCAAAATATTTCTTTTTATAAAATTTATAAAAAGAAAATGTCTGTTTCAGTTAGTTTATTCATTACCATAAAATCACGTCCAAAAGTTGAAAACAATATTATGTACAATAGATACAGATTTTATTTCGTAGAATTTTCTCACTGAGATTTGAAAAAATAAAAAAAAAAAATTATTTTGATAAGTAGCTTTCAAAATTTTGGTATAATCTAGGGTAGTTCAATTCCCAATAATGTAAGGTTAAATCTTAAATAAAATTATTTTCATGAAAATAAATTGATTATTTTGTTTATTTTGTTCTAACTTTGAATTATTGTTTAAGAATTACTTTATTATTTTGAGTGGACTATCAAAAAATGTAGAATTTGATATTGTTTACACTTGAATTCAACCAAAGGTATTTGATATGGAACTTTAATTTTTTATTTTTATAGGAAATTCTTAGAATGAAAAATCATCTTCAGTTTTATTTATACAATGTCTTATTATTATCATTATAGATAGATTGATTTAAATTAAATAATTAAAGTTTAAAAGCTTTAAATTTTAACTTTATTTTATTTTAGTTATTTGTTCAAAAATAGTACTAAAAGGCAGTGTGACCACAAGATTGCTTCATAAACTTTTAATTAACTTATCTACGACTAGTTTCGCATATTCCAAAGTTTATACATAATTAATATCAAAATCATGAGTATCCCAAAAACAAATGGCAACAACCTTCAAAATTATATATAAATATGTATATTATTAAAATTTTATTATTTATATACTCGTGCTTCGATGCTTATAGTCGATTTGGAATTTTTAATCGAATTAATTTGTTTATTCCAGTAATAATTAGTCTTAAGTTAATCTGTAAAGGCTTTTCCTGATAGATCGAATAAGTTAATTAATAAATAAATGCATTTCATAATTTTTGCTCCACACTTTATTGGACAATGAATTGGACCAGAGAGAAGGATTTTATTCAGGAAAATAAAAAAATATTGTACAAATAATTCTTTTTTTCACATTAACTTTTCATTTATAAAAAGAAATTCTGTAATGAAATAAATTTCTTGATTATTTTCAAAAAATAATAATAATAATATTTTCTCGTTGTTGTAAATAAAAAACAGAGGAAAAAAAATTTAATAAAATTACAAAAAAAAAAAATTAAAATTAACTTACAACCACACAAGTTGTGGTATTTTAATACTATTATTATTATTTTTTTTCGCTCATAAAAAGCCAAAGTGTGTTTTCAGTTTTGTTTACAAAACTTTGTAATGGCGAGTGAAAAAAAACAAAATTAAATGAATAAATAAATATGAAATAAAGAAGCTCAATGCATCTACGCTTCTATGAGTTAAAAATTAAATAAAGAAAAAAATATATATAAAATGAAAAATAAAAAAAAAAAAACATTAATAGTTTTAAAACACGCCAATTACATACTCGAGTCAATGTCCTGTTCTAGAGGGATATTTAAAGGACTTGATGCGATTTTAAAAAAAATTATCGTGAATATAATTATTATTTATATAAAGTAATTTAATCCTTTTTTTTGTTATTAAATTATGTTGTACAAAAGTTGAGTGAATATTAAATTTAAACTTTGTTATTATAATTATTATTATTAACTACCTAACTAGTTGTTTTAGGTTACACTTTTTGTTCATTATTAAATATTCGTACTTAATTGCTGTTTATTCACCTTCAGATAATTTTTATTTTTGTTAGAAAAGTATCAACATTGTGGTTATAGTTTATGAAGGTGGGACATAATATTAATGCATTTAAAATTTTTATTTAATATATATAAAAGTTTCGGTGAGTTTCAATTTGCAAAGTAGCCAAAAGGTATATAAAAATATTATAATATTTTCAATTGTTAAGACACTATGTAAGTTGCCAGAATTTCCAGATTAAAAGAATTTACATTAATAACATGATTAAGCAACAAACAAAAATATTTGATTAAAACATAGTTGACATTAAAATTAATTAAAAATCCAAAATAAAAAAAAAATCAAAGCTTTAAAGTCAATATTACTGCGACCATATGACAACAAAATAATCTGGCCAACATCATGATGGGTAAGATTGCCTTCCCAAAAACGTATATGAAATATTTAGATAATTTTACATTACGTAACATACAAAAACTATTTATCTTTTTTTTATTTGTACATATTTCCATTATTTTAATAAGTATTTTCTCTTGGTTGAAGTAAATAAATATAAGTGTAATAATAATTTAATTGGAATAAAAAAGTGTTATATGTACAGCGAAATTGAAAAAAAAAAAAAAAAAACACAAAAAATATTTTAATAACATTAAACCAAAATTATTTAAATTAAAATTTTACTTTGCATTGCACAAAAAAAAATAATAATTGTATGCAATCAGTAAATGTACATAATTTCATTAAATTTAATTATAGATTTTGTAAACATTCCAGGCCATGTACATTTTTTTTTTATATTATATATATTTTTTTATTTAATTTTTTCTTTTTTCATAAAGCACAAAAAAATATCTAATTTTCCAATTTTAACAACAAATGAAATTAAAATTAACAAAAATAAAATGAAAACGCAATCGAAGCAAAAATATTTTTCTCTAGAGTTCTGCCAAAAGATTTCTAAAATGTTGAAATATGTATTTTAATATAACATTTAATTCTTTTTTTTTTATTATTCGTACTGAATGGTCACATAATAAATTACTTTAATTAAAGTTTAATTTAATAGAAAAAACCTTGGCTTTTCTTCAAATTCATTACGCAAGTTAGCTAAATTTAACTTAAAATTAATAAAAGGAGTTCTTAATGTATGTTCTAATAGTATATACCATTATTGGTGTAACTAATTCTACACAAAGTCTTTGTAAGTAAAACCAATACTGAAAAAACAGATAGCTGCGGCAGCTATATTTTATGTATAATTTTTGCTATGTAAATAGTTCAAATCAAACTAGTGAATGATGTTATCAAAATTTTCAATTTGTCATAGCAAGGAAAAATAGCTAAAAGTTTTACTTTTTAATATTATCCATTCATATAGCAATAATTGTTACAAAAATTTCAGAAACTCATTTTGTATAAAAAAGAATTCATAAAATATGAGTTTCTGAAAATTAAAAATTATAATTTTCTAGTAGCAAACTTTGCTACAATTCATTTGCTTTATATTTGTATACCAGTTATTATGTATTTTATGATATTTTCTGATAGTATAACCTTGCAGTTTTAGTTATAACTTTATAGTTGGTTCTCATAGTTCTTATATTGTTTTTAAATTGTAAGTCCAATTAATTTTCTTTTCTTCAATTAGAAAAGGACTTTGCTAGAATTCTAGAATATCTAGGAGCACTTCATATTAATTTTTTTTTCATCTAAATAGAATAGGAAAATTTGAATGGACACTATCTAATTTTTTTTTTCTCTACGATATTTTTTTTTTATGAAATTTGTACATTTGTTAATACAAAAAAAATTAAAGTAAAATATTTTCACAATAAAGTTAAAAGTTACTGGAACTGTAATTTGCAGTATGCTTTTTTTTTAACAAAAAACATTAAAATAATACTACACCGTAAAGATATTTAGTTATACGTTACATACCTACTTGTTTCCAGGTTTTTTAAAATTAAATTTAATATTACATGCACGTACCTATGAAAATATTCGTATTTTGTTTATTTATTTTTGGTATGTTCGTTTTTCTCTCAAAGACATATAAAAAGTTTAATTTTCTTCAATTGCAATGAAATTATGTGACTGAATAAAAAATTTTTATAATATATATTTTTTTTTAATTTTAAGTTATACAATATCAGTTTTTCTCAATGGAATTTATAGTACGGAGCAATAAAAATATTTATTTCATTTTGCGTACCAGACGGAAGCTTGCGTAGCTTTTTTAACTTTTAAAACAGAATACGGAATAAAGATCGAAAGCTGAATTTTTTTTTCTATAGAAATATTAAGCGATAGAATAATGATCGAAAACGACTAAACTTTAAAACATTTTAATTAACAATTCGACTCAAAAAAAGTTTGATATTTGTATTATAAATTTTTTTATAAAATTTATATTGTTAATTATTGATTATGGGTATGGTTACTACTTACTACAGATTAAATAGAAGATTTACATTTCGTTAAATCATTGGAAAATAGATTTGGTCTATTTAAAGATATTCTTTTAAATTTTTTTAGTTCCCAAAAAAATGTTCATTTTTACTGATTTATTGTAAATTAAGCGCCCAAAAGCGAAAAATAAAAATTGAATATATGTTTATAAATTCCTAAAATATTGACCTCGACAAAATATGTAGATTGTATACATATTTTATTTGCGGAGAAAAAATCTTTTATGAATAAAATTTAAATTTATTTTCCTCACGTGTCGTATATAAAATGTAAATATTTTCTCATAAATATTATTATATTTTTATATTAGGTATATTTCATATTTTGTCATTAAAAATAAATACTATTGATAAAATTAGAAAATGAATTCTTCCAGTCGCGCCAAATTTGTAAGCTAGAACGCTATCGGTTTGTATCTGCAAATTTTGTAAGAATACGAACTTCAATAAAGTAGGTAACAATTAACATTTTTATATTCGATAGTTACAAGCTTAACAAATTGAGCACACTATGTATAAGCAGAAAATCGAGATACAGTACTGGCAACTTACTTAACTTACTACTCATTAAAGAAACTGAAAAAATTATTGTAATTAGCTTGAATTCTTATGAGCGGGTTTTTGAATAGTAGTAAATTAGTTCTAGGCTGAGGACCCGAAAATTTGAAATTTGATATTGTGAGTCAAGAAGGAATGTAAAAAATTGAGATTATTTTCGAGAGCTTGCACTGAAATTGTGTCAGAAATTGTACTCTGCATGACAATCTTTGCAATAAAATATTTGTTAAATTTTGCTTCAAAATATATACACATTCACAGAATTCACAGAATTGCAGTTTTCTTTTACGATATACCTGCTATATAACATAAATCTTGCTGATTTACATATACAATTATTATATACAACACACCCGAAATTTTTAACACCAGATGACGACAGTTGCTCAAATAAATTATTTATATACAGTTTTAATAAAAATTTATATTTCAACTTTAAAAATTTTATTCTTTAATAAAAATCACGCACAGAATTAATTTTTGGCTTTTTTAAAATTATTTTTTCAGAATTATGTGATAATTATAATTGCAAAATTTTGAATTACATACAGGGTTTCAATTTAAAAGTTAATTTTTAGCAGCGCAATAAAATATTATGTACACATAATATTATGTTTTTATATACTTTTCACAAATTTTCAACTAATCAGTTTCAATTCATTTTCATTATTCCTTTTTAGTTAATTTTACAACAAAATTTATGAATTTTTTCTCTTACCTATTAATAAAACTTTTATTTTTGATTATTAAAAAAATAGTTGAAAGTGGTCGAGAATGCCATTCCCAAGTGCTTTTATATTTATTCTTGAATAAAAAAAGAACCTTTTTGAAAATAGAAAAAAAGATAAGGGGAAATTGGTATATAAGCATACTACGTATTTATTTTCATCTTATTCTCATATCTTTAATGTATCTGTAATTAAGAGTTATTATCATGAGCAGCACTCTGTCTATAATACAAGTTGATGTCTTTAGTGTAGTATGTATATATGATAAAATGCCTAGAAAATATTGAATTAATTATACGACTTTTTTATTAGATGTTTAACAAATTATTTTTGAAATTTTAAACTTTTTAAATCGATTTTTAATGATAGAATTTTGTTCACAATAATTAGTTTTTTTTTTTATTATTATTATACTATCAAAATAAAAATAAAAATTTATTAAAATTGAATTGTAAGAATAAAAATATACGAATATAACATATATAGGTAACATACATTGATAAATAATACATTATGTATGCAATATTATGTATTTTCGTAAGACCAAAAATATTAATATTCAAATACACTTACATACATAGTTAGTTATTATTATTAACAACAGCAAAGCTAATAATAATATTGTTTTTCAATTAACATAATTGCATATTATTTTACAAAAATAATTAAGTGATAATGATTGTTGGCGGTTAATATTTAGGGGTTTTTTTTTAATTAAATTTTATCTAAATATAGAATAGAATATTGAGAAATAAATTTTTATAAGATCGATGTATATTATTTTTAAATAATATATAATTGAATATATTTTCAATGAAAGTTCGTTTTTTTTTTCTAGAAAGTAGACGGTATTTGAAATTACACATTTTAAAGATAATTTCGATAATTAAATCAATATTAATAAATAAAACATTATTCATTCGATTGAGAATTAACATCAGTGCAGTATATTGAATGGATTAGTTTGAAGATAGTTGGCATTCCTTCTTTAGTAATATTAGCATTCCGAAAACAAAATATGATAAAAGCTTCTATAAAATGAATATATTGAACTTTAATATAATGGTACAATATCATAAAACAAGCCAAAATATAAAATTATAAAAATTTCATTAATTTTTTTTTTTTGGATTGCCAATTAAATTTTCTTTTGTAACACAGAATTTTAAAGGCTTTGATACGCCTAAGTTAATATCCAAAAGTTTTTATTGATTTTAGGTTGATATACAGATTCTAGGAATCTGATTATAACTTTTTATTAACCAATACAGAATAATTTGTTACCTACTGTTTTTCAATACACACAAGCATATATAGATTATATACAAGCACACATCAATTCGCAATAGCTAAAAAAAAAAGTTTTCTGTACATTCCAAGAAGCATAAATTCATTCATCGTTTTCTTATACTTTTATTTTTGTTCATCATGAATGAAATGAAAACATAGATTTGTATAGAAGTATTAACAAAATAATAATAATAATAATAATAAATACAAATATAATAAAAAAAATCAAATAAGAAACCACTGAAAACCATAAGAATGTTTTTTCAATGAAAAAATAATAAAAAAAAACCTCGTCATTCTCTTCTTCGTACAAAAAACGAAATTTAGTATTCTTTCCTGAATACAAAAAAAAATCTAATAAAATAACGAGCTCTGATAATTGAGAAGTTAGAATAGGCAAAAATATAAAAAAAAAATAAAATTATTATAATATGTAGTTTATACAGTTAAGAAAAAAAAACAAACAAGAACTGGTAGAATCCTTATGATTTAATTTATATTCTATAAACATAAAAAAATATTTACAGAATTTATCTATTCATATTAATAATAGTAAATTTGAGAAAATGTTAATAAGGACGAAATATTTTTAACAGTATTTTATACCAAAAATAAAATCCTCAAAATGTAAATGTAGAATATCACAATTGGGATACAGAAAGTTCAAGATAATAAAATTATTATACAAATATAGGAATATATAAAATAAGTTAATTGCAAGGTAAAATAAACTTCAAAATTAGCATTTTAATAATAATTAATAATTCATTAAAAAAAAATTAATAGAAACAATCTTATACTAACTTAAATATGATTTTATTTTATGAAATATTTTTATTATTTTGAGACGAATAAAATCAATGAATTAATACAAATCATGTTCAAAATAAGAAAAATCAATAATTGAACGAATTAAAAAAAAAATAATAGTTTTGCTTAAGCCTATATATAAATTATTCAATCAAATCAACACGAATAATATACAAATAGCTCATCCAGGTTTAAAATAAATTTTGCTAGTAAATAATAAAAATTATTAATAAATAACAACGTACATTTGTATACGTCAATTGCATTTTTGTTTTCCAAATCATAGGTCTTCTCAATGACGAATTTGAACTCTATAACCCTATTTGCATAATAAAAAATTTATTATTATATTTTTCTTATTTTTGGAACATGATCCACTTTAATGCTAAAAATAAAATCGAAATAAAAATTCTATGATATTTACAAAAATGAAGAATCTATTAAATAATTAAAAATATAAATATTATTATATATAAAAATGTATATAATAAATATATTATACTTTATACATAATATAGAAAATATTATTATCTTATTATTCTTTTTATATAGAAAAAAGATAACGAAATATGTATAATATATTTTTGTATTATATACATATTATACATATATAATTAAATTAATTAAGGGATTCTATCTTTTATTTAAATTCATTAAGATAGGATAAATATATATATTTTTTTTTTCATTTTTCCTTATTTCGGTTATACAACAAGCAATAAATGAAATAATGATTTTTATTCTTTTATTATCTTTTATGTATAATAGCCGCATGTATAAGTTAGTAAAAATAATAATATATCATCATCATCATAAATGCAGACCAGAATATACATGCCATTATTATTATTATTATTGTAATCAGAATTCTAATATTTCCATAGCGGTGGTATGATTTTTCTTTTCTTTTTTTTTTGATATAGAACCTATAACTTTTTTTTTCCAATGAAACCGAAGAAGAAGAAAAAAAAAACAATTACATAAATATAAATTTTTTTTTTATTGAAAATAACAAAACGATAAAAGCGGTATTTTCAATTTGTTCCCAAGTGATGAATTTACATTTCTGACGTTTAAAAATAAAGGTTGTAATACCTACACTTTTATTTCCAATTAATCATGCTATATGAAAGGCTTCAGGTGATAGAATATAAAATATATTTTATAAAGAAGAATAAATATATATTTATAAAATTAAGTAAAAATTTAATTTAAAAAAAATATTATTAATATTTAAAATATGTAAAAAAAAATAAAAATTAATTTCAGAAATATGCTAAAATATTATTTTAAAATAAGTTTTTGGTGTTTTTAAATCCAGAAAATAAATATTTTTAAAATTAATTCAAGAATTGTGGAAGTTTTATTTTTTATATTGGGGAAGAGACAAAGTCACGAATCACGCATACTATTATGGAATATTTTAAAAATATACAAAAAAAAAGACTCATTAAGTCGTATTTGGTTGTCTGCCAAGTGTGGGAATTTCAAACATATATTTCGAACCCAATTGTACAAATTTAATAAGAATCGTTCTTTTTTTGCACATAATTGCCCTTTTCAGTCATGAATTTTTAATTACTAAATATATATTATATTGTAGACCACTGCCTACTTATACAAATCTCTCACCCCAATAATGTCCTTCATAAGATTTTTCTATCATATTATTTTTTTCTTTCACAAAGTATCTTACTGGAAGCTGTGACTTTTTTTTTTTTTTAAGTAGATATACATACATTTTTATACTTATAAAGAAGCAAAAAAGGATAAAATTGATGAACTAATTTATAAAAAAAAAAAAAAAATCTATTATAATAAAAATTTTTAGAAAGAAAAACAAAACCTTGAGTAATTAATTATAATACTGAAAAAGCTTTAAGATATATTCTCTTAAATAAAAATGTACGCTGTGTACAGATTTAGATTGTACGTTTTGTTTTTGTTTTAATTTTAATTTTTTTATATTTCATGCAGTTATCCTTAAACTTCATTAATCACGGAACCCCACATTTCTTTTCTTTTTTCTTTTTTTTTAAATATCTGGTATGTTTGGAAATTTTTAAAGTTAAAAATGAAAAAAAATAATATTGAAATAAAAGTTTCTGGACTACTTAAAAAAAAAAAAAAAGGATTTGTTTGCGAAGTTCGTTAGACACTTTTATTTGATCTAAAAGTTAAGAAATATATAAAACTTTTTATTTTAGTATAAAAGCCAAAATTAAACGGATGTTCTTCGAAAACTTTTTCCCCAAACCTCACTGTTTTCTTTGTTTTCTACTTTTCGAAAGATTTACTTATTAATATATGTATTATTCTTTATTTTTTTTTTTCAGAGTTTATGTGCTGATGAAAGTTGCGGCAAAACACCAGCCGCATCTCAAACTGGTTCAGGTACATCCAAAAATCTTAATATCAATTATAAACGTTTATCTCCAAGACCCAGCCCGAATATTGGATCTAATCGTAAAAGCGTTTCTGAGAACGGAACAAAGACAAAGGGGGCCATGCGTGAGGCTTTTCCCAGCCTCCCGTTTGGTGCCCCAACATTGGAAACAATTGAAGACAATAACCAGGAAAATTCGAACCAACAACAAAACGAACAAGAAACTCAAATTAAATCCAATAATATTTCATCAACATCATCATCATCGACATATCAGCTACAATCAGCGGTGGTGGCAGGCACACCATCATCACCATTTTTGGTTGGAGGAAGTTGTGGAATCATTAGTGGTTCAACTTCGGCACCTGCAACGGCAGCTAATCTGTCGTTGTCAGCATTATCGGCAACAAATACAAAAGGTTCAGCGGTAGATTTAACACGCGCTGGTTGTACTGAAGAATTCACAACACAATCAACAAGAATAATTGAAAGAGAACGAGATAGTGGTCTGTCATTAGATAGTTCAGAAGGTAAAAATGGATAATTATATTGCTTTTTCACTTCATAGTAATGTTACTTACAAATAGAAAAATTATAGAAATTAAATTTTAAGTAAATGTATCCGTAAAATAATGAGAATGGTAAAATTTGTGTGTGATATATCATATAATTAGGTATACCAATTATTCATTTTCGAAAAATTGAATTTAACTAAAAATAACGTAGTTCTTATTGTATAAGTATTACTTTGTTATAACGCTGAAATAAAAAATCGTTATTTCACAATAATTTAAATTTAAAAAACTATATTTTTAAAATAGGAGAAAGAGCAATAATGAAATTTACCGTGAATATAAGTAATTAATGGAAGCTTAATGAAATACTGAACATAAATAATTGATCACCAACAACGATTCCCAAGAGAGTGAAGTCGATTTCTATCTATTTTCTTCTTTTTATTTTCTAAAGGACATATTGAAATTCCAATAATCTTAATCGGCAGGATCTTTCAATGAATTGCTTTGCACAAAATTAAACGAACGCAACATAAATTCGAATCATATTCCAATACAATTCTCCTATACATTGATTTATTACATCATCCAATAATAAAATGAATTTTCAGTTGACATTCAATTATCCAACTGTGCTGGAGACCAATCTTAATTAATTTTATTGATTTATTTTTATAATTATAGTTCAACTGGAAGAATTTGAAAATCAAAGATTAAAAGAAATATAAAACAAGGAAAAGAGAAATATTTAAAGTAATTTAGCTTTACATCATGCAGGTTAAATTCCATTTCTATTTACCGAAAAAAATGGATTTTATATTTTACCTTGACTGATTAAACAAGCACATTAAAACAAGAAAATTAAATTAAGAGGGTCTGTGCCTTATTTCGAGACTTAGAAATATCGCGAAAATTGTAGTTAGTAACTTTGAGAATGACAACTAAAAGACAAAAATCGATATTAATTCATTTTATCTTAAATATTTGTAAATTTATTGCGTTAATCCCATTAATTTTTTCAGACTCTTACTCTATTATGATGCAGTAAGTTATTTTGTTTGCATGTTATATTTCTTACCGTTTCGGAATGAAATTCCCAAGGCACAAATCCGACCTTAAATTACATCTAGAAACCGAGAAATTTCAACTTCATTCTGCCAGCCGTTTTGGTTCGCGTATCTCTATTTTCAAGCATTACAATACTTCATTTTTTGACACATATCTACGGCTGTACATCCTTAAGTTACGATAGAGGCTCAAAATTCTATTTTTGAGAAATCGCTCTTTCGAGAAAACTAATCTTCGAGAAATGTGCTTTCGAGAAAAGGTACGTTAATGAGATTTTATGAAACTGTAATGAGATTGTAAAACAAAATGCAAACAAATTCGCAAATATGTTCAGGTGAGAAAAGTTTTGTGACTTTTTGTTCGTGCCCTTAAAACTATAAAATGGCACTAAAATTAAAAATTAGTACTTAATTAAAAAAAAAAAAAAAAGAAGGAAATTCGCTTTATTATCACTGTTTATAGATTTACTTGTTCTAATGTTTAATACATATTCTTAAAGTCGTCTAAGAACCTATATTTTCATGTCAATGAATCATAAACATAACAAACCAATTTCAAAAATTTGTAAAATATTCACCAGTAAAACCCTTTTATTTTTCATTCGTATTTATTTTGAATAATTAAATTAATGTTGGCACGCAATTTTTTTTTTAATTTCTGTTTATAAAGCCAAATTTTTTATATTCAATTAGCAATAGTAATAATAATTTTTTTTGCTCATATCATGGCCATTTTTCGGAACTGTTAATTAAAATAATTACATATCATTAATTTTCAGTATCAAAACTTAGTGATTGAAAATCAACTTTTATTTATTTCTATCACCTATTTATTCTATCGCCTCCGCCCGACGTATTCAGTTCCTGCATTAAGGCTGTAACAAACTAAGCCAAAAACAAATACTAATCATACAATGTTTACTATATACCATACTTGGCCAAACTGCGGCTCGCGAGCCACATGCGGCTCTCGTTCTTCTTCACTGCGGCTCTAGCAACGTTCGAAAAAATATTGTTAAAAATTGATTTTAAAAAATACGATTTAAAAAAAACCGTTTTCTTATGTAATGTATTGGTTTTCATTATAATTTTTCTTTATAAATAAACATGCATGCGATTTTTTTAAATAAATTATGAATGAAAATAAAGATAAATGAAAATGACAATAAAGACAGTTCGTCGATCTCGTTTTGTTCTTATATTTTAGAAAAAATACAAAAAACTAAAATTTTAATATGTTCAAAGTTAGAAGTCGAAAGCTCATAAATTATCCGCAAGACTATTTCTATTTCCCCGAAAGTACCAAAACGTACTAAAAAAAAGAAAAAAAAAATGCAAATTCAACTTTCTCAAAACTATGTTTTTGCAGTTTCGTGATTTTTGCATGAGACCGACTATATTTAAAACAATTTCTAATTGCGGCTCTCGACAATTCTGATTTTTGTAATTTCGGCTCCTGTCGGGATAAAGTCTGGCCACCCCTGCTATATACAATACTATTACTACTTTAGTTATACACAGGAGTTAAATGGTCACCAAAAAATTAAAAATGGTTATAGTTTTCTGCAAATAAATGCGATTTTTATATTTTTTTAAACTTAACATCATTAGAAGAAATAGAAATAAAAATAATAACAACAAACACAAAGACTTTAATATCATAAAAATTTTCTTTTTTAATTTTCATCAAAATTTTGTATTTAGAATTTTTGTAATAAAAAATAATTATTCCTATTTTGACTAGAATATAAAATTTTACTCTTCTAATGAATTGACATTATCATGATGAAGATATATATATACATCATAATTGCATTCTATTCATAAAAAAAGTATATTTCCTTTTCTATTATTTAAAGCAAACACTTTAATAAAAGTAAATATTATTCTTTTACAAAAAATTATTTTTCCCAAAGGATATTACATAATATTTTATGCTATACCAACACTAATTGTATTTCAATGTTTACAATGAATACATTAGAAACTATGTAAATGTTCATTGCCATGAAACTAATTCAATTTTAGTTAAATCAATAAATTTGATTATAAGGTTAGAATTTGATACAGTGTGCATTTTCGAAGTAAAAATACAAAATATACATACCAACTTAAAAATAACATTATCGTAGATCTGTCACAGAAATATTTTTATCAATTTTAGATATTTGTGAATACAAAAGTTATGTATGTAAGTTATACAAAACGGTCTAAAAGCGCAATGTTTTTAAATGCATAAAATGTTGAGTGGGATTATTTCTTTATTCTAATAATAGATTTATTCGATTTTGTTCTTTATGGTGTTTGGAAACGTATATTCTTGAAAAATAAGTGTCAAATTTGTCAACAGAGAATACTTAAAGCTAAAAAATTGGTTATAACGATTATAACGACCAAAAAAAGAACATCAATGTGACGCTGTTGCTTCCTTTCATTTTATGTGTCATTTTAGCATCAAAAACGTCAAATTGTCGTAATATAGCATAACATTATTTCAATCTTTGTTAAATGATAATTCAGAAAAACATTTGTACTTGCATCCATCAAAACATAAAAGCTATGATAAAAGTTATATTTATATATATATATAGTATGCTAGATGATATAAACTGACATAAAAAAATTATATATGTAGTATATGTATACAAAATATTTAAAAAAAAAATTTATATTATAGGGCATGTTTTCAACTTTTTACATTATATTATTTTATAAAGTAAGGACATAAAAGATTTCAATTTAAAAAAAAAAAAAACAACTTTTCCATAATTTGATTTCAACTGAATTTGCAGTTATTGCTATTTTCTGTTAATTATGTATTTTTTTAATGGAAATACTCCTTTATGACATCATATGAAAACAATAATTAATATGGACATGTTTTTTTTTTTTAATTAAATTACTATTAAACTAATTAACATTATAATTCGAATAAAAACAAAAATATTATTTTTTAATTTAAAATTTTTTTTTTCAGCCAATTTTAAAACAACTTCGTCTACAGTTAATCCTCTTCCTTCACATCCTGGTGATTTAGAAGAACTTCAAAGTGTATTACATTTTCCTGAAGAAGTTGCCCTTAGACTGACCGATGCTGAATATCAATTATTTTACCAGGTACATAAAGTTTCTGAAATCAAAATTAAAGATATTTAATATATATCGTTCGCAAGTCTGGGAAAATTTTTTTAACTTATCATTTAAAATAAATTCTTACACTTTTTATTACCGTAAATATATATAATGCTCACATTTATTACAACTCTATGAACTATGAAACCCAATTTATATAATTAAAGTAAACAGAATTAAAGTTAAATATTAACAAAATTTTATAGGTGCCTCCCTTTGAATACGTTCGAAATGTGATATATGAGCTTCAAAATGAATCTTTATTTGGAACCCAACAACACACCAAACAACAACAGCAAACACAAATTCAACAGCAACAACAAAATATTTCATCGAAAACATCGATTAAAAATTTGCAAAAACGATTTGAAGAGGTGAGTTTATTTAATTTTTTTTATATTAATAACAATATAACTACATGTAAGCGTACATTTTATGGGTAAATATGCAAATTTATTAAGTTGGTTCCGTTGAAAGGTTAATTTATGCTTCAGAACACAATCGATACAATGTTTTGAGCGCTAATATCTTAACAGACTTATGTATAATAAAAAAAGTTAACCTTAATTTACTTGAAATCTAGCAATATTTTAGTTTTGACATAATAAAAAGATTAACATAAAAAGTCGCTCCTACATAATGGAAAATAAATTATTTCACCGAAACAGAAGCTAATTTAAATTGAAGTGTATGCTCTAAAGTGTTTAATAAATAATTCTATTAAAAACATTAATAATTGAATAAAAAAGTTTTTCAAGATAAACATGACCTATTTTTGATCAAACCATATAAAATATTTTGTCACTTCCTAAAATATGTTTCTTCACACGTTTGTTTTATCAAAAAGTTAATATCAAGGGAATAGGTGTAGACAATGGTCAATTCATTCTGTGTATAAAAGTGCATACATAAATAATAATTGTTTTTTGCAGGGCATGGGTATATTTTCTTCTTTTTTTTTTTACATTTTGACACATGGGAAACCCTTATTGTAATCATCATAATATATATAAAACACACATAATAAATACAAATAGTATGCTTGCGGTCGAATTTTAAAACTATAAGTTTTTAATAAGAAAAAGACTTTAATAAAGAAAAACTGTAAATCTTCAAATAATTTGAGTATTTCTATTAAATATTATTCTACATATCTATAATAAAAACCGAGCTCATATAAATAGTTGAATAAAATATTTGAAGTTGTGTTATAGGTATAGACGCCTAAATTATTAATTCATTTAATACATTAAATTTACAAATTGTGTGAGAAGTACTATCATTATCATATATAAATAATAACATTATACAAAAAGAACATTTAATAATTTTTGATCTTCAAAATAAAAACAAAGAACCAACAATAAACACTGCAAAATGGGGAGAAAATGATTACAAAATATGAAATATGTCAAATAGTTGCTAAATTAATAAAATAAGTTTAAACCAAGAAATCTGCTCTTTAGTTAGTGTTAATAAATTCAAAATGAAAGAAGAAGAAATCTTATTTTGATCAATTACATAGCTTCACTTACCAGTTTTTATTAATATTATATCACTACTGTGATTGTGTTCAGTATTTAGTAAAAATTTAATGGATAACTTTTGGAAATTGTTGAAAACAAAAAAAAAAACAACCACTTAACTTTTTATTTCGTTCTTAATGCTATGAAGTTATTTAAATTCTTGGAATTGTCATTGTAAAGCTGAAACATTTTTCAATGTGACATGAACAGATTTACTGAAGTAAATTTCTCCATATAATATATATATGTATATTAATAATAACTGTTATAAGTGGATATTGTTTGAACTTGAAAAGGGTTAAATTTAAATGTCTCTTTTTTTTTTGTTGCTATTATAAACATTGACTAAATTCATGGTTTTATATATGTATATATAAAACTTCAAGTTCAATGACAGATTTATATATCTTGTTTGTTTAAGAACTTTTAATTTTGTTGATATAATTTATATGTTTGACCAAAAGAGAATTTTATTTTGAAATATAAAAAATTTAAGGTTAAATAAATAAAAATATAAAATGTAGAAGAGTGTTTTTTTTCTAAAATTTAATAGAAATTAAACATTCTTATTTTTACTTTTATTGCTGTTATTATAACTTCACTTGTTTATTTAATATAAAGATATTGGCTGACAGCTTATGAACAAGGTACAAGATTTACTTATACACCCAGAAAAAAAAATTGTTAAATTAAAAGATTTTATAGGTAAAATTAACAAAAAATCTTTATAGATTTTGCGCAAAAGGGTTTATAGTTAAATTAAAATTGCAAAAATTGTTAATTCAAAAGACATATTACATTGTTAAAATTAACACAAAATTGTTATATTTAAAATGTTAAGTTGTTATTATAACAATTTTAGCAGTTTGAGAAAAAAATATATTGTTACGGTGCCAAACTGTTAAATTAACTATTCGAAAAATTATTTTAAAATAGTTTTTTGTTTTTTTATTTTTTTGGTTTGTTTTTGTATTTTTTTCGCCTTTTTTTGTTTTTTTTTTTCGCCTTTTTTTTGTTTTTTTTTTGGTTCTTTTTGGTTCTTTTTTTTTTGTTTTTTTTTTGTTTTTTTTTGTTTTTTTTTATTTTTTTTTATTTTTTTTTTGTTTTTTTTTTTAATTTCTTGGTTTGTTTTTGTTTTTTTTTCGCTTTTTTCGCCTTTTTTTGTTTTTTTATTGTTTTTTTTTTATTGGTCACCCATCTAAGTACTATCACTACGAGACGTTGCTTAACCGCTGTGTTCAATGTGCTGTAGAGTCTTCCACTGAGCTATGTCAGTAATATACAACAATGTATTAAATAGAAAATATAAATTCGGTAATATAAACATAATAAATATTTATCTTGTTAAATTAAAGAACTCCGCTCTTAACTTGTCTCGTTAAGAGCGGAGTTCTTTAATGTAACAAGATAAATATTTATTTTAAAAGTGTAGCTTTTTAAATCAACCAAAACTTTTTTTTTAACAATGTCGTATTTACTTTGACAATTTTTATTGTTATATGTACCATTTTTAAATAACAACAAAAACATTATTTCAAAAGCTTTTATTGTCATATTAACAATTGAATGTGTAGTTGTTATAATAACAGAAGAGTTTTTAATTTAAAAGAGAGAATAGTAAAATTTTATTTCTTTCGAATGAAACATATTTAAAATAACAATTAATGTTGTTAAAATCACAATTTTCAGCTTTTATTAAATAACTGTTTGAAACATTTTAAAATAACAAAATGAAATGTTAAAATAAGAAGCATCTTTACTTAGATCAAATATTTATTAGTTTAATTTAAAAAATTTCTCTTTAACATCAACAATTTTTGTTTAACAGTTAAAAACAGTTAAAAATTGTTAATTTAACTAGCATTTTTTTTCTGGGTGTAATCTTATTTGAAATTGTATTGTTCATATTATCTCAATAATATGCAATTATTTTCATTTATGTGTTTTAAAAATTAACTTGATTTGTTATCTAGATAATAATTCTACTTTGATTTTAATTTACTTTGGATATTAGATTTTCAACAAAATAGAATAGATTCTGATTACAACTTAAACATAAAAAATTAAACTTAAACACTTAAACCCTGGGAGCACTTTTATAAAAATTTAAAATTAAAAACAAGAAAAAAAATATTTAGACTCGGTTGAGATCTTCTAATTCCCAAAACGCGTATTTTGGCATTCAAACAATCAAAATTCGACAAATAGTTTCATAGTTATAAGCAATTTAGTGCGAAGGCCGATCGAATGACACAAAATGAAAATTAACAGTCCGATTTTTCATTTTTTGCGGAAAACGGGCTGAACAAGAATGATAAACTGAAAAAAATGGAAATTCAGGTTTTAATCTTTACATAATTACAATAAGATAAATGAGCAAAACCAAAATTAAAACTTTTAGATAATTTTTTTGATCTAAGAGTTCAATTAAGAAAAATCTAAAAAATTGTTATCAACTAATCAATAAACGACATTTTTGGGAATTTTTTTTCACTATGCTACTGACGCACATAAAAATCTGCATACATTTATTTACTCAAAATTATAAAAAACAATTAAAAATGCATTTGAAACATTAAAACGATATATTCTAAAGTATATATATATCTGATACCTATTAATTTTGTTTATCTACTTTAATGTTAATAATTATTGTTATAAAGAAAAGAAAAAACTTTAATTCCTTATGGACACTTAGACAGTGAAAATTGAATGTGCATTAAATTAAAAAAAAATTAATAAATAATATTGTATAGTGACATTTATTATTTATTATTTAGCTTTATTTATGATTTATTTTAAAGAGATAGATCTGTTTTCTCAAATCCTTGACTTTTTCTTTCATATATAAAACTGAAATTGTTTGCGCGTTTAAAATTCATAAAGAAAATGAAAGAAAAAATAAACTTTTTGCTGAAGGACATTGGAAAGAAATTAAAATAGAAATAAATTTATTTCTGTGAAAAATAAAAGATTTTACTTTTCATCTTTTTCATATTCGCTTCACCTGATTGAAAGCTAAAATATATTGTAAAAATATAATATACATATTCCCATTTATGTTATGAATTCTACAAGAAGAATTATAATGTTTCTGAACATTTCAAACTCAATATTGGTGAAATCAATTTAAAGAAAATCCAGATCAATGTGGTAATACACATGTACATATGCTTAAGAATAATGCATTTGGAAAATAGTCTTAAATATCTTAAATAACAATGAATAAATAATATCTTTTGATTATACGCGCAAAACAGGTTATTGCCATGGCAGATTTGCTATTAAAAATTTATTTTGTTTAAGAATATCATTGTCAAAGACTTTTATACCTCAATCCAATTATATACCTCACTTTGAAATTAACCTTCATCTGGAATCTTCGATGTCAAAAACATTTTTTTTTATTAATCTCTGGCATATTATCTGTTGAAAAAAATATAGATAATTGAGAAAAAGAATATAATAAAAATTACAAAAAAAATTTATTTTCAAAATTCATTTAACTATCTCTTAATTTTATTAAAGAAACAGAATATATAGGGAATTGGAACATAATTTATTTGAAAGTATAAAATTATTTTATTATTTTAAGTATATTTATTATCGCCATTTATCTTTTCTTAGTATAACAATCAAATTATAAATTTTCTGTATATGAAGTAAAAGTACGATAATATATATGGGAAATTAAATTTCATCCATGATAATATTAAAATCTTAGATAAATAAAGAAGAATTTTTTTTTTTTTAAATCCAAAAATCCTACTTTTTTTTTTTTAAATCTTTTGGTTTAGTGCAATTTAAAAAGCTGATTTATATTCACTTATTGTTATATCAAAATCAAATAAAAATATAAAATAGGGATGATGTATCACATTCTTGTTGTATATGTATATCGTAAACTTATTTCAATGTCGTATAAATATAAAAGACAAAGTTTCTATGTAAAAGATTAATAGCACAATTTCCGGAAAATCCTTTTGTATTCGCAAAATATATTATAAGTATAAAATTCATTCAAATATAAAGTTAAATTCATGTGATTTTATATTTATAATATTAACATGTTAATGTATACTACATGTTTTATTTATATGAACTAATAATGATCTTAAATTCATAATTCAAATAAAATTAAAACCAGTTGATTATTGTGTTATATGTCTTGAAATATCCTGCATATACAGTATCCTTGTCTTAAAATGGTATATGTTCAGTTTTGAAAATTTTGCATTTGAGCTATTGAATGGCATTATGAATTTTTATTAATGCTTTCTATATAGAGTTATGTACAAAAACAAATAAAAATTTTAACAAACTGAAAATCATTTAACTACATTGCAATGCTGTATCATTATTTGCTCATAAAATAAATAAATACCACATTTAAGGCATTAAAAAAAACCACATTTTATTATTTTATTTGCCTCCAAAAACAAAAACAAAAAATTAAACCTAGAAAATCCTATCAAGTTATAACCTAAATCAATGATCCATTAAAATACCCTAAAGAAATATTCCGATATCCTTTTTTCATTAAAAAAATATCTATAACAAAAAAATAAAAATAAAACTTTCAACAAAATGAACATCCTTTTTCCTACGTTCGCAAAAATAAAAAAATAAAAAACTTAGTCAAATTTTCAACATCCTAATAAATCAAGTTTTTTTTTTGTTTTATTAGTATAACGAAAAAAATACTTGAGCCTCATTTCAAATGATTTCTTTATTATATTTTCCATTTCTTTTGAGTAGACAAAAAAAAAATTATATATGTACCTATATATTATACATTAATTTTTATATATACATTTTAATTTGTATCTATATATTTTGGATATAATTTTTATGAGGAAATTACATAAAATCAATTGATTAATATAGTACCAAAGAACCATAAACAATTTAAGTTTTCCATTTTCATTAGTTTCATATTATTTCACAATAATATTATGAAAACAGAATCCTTCTGTTTTTAAATGGATTAAAAATAAAATTTTACATATAATAAAGATAAATTTATGTTTAACATTAATTTAATCAATCTTTTACTTAAGTGTTATTTTTTCGAGAATGAAATACTCATGTACGTATAAGAATCTAATTCCTTTTTACATTTTTAAAGTCTAAAAATGTCTTAAAAAACTAAATGAATTTGTAGAATTATTTCTTCATTTTTATATTCAACTGAAACACTCTGTACAAATGTTTTTTGAAAGTGGTTCATATTAAATTAGAAAAAATAAATTTAATGTTAATAAATACATTATAAATTTTAATAAAATGCTTACGGAAATTTTTATTTAATCTTATTTCTTTGTTAGATTTATTAAGTAGAAATAAATAAATCTTTCAAATTGCGTACACATATATTTTAAATTGAATTACTTGTGTGTACAACATCTAGTATGTAGACAAATGTATTAACGATATTCGGTAAAGTATTTCATTAGCATCATAATTAATTTGACACGATAATTTTATGCCCTGATAGATTTATGTACAATATAAATTCTATATGGGTATTCAGAATTTATTATATACATAATAATTTCTATGTATAACCATAAATTAAACTGTTTCTTAGCAGTAGACAAAAATATTTAGGTCAAAAAAAGGATGGATGATTAAATCTTAATGTTAATTAGAATAGGGCCAACTGGAAATTACATAAATACGTATTTAGTATCAAAAAAAAAAACTTTCCATTTTATAATGAAAGCATTTTTAATTAGATTTAGGATTAGATAAATAGTCCGCCAAAGGGTAATTTAAACTTTGAAATTTTGAATAAAAATGCGTAAAATTAGATAAAATAAGCGTTTGGGAAATAATTGCATGAATTTAATTAATTTAATTAATTTACAATTGACTAATCCTTATATAATTTTATGTATCTACAAATTTTATTATATATTATTTGACATTTGACTATATTACCATTTATCCGTCAATATTGGATAGATAACTAAAAATACCTAAATTTTGTTTTTATTTATTTCTAAATTAAATTTCTTTACTATTCAGTATCTATTTCACTCTTAAATATCAAAATTATCAAGAAATTTAATATCCTTTTTTTTAATTATTACGATGGCAGGGATTCAAGTGGAAACAAATATTGTAACACTTTAATTAAGAGCTTAATTGGTTACAAAAGAATAAACGTTTAGTTATCCTTAATTAATGACATGAAAATCAAAACAAAGTATTTTCTTAAATTATTTGAGTGGGTATCTTTCAAAAGTTTGAAACTTTCTCAGAAAAGTTTCAGGTAAACTTTTCTTTTAAATTATTTTACCAAAGTCATTAATAACAGAAACATTCGTATATATGACCGATTACTAGATAGCAAGCAAAAGTCAACCATGTTATAAATATTTTATTTATATTATATATAAATGAAAGTACACTGAGAAGAACTCGGTGTTAAAATAAAGCAGAAAGATTATAATTAAAAACTGTTTTTTGGTGGTATGTACTAGCTTAAACTTATTATTGAATATATATAATTACCTCGTCCAAAAAGTAAATTGATTGAACACCGAAGTCATAGGTTAATATTATACAAAAAAAAATTTCAAAAAAATTGCCTAAACTTTTATCCCGAATATTGCTATTATTCCACGAACTGGAATTAAAAAGTAAATGAACGAGCTATTTTCGCTTGATACGACAAATATCTAATCTTGCTAAAGTAATTTACAAGTTGGATTTGATTTATGAACATTGCAATAACGAATGATATTTATTTTTTCAGTGTATTAATATTTATCTTATTCCATAAATCGTTTTATGTATGCAGTAAGTTTCATATTGGTACATACACAAAGTACATTGCATTTATACGTATTTAAAGATATGGGTCCGTTATCAATTTTTGACAAAGAAATATTAAAACTTTTTCTATTCAAAAAATTACTTGATATTTACGATTTTTTTTATATCTTTTGAAAAAATTAATTTTGAAATCTGTTAAGGTGCGTCCACATATGAATCCCTCGAGTGATTTGAATAAATTCTAACTTCTTTAAAGTCTGAAATTTCCGAAAGTTTTTCCGTTAAATGAAATTCTATTAAAATATCTATTAAAATAATAGTTGACGGGTCGTTTAAAAAAAACCTTACGGGCCCCATGTTTCGGATTCGTGATACTTGAACATCGAAGATATACACAGATAACATGATATAGAACGGTTAATTTAATAATTTATAAATGAAAAGAAACTATCATCCTTTTTAATATAAAGATTTCTTTTTATTATTTTGTTTAGTTCTAATTAGTTTACTTTAGTTTCTAATTTAATAATATAAAAATTAAATCAAATTCATAAAGACTCTTTAACTTTTTCCTTAATCTAATTACCTGCTTTTTTTTTTTTTTGGTATAAACTATAAAGTGATATTTACGAGAATTTAAATTACGTCAAGATTGAAATTGAGCATAATAAAAATATCAAAAAAGATATAATTGATGATTTTATTATTGATTTTTATTATTGATAAATTATGTTGATTGCAATTGTTATCTTATTATTTCAGGTTGTATATTGGGTTTATCATTTAATAACGTCACAACAAACATACGAAGACCGCAAAGCCGCATTTGCATGTTTACTGAGAGCTGCTCTAACATGCTGGAATATAGGAAATTTTAATGGTGCAATGGAAATAACTGCAGGATTAAAGTAAGTTTCTAATTTATTTGCAATTTAGTTAGAATCACCGCAATCAATTTTAATGTATTTTGATTTATTTCACTGATCTTATGAACATAGTTTTTCCCTTCAAGTTAAACGAGTGGCTCATCTGCTCAGAAACGTCACTCCATTGAAAATGTATAATTTTTTATATTAGGAACACAATTGTTGTTTAGCGCTAGCCTAGTATTTATTCATAACATTTAAGAAATAAAATAAAAAAGGGGACAAAAAAGCATATAATTTTTAAAATTTAATATGATTCGTACATGTTTCAGTCATGCAACAGACTTCACAACAAATCTTCAAAATTTGGCAGACCAATTGATGTCTGCGTAAAGAATTCTGTTTAGTGAAAATTGTCAAATAAATTTAAATTTAAATTTTTGATAGAATGAAAACATATTTTTGGTATAAATGATATTCAGTACACAAAATTGTAAATAATTTTGGCTAATACTTATATTTATTACTCATATTTGGGTTTTAGCATTTGCAAAAAAAATCAATATTTTAAACAATTCATGCACTGGAGAAAAAAAACTTGGTGGAAAATCTTAGCATCAGGCTTAAACACAAGTATCGCGTGTCGCTTGGCGAATTTTACATATAAGATTTTAGCTCTAAAGGCTTATAAAGACCAGCTCATTCAAGAACTAAGCTAGACATTGTTAAATATAATTTTTAATTATTAAATTGTAGACAACATATTTCAATTAAAATATTCCAAACTTTCATTCTTTCATTATTTAAAAATAAAAAAAAAAGTCTTTATTGCGAAAGACCTTTTCGAAATTATAGCTGCGGCAGCTATCTGTTTTTTCAGTGTACACAATAAAATAATTGTTATAATTTCAAATTATATTCTTACAAACTAGAAGCACTTGACCATGCTGATGAAATAAATTTTTTTTTAAACATTGGAGAATGCAAACATTATATCCAAATTATGAAATGATATGGTCGTAAAATATAAAATTAGAGAAAGTAATAAAAACAAAAAACTTTCAAATGTGAAGGGTTTAACCAAAAAAGAAATTGAAATTTATATCATTTTCCCTTTTATATTTGGTAAAATTTTCATGTTTAAGTTTTCGTGTACATTTTTATATTTAACCTCAAGAGTAATTTAAATAATTTCTATTTTGAATAGTTGCAAGTTACTTTTTTAGCCAAAATAAAAAGAATATGAAAAAAGAGTTTTTTTTTTTAATTTCTGTGAAGTACAGTGTTTGTAGCATTAAAAAGGGAAATTCTTGCTCAATCTTAATGATACAAAATATATTTAATTTTATTTGTTTAAATCAATCTATATAATTAGCATAGATGTGTTTTCTAATTTTTTGAATACATCGTAATCCATATTATAATTTACCGAAATGAGAGATATCTCTTGGGATTTATATAAGCAAATAACACAAATTTTGGTTAATTCACGCATTTATTTAATTGCATATATAAAAACAATCTATTTTAGTTTCTTTATTCCTAAAAAAAATTCTCATTTAATTTCAATTTCGTCCTTTTTGAATAGTAAGTAGGTACACCTATTCTGTTTTGGCTTGAAATTTCTTAACTGCCTTTTAAAACTTTATCAAACCACATATAAAACAAGTTGAAATCTCTTTTCATTTCGAAACTTTTCATTTTAAGAAAAAGCTATAAAAGGGAAAAATTATAAATTAAAATTATATTTTTATACAAAAATATACAACATTTTCTGCTTGAAGTAAAATATAAATTCATCTTAGAGATAAAGGTCAAAAATTTCAATTTCTTTTATTGGGCAATTTTTATTTGTGGACGGGTTGAAGGTATTAATGAATTTTTTTTTTGCGTTTTTCTAATGGTTTTAAAAAAATGATGGCTAAAAATTAATTATAATTAGGTGCGCTATTCTTTTATACAAAAGTAACTATTCATATATAACGACGTACATATATAAACTTTCAATAATTTTCAATTTTAATTCTTTTTTTCTTACTGTGCGGTAGTCGGACTTGAAAGTGTCAAGTTTGTGAAAGAGCAATATTTTCATTTCGCAAAACTTTCAATTTATTTTACTTTTTTTTCTTTTTTTGCTATCGTAAAGTAATCAGAAAAGTAACTAAAAAGGAATACGTATAGATTCGAAAATTCATAACCAGATAAAATGACAAATTACTAAAAAAAAAAAAATTCAAATCCAAAAACGATTTCTTATTCAGAGAAATATTTTCGACAGATATTCAGATTAAAATTTAACAAATCCATAGGTTAAATTTTGTTTCTATATCGATTTCGTATTTTATTTTAATATTATTTAGTTGATGGATATATAATAAATGATACAAAATCGTAAGTCACTACTATCGTAAGTGCAGAATATTTGCTCTCAATTTCACTTGTGAAAAATTTAAAATATCATGACCACAAAAATTTTATTTATGTTCTTCTCTTCAGTTATTTGAAGTTAAATATTAGTAAAAAAAATAAAAATAGATTGGCTATAGAAAACACAAATAGTACTCACAATTCAGAAATCAAAAGTAAAATATAATTTATTTTTAAATTTTTTGATTTTAAATAAACACTATATACCCGATCCTCCATTGATTGTTAAAAATTTTTTAAATTTGTGCAAATTTATTCGCCTTATATATATCCTATTTATTTATATATATTTTTCGGAATTTTTATTTTGAATAAATTTCCAAAATAAAATACATATATTGCAATTTAGAAATTATAATGTTAACATTTCGAATTATCATTATTATTATGTTAAATAACAATGCATTAAAATTTAGGCATTCTCAAATAAATAATTTTATATCGCTTTAATTTTAAAAATATGCATTTTACAATTTATGTATGCAAAAAAAAAGTATGTATGTATATGTACAATGTACATTGTATTCTAAAATATGTCTACAATGTACAATATAGTATTATTCAAATTTTCTAAGAAACATAATACATAGTATTGTATATAATACATAGTATTAGTATGGTATTTATAAATTATGATGTTGCGTAATAAAATTTTTAAATAATTTTTTAAAGGAAAATTTTCAATTTAAGTTATTTAACGAATGCATTTTAAAATAATTATACAGAATTTAATAATTGAAATCTGAAATATTTATTTTTAGGTATATAATTATTAGTAAAATTTACATTAATCATTCCTATTGTGTATGAATGTTTGATAAATTTCCTATCATCAAATTTATCTCATGTATAATTCTTAATCATGATAGAATTTCTGTAACAAGTTAAATTTCAATGTAATATAAACATTACACAGCATATAGTAATATGTACTCAAAATCCAGTTTTCTATAAATTTAATTCAACATATATAAAATAAAAGTTCTCTGCTATAGAAGTATGCATAGAAAGGGAAAATATAGCTATCGCAGCTACAATTTTCAGTATATCTAACGATACAAATAAATACGGCTAAGATATCGATTTAATAAGGAAATCTGATTTATTTTAATTGAAAATCTTATTATAATATATATAAACTAAAGTTAACTTGAATGTTTTTTAACAAGAGTATATTTTATTTAAACATAGATTAAATTTTTATTCAGAAATTTAATGTCTTTCAATTTCAGTATAACTTTTAAATTATTCCAATTTTAAATATTATAATGTTTATTTTACTTTTTTTTTTCTTTTTTTTTTTGCCTTCTCAAATTTAAATTAATCCTTAAATTACAAGAAAAATAAACTTTTTGCTAATAAAATTTTCAAATAGAACCCATATTTTTTTTGTTAAAGTTAAAGTTTGAACAAAGATTTTGATTTTCCCTTCCTTCAATTCGTTTTATTTTAATTACAAAATAAATATAATAAATTAAACAAAAATAATCAGAAAAAAAAAATTTATATATAATTTTAATTGTCAGCATTATTAAAATTTTGCAGAAAAATTAATTTGAAAATGTTTCATTTTCTTTTGTCTAATTCTTATTTTTATTTATACATTTTTTTTATTTTGTTATTAGTATTATTATTATTTCGTATTTAGATTTGGAGCGAATAATATTATTACGAATTGCGGTGTTCATTGAATGGTTTGTTAACAAAAATAAATAACTCTTTACTAACTATCTGTATTATTTTTAAAAAGACACTAATAATTTCTTATATAAACATAAATATCTTTACTATACAGAAAAACAAATTTCGAATTATTTAACTTTTAAGCAATTTATAATTGTAATATATGTATTGTATATGAAAAAAATACATTTTGGACTATATAGTTTTTATATATTTAATAATAATGTCAAGATTTTGATATTGCCAGAAAATAAAGCAACTTTAGCTACAGTCATTTTGCTTTATTTTAAAACTGATTTCCACCGAATATTTTTTCCAGTATAGAATCGACCGAATTGTAGTTTTGGAAATAATATTACAATTAAAATTTTCACAATTTCAATTCTTTTAAGCTAAGAATCAATTTGCAAGAACTACTTGAATCTTTTAATAATGTTCATAGAAGTATAAGAACTAAAAATCATTTTGCTTACAATAAAAGATTACGATTCATTACTGTGAAAAAAAAACTGATAACTATAATCTTCAAATAAAACATCTGATTATTATTTTCGTTTTTTTTTTTTGTAACAAGAATACAAAATTAAATAAGGATTGAAAATACAAGAAAAGCTTTATAATCATTCATTTTTGTAACTCTTTACACATGGATCAATTCACTTCAAACAAAATAAGGTATATATATTTTACTTAATATAATCATTATAAAAACAAAAGAATTTTCTTTCAATACACAAAAAAAAAAACATAATTAATGTTATTTTATAATTTCCTTCAATTTACTGAAAATAAAGAAAAAGTTTGCCTTTTATGAATATACTTTTAATTCAATGTATAGCTTTTAATAAATAAGCATTTTAAAGATATTTTATTTGATTGAATTTTGCAAAAAATATCTTCAAGATATAGATATTAAAAAACAAATCTTTGTTTTTATCATAATTTACAAAAGATAAACAATTTTATCATCTCATTAAAAATTATTGTATATTTTAAATTTGAAGGTAAATTCTTCAAGTATATAATAACAAATTAATTAATTTGTTATATATAGGATAATGTGTGGCAAAGCAAATTGATTAACAAATTAAAAATTTAGGACGCTATTTTGAGTGCCTAATTGAAATAGTACGTAACTTTGAACTCAATCATTAGAAGAATATACTAATATGAACTTATACACATATAAAAAGATTACCAAAATTAAAGTTAAAAAAAAAAATAATTACAAAAGTTCATAAAATAAATTTTCTTTTCAATTTAGTCTGAAAATGAATTCACAATTCAGTATACCGTTTACATATACATAAATTACAAATACTATAATATTTCATTTGATAGAAATATTTTTTCCACAATTTACAAAACTTATATTTTTATTAATAAGAAATTTCAAATTTAATTTATTGCTTGCGGCAGTAAGTTCAACAAACTTGCAACCACATTTTAATATCAAAAAATAATGAATGATTAATTGTATTTGAATATACCATGTTTATAATGGTGGTGCATAAAATTTATCATTAAATACAATTTTTTAGCCAGCGAAAGTTTAGTGACATAGTTTCACGTCTTTTTAATGAAGACCAAAAATAGTGATAGAAAATTTTTGAAGTTTAACTTCTTTACCGAGTTATTGTTAAAAATTTCATGCAACGAAAAGGGGAAATAATTCAACAGAGCCAAGCGACAAATAGGAAAGCAGTGCAATATGAGGTAGTGTAGCATGTAGATAATAGCAATACTATACATACTAAAATAATAGTGATGAAGGCGTTGAAAAAAAAAGTGTTATTGGCGAAAAAAGGTTTTTCGTTTTCATCGGAGGTCTAAAGCGTGTTCTCAATAAATAATTTCTGTTAATTTATTAAAAAATAGTAATTTTTGATTAATAAATTGTAATTTCTTGATTAATAAATAGTAATTTTTTGTTAAATTTTAAAAATAAGTTTCTGATGTTCCTTAAATCGACTAAGACTCTAATAAATAATTTCCGATATACATACTGTAATTTTCATCAGAATCTTTTTAAATTTATAAGTTATCTAAAGTTTGTTTGAAAATAGTTTGTATCCTACATCATTTTAGCATCAAACGATTAAACTTGTGTAATTTAATAGTGTATAAGCATTTCACTTGCCGACGATCTACGGATGGACATTGCAGTCCGTGTTTCTTTTTTCATGGAAAAAGGGGCTTAAAATACTATTTATAATAATTCAACTATTTTTCGTTATATTAAGTGAGAAAACAAATATAGAATAAATCTAAAACAAAAAGTTCAAAATAGAAATAATGTATAGCAAACAAAACATCAATTTTTCTATTACTCTATTTTGCAATTTTATTCAGATTTTAATAATTGTTTTCCTTTTTTTACAAAAAACAAAAATTTTAAAAACTTTGAAGATTTTATGTACAAAAAAAAAAAAAGGAAATCAACAAAATAAGATAATGTTTAAGACAGAAAATTAAAATGAATTTTTCCTATTGAAAAGTTATGAAATAAAATTTAATCAGTAATAATAAAATTCTCAAAGTTTTGTTTTTAATTTTTTTTTTTTTAATGAATTTCTTATAGTTTGTATTCTCTTCTGCTTTCGCGGAAAACTAAGAATAATTTTTTGTTCAGTTAATTCTGTAAAAGAAAATAAATTTATAACACTTAAGGAAAACTTAAAAAAAAAAAAAGAAAACTTTATTAAGTAGACTTTTATTGGTTTCCAAGTTGAAAAAAAAAATTATGATAACATTATTCCAGCCTTACAGCTCAATTCACTTCTTAGAAGTGCAATTATAATAACTTAATAATAATTTTTATTTTTTATTTTATTTCAATATTTTTTAGAATTGGCTTATAAAAAAAAATAATTTTATTAATGCTCATAAAATTAATAATATGTAAATAGATAAAATTTAAAAATCTTTTCGAATATGGTTTTAAAAAGAAAAATTAAATAATTTTCATATTAATCAATTACATACATAATATTTTCAACTGACACATAATATTCTTAACTGATTAATGCATTTTCTTCAACACTTCCATAAGATGAAATAATTATTGGAGCGCGGATTATACATCACAGATTTAAACTAAATTATATCATCACTTTTTATTTAAAATTCAACTATAAGAACTGAAATGTTAATTACAAAAAACTAAATGAAAAGATATTTTTCACATTACAAAAAAAAATACTATGCATATATTATATAGATAGATAGAGGAAAACTGAGATAAATTAAAACTAAAAAGTCTCATCATGATCTCATTATAAACTATAAACTAACTTTTAACTATATACCAATGTAAGTTAATAAAAATAATATTAAAAAAAAAAAATATACAGAGGCATGTAATATTCTTGAAGTGTTAAATAAATTTACTCTTTTTTATTAATGTATGTAGTATGTATGTAAATACGAAAAAAAACATACATGAAAAACGAAAAAAAAAAGAACAAAAAAAAAAGAAAACATTTTCTTATGCAACATCGGGGAAAAAACTTTTGCATGACTGAACAAACACGTAAATTAGTTTCAAAAATAAATTTCACAACTTTTTTTTCTCAACTTCCTTTTTTTTTTTCCTTTTTTTGAAAGCAATTTAACATTTTTAGTTAGAAAACAAAAAAAAAAAAATCTACCTATAATGAAAATGTTCAACATCCTTTTTACAGTCAAAAGCAATTTACATTCTAAGAGTTCACTAAAAAATGAATGATGATTGTTAATTTCATTTTGGTGCGCAAAAAAAAAAAGAAACAAACTTCAGGCTTACAGGAACATAATTCTGATTAAAATCATTCATATAACATATGTATATCGTATAAATAAATATACTCTTATATATCTTTTCACATAGATATTTTTATCAGCACCTACATAAATTTCAAGCCTTATACAATGTATAAAAACAATAAGCATTCAAAGCATCTCGTAAGCATAAAAATTATAACAAATGCAGGAAACTATATAAGAAAACTCCTCTAGCAAACTTAAAGATTAGTCTGTAATATAGAAAACAAAAAAACATAATTTAATTATAAAATTACATTAATTTTATAATTTATATTAAAGCAAATTTTGCAAATCAATGCAGTCCCAAATGTGAGACAAGACAAGACGGCTTGCAATTTATGTCGATAGTGTTTTTATATAAAACAATATTTCCCATTTAAAAGTGTACTTAAAAAATAAAACAAAAATAGTTTGTCTTTTCGATTTGGAACATCAAAACATGTTAATTTTAATTATAAGTAAAACCATAAAAAATTTATACAAGTTAAAGTAGTTTATACTATTACTATATTTATTTTCCATCAAAAGCTTTTATAACTTATGTTCTTGAAGTTTATTTCTTCATTCTAAAAGTTAATTTTATTTGTGTGCAAAATTTTCTGTTTGATGGTAAAAGCAATTTACATTTTTAAAGATTTTGAAAATTTGAAGGCAGCAAACATGAGAGAACTTATATAGTGAATATTAAATATACGATAATGATCTAAACCAAAGTTAATCTGAAGTTAATTTAAAATTAGCATAAATATTTGGAAATTAGTCAGAATTAAAATAGTTTATATATTTTTTCAATCTGACTGAATTAGGAAAATTTCGTAAATAAGTTTTAGTTGTTTAACACTTTTTTTCCCCTTCCTGTAGGCATAAAAAATTTATGTTTTAGAATTACTACAACCAAATTTTGTTGTGATGATGTGAAAGTTATTGAAAGTTAATTTTACTTGTATAATTTTTGCATTTTATTTTTCTTACCCTGTAATAAGTCTTTGCCTAGTGTGCGTGCTTTCATTACATTGCGTGAATGTAAATTTTTAAGTTTAATATGAGATGCTATATACAAATTAGAGACTCAGTATAATGTACTTTCGAATTACTTATACTCAAAGAAATTTATAGTCAATGACAATAAAAACTAAAAAAGTGATTTATATTCTTTAATTTTTTTTTTACATATAATAAACAATTAAAAATTTCTTATGATTCTAACAGAATTTTATATTGTACGAAAAGTTGAAAACAAGTGAACTGGTGCGTTATAATGGATCTTAAATTATTAACTTTTTATTTAGATATTATAATTAACTTAATTTAAATTATGATTTTAAATCTTGAATAATAATAATAAAAATTTTTTTTTTCTCATTATTCTATATTTTCAGGTAAGTTTCCCACAATGAAAAATTATAATTACATTTGCATAATTATACACATTATACGTAAGAACTCTTTAATATTAATGTTATCTTTACTTAAAATCAAATTTCTATAGAAATTAAAGAATCATAAAAATTATATATAATAAATTTTTTTGATTTATTTTACTTTCAAAAAATAATTAAACCAGCAATAAAAGTTGTTCATATTATTCATATAACACAACTTATTTAAAAAAAAAAAATTAAGTATAATTTAAATATTTAGACAGAGTTTGAAATACTATCTAACTGGATAATAGAAAAGTATAAGTTATTCAAAAGTATATACAGGTAACCATAATAAATTTGATTATTAAATTATTTAGTTTTTAAAAACGATGAACTATGCATATTTTGTGTTTATTTATTAGTTTTAATTTATACAGTTTTATTCATAATTATATGTTTATGAATAAAATTATGCAACCTGAGGCATTTGGAACAATTTAAAATTTTTATTTCGATAATAGTAGATTACAATACATGTTAAGAAAATTTGTTATTCTTGCGAGTTGTGTATACACACAAACACATAGACACGAGTCATGTTTATATCACGAGACCGAAGGTCGAGTGATATAATATTGACGAGTGTCTATGTGTTTGTGTGTATACACAACGAGCTGTAACAAATTTGATTAACATGTATTGTATACTGGTTTAATGTGCATGGGAGAGGTAGTTGCAAAGAGAGAATATAGAGATAATTTATAATAAAAAATAAAGATAAAAGAAATGGAGGGAAATATTCCACGTTAATCATTCTTTAATTTCCCTTTCTTTTACAGAAAAAAGAAGATTTGGGAAATATTCCACGTTAATTTTTCTTTAATTTCTCTTTCTTTTACAGATAAAAGAGGATTTGGGAAATATTCCACGTTCATTTTATTTATTTTATTTCTTTCTTTTAGAGATAAAAGGAAAAAAGAGAAATATTGTGAGTGTGAGTGATATTATTTTTGTTTATAGTATTACGCAGTTCAAAATGAAGAATGTAAATACAATATAGAGCAATGTAAATACAATTTACATCACAGGGAAATGTAAATACAATTTACATTCCTCTATAATTGCATGTGTATTGATTTACCATTTACCGAGCTAAATTTGCGAATGTAAATACAACTTACCGAAGCCATGCGCACTAAAATACTTTTAATTTAAAATTAAACTAAACTTTCTTCAAATAAAAATTAGGGATATGTATTGTGTGGGCTGGACTTGGACATGTATGTTCATATAAATGTATATTTATTTCAATTTATTTCAACAATAGTGGTTAGGACTATAGTTAAGTTTTCTAATGATCAAATAATTAAAAAATTAATTCTTGCCGTACTCAGTAATCGTTAAGGCAAATGAATACAAATAGTACGAATAGTACGAATAGTAATAAAATAACATACCATAAATAATACACAAACATTTTTATCAACATTTATTCACATTCAGAACTAACTTTTATATTAAATGGACTATTTTTAATATCATTTGCAAAATAAAAAATAACAAGAGATCTGAAAGAATCTTCATCGCTTCAATAAAAATACCATTTTTTTTTTAGAATTTTGAACAAACTTATTTCAATATTAATTTAGCCTTATTTGAGACTTTAATTGGAATCCATGTAGTTATCGTTGATTATTATTATTTTTTTTATTTGCCACACCTTACGAATTTATTTTTTGTTTTTCTCCGAAAAATTCAATTCAATCTAATTAAATGGAAAATTCTTCATCAACCTAATGTTTACAAAAAAAAAAATTAAATTTATATAAACAAAAAATGAAACATATAACCTTATTTTTTTTCATTAAATATCATTACCAATTCCTACTTTTTTTTTTTTTTATTATTTTAATTTTCTTCGGTTTTTTAATTTAATCCCAATGGGAGAGAAAAAAGGTCATGACCTAACAACACAAATCCTTTTTTAATTTAAAGATAAACAAAAAAAAAAAAAATGAAAATCCAAATACAAAATAAAAAAAAAAAAAAAAACAGAAATATAACTACAAGGTATACGATAAATTGTAAACAGAAAAATCAAAACAAAAAAAAGAAAATAAAACGTAGAATTTTCACCAGACTAATGAAAATGCTGGTGCATCTTTTTTCGTATGCTTTTTTTTTTACTCTTTGTTTGACCGGACATCATAATTTTTTTACGTTCCTTTTTTTTTTTTTGTAAATTTTGGTTCCTATATTATTTGTACCTGTCATTGTATTTCTTTCTTTATAAAATAAAATTTTTTTATTTGCTTTTTGTTGTTATTATTTTTATTATTTATAATCTACCTTTGTTGAATAATATAATTTATATGGGTTGTTAAAAACATCTAAAAAAAAAAAAAAGTTAATATTTATCTAACAACAAAAAGTTTTCTCCTTTTTTTTATTTAAAATTAAAGAATAATAAAATAATAATAAAATTCATTGTTTTGCGTTCATGGGAATTCTAATAATGATGCTATATAAAAATAACGTGACATTCCTTTGCATGGTATATCTATAATAGAGAGCTGGCATTGGCTTAGATCATCACGATTTTGTTTTTCTTCATTTTATGATGGCTTTTAAAGAGATAAACCTAAAGATAAATGAGAATTGAATTTAAGTGTGGAATATCGAACTCGGTTTCTTTTTAAACATCTCATTGCAATTTTATTGAATACAAAATCGAAACTTTCGTACTACCGAAATTTTGTTGTTTCATCAATATCGACTTTCATTTTATTTTCTTTAAAATTATTTTTTGTATATACAAAATAAAAACGAAGAATATGATTATTGTTTATAAAAAAAAAATGTATCAAAAATTTGTTTTCATCTTGATAATGATATTCTTATGTCAAATGCATATATAATAAAAATGTTCTTAATATTTCAATAATACATTTATATAGATATTTTTACTTTAACATTTGTAATGTCTCAATATGAATATAGAGAATATTATATTGGTTTAACTTTAACTTTAGCTACATTATTTTTGTAATGGGCTTTATTGCATTCGTTAAGTTAAAGTACATTAAAAGTTTTATAAATTACTTTTTGATAATATTAATACGATATTACCTATTTATAATAAACTATAACACAACATTGATTTGTGATATAAGATTTTTTAATATTTTGCTTCTGGACATTAAATAAAACTTATTATTGAAATGGACATTACTAAAACCATATACCATATGGTATATATATATATTTAATATAGAGATGCATTACTATGTGGAAAACTTTTTTTTAACATATTACATAAAACAATCTCTTAGTTTTTTTTAACTATATCGTTTACTGCAAGGAAAACTTTTAATCCAATTATTATCTCCTTGAACAGAGATTGTATAAAATATGGAATTTGTTATATTTAAGCAATGTATATTTTGAATATATGTATATGGGTAATAAATATTGAACTCTCTAGGATAAAACAAAAATTGAATAAATATTTTATTATATGCTCTTGTATTGTGGTTACACAAATTTATATATACATATTGTGCAAAAGACAAATAATGGAAAAATTCCAAATTACTTTTTTATTGAAAAAGATGTAATTTTTTTCCAACTTTTTTTTTTTTTTTTTTTTTTTGTTTTATATAATTAACATTAATATATGTGTAATAACTGACAAAATCCCTTCGAGATTATTACCAATGGTCGTAGAATTATTTATATTCCGAAATGGCTTTCTTTTCTTGACGGTGTATAATCTCCAAAGGCACCGATTATATGGCTGACATGAAATAACACGACGTAATAACAGTATAATATTTATGGAAAGAAAAAAAAAAAAAAATATTTCGAGAGTGTGTTGTAGATAAAATCAAAATTTTCTCATAAATAGTAATGGCCTTAGACTCAAAATTTAATTCCAAATAAGGACAAAATAATAAATTTGTGGGCTATAATAAGTATTTGACTGAACATTACCCAAAAAGTATAGGGAATTGATCTATGCTATTATACAATTTAAATACATCTTTAAACGAATTTTAACATGGATTCTTATGTAACAGAATTGATTTGATCAAAACCTTAAAATACAGTTAAAATATATCTTGTATAATTTTTATTACTTTTTTAACGACATTGTCGAAAATTTAATCCTTTATTTTACTTTCATTTTAAAATTAATTCGTTTATAAATATATAGTACAATGTAGATAATATCATAAAATATATTATCTCTCTCATAAAATATATATACTCTGTTACTTCTATATTATACCATTATTATATAATTTTCAGACAAATGTGTTGCAAAGTTAATTTAGTTTTCGAAAAGTGTAAAAATATAATTTAACTTAAATTAGTTTCTATCGTAATGAAAATTTATATTTTACAAAATTTTTCTAAATTCAATTACAATTACTTAAAAATGCATATTAAAACTTATTGTAAATATATAGCACTCTAGTATTGCATCAGAAAATATATACTGTAGTAATTTACCATTTTAAAGTATTGCAATGACTTTTTTAAAAACATTCTTCAGATTATCGTTATTTTTCAAAGAATAAATTAAAAATTCATTTCATAATATCTTTCTTCTAAAATAAGTATACGATTAATAGAAAAAGAAAATTTTCGTTATACCTAACGATTCTTTTAACTTAAAAATTTACAATACAGTAGTTTTAAAAAATAGTAGAAATGAACTATATATTAATGAGAATACGAATATAAATCTGGGCTAAAGAATAATTTGAATGATATCGGGAACGAAATAATTGGTATTACATATTTTATTAAAAATAAATTCACAAAATTTACAAATTTTTATTTAATACAACTATTCAATTTAACGTAAAATACTATTATACTATATTATTTTTAAAAAATCCATTTATGAAATTAAAGACATGCAGAAACTTTATAAAGTTAGTAAGCCCTTGAAACGAATAGTAGGTACTGATCACAAAATTAAAAAACACTGATACTCATTTTTCTTTTCAATCGTACACTGTACAATACAAGGTATATCGTAAATGTAGATAGTATATTATACAAGTTTGTTATAATATCTTTCTTCTAAAATAAGTGCGATTAATAGAAAAAGAAAATTTTCGTTATACCTGACGATTCCTTTAACTTAAAAATCTACAATAAGTAGTTTTAATTTGCTTTTTTCTTCATTTAGTTTTAATGCTTATTTTAAGAAAAAAAAAAAGTAGAAATGAACTATATATTAATGAGAATACGAATATAAATCTGGGATAAAGAATAATTTAAATAATATCGGGAACGAAATAATTGATATGATAAAAATGAATTGACAAAATTTACAAATTTTTATTCAATACAATTATTCAATTTAACGTAAAATACTATTATACTATATTATTTTTAAAAAATCCATTTATGAAAATAAAATACATGAAGAAGCCCTTAAAACGAATAGTGCTGATCACAAAATTAAAAAACACTGATACTCATTTTTCTTTTCAATCGTACTCTGTACATGGTATATCGTAAATGTAGATAGTATATTATACAAGTTTGTTATATATGTGAATATTCTAAATAAAAATAAATAAAGTTATATATATTTAATGAACCGAAAATAAATTTCTTTTTTATTTTGAATAACTATTTTTATTTTTTCTTTTCTTGAATTACAATTTTGTACATTTTTTTTTGTTAATATTTATTTTTCATGTCACAAAGTAAAAGTAGAAAACTATAAACTTTTATATTTATTTTAAAAATCAAATTTATTTATTTATATATTTTTTTTTTCAACGTCTCAATAATCTAAAATATTTTTCTCTAATTGAACATCGCAAAAAAAAAAAAAAATAGTAAAACAGTCAACTTCCGTAAATATCACTCTTAAAATACAAAATAAAATATATATGTTACATTCATATTAATAAACATAATATTTCTATACTCATATTTATATAGTTATAAAATAATTTATAGAAAAATAAAAACATATTGCATCTTTTTCTTTAAAACTCAATAGTATTTTCGCACATTTAAATTTACATTTTGATTTGTAAATATTTACGTATATATTTATTCATAAGTCTTCTTCTCGGAAAAAGTACATATACACTTATAAATTCTATTTTCCATTATGTTTTTAAATTTATCTAACCTCGAATTCATCAATGTCACCATGAGCATTGAAAAAAATAAAATAAAAATAAATAATAAAATAAAATAAATAAACAAATAAATAAGAAGAAAATCAAATCTAAGCAATTTCTATTCATTTTAAAATACGAATGAATATGTATATATTTTGTGTGATATATTGAGTATATATATATATGTATAATTGTATATATTAAAAAAATAATATGGAAATATAGATAAATGTTGCCATTAGATTTTATTTTATTAAAAGTCGAATAAATTTTTTTTTTTTTAACTTCAATCTTAAATAATTTATATCTCTTTTTTCATTCTTAAATTTTATTCAAAATTTCCTAATTGAATTCAATTTTATGTAATGACATAACGAATTTATTTTGTCTATTATTTTCGGCTACAATACACATATAATGTTCATATCAGATTTGAAATCAAAGGGCTTCATAATAATACTTTTTATTTTGATTACAATTGAAAGTATAAAAGATTAATGAATAATAATTTGGAAAGAAAAAATAATAATTTTTTTAAATAATTTGATGAATAAAAATATTGTATGATTTAATTTATGAATTTTATTAAATGTTATCAAATATATTAAATGTTATCAAATATCTTATAGTTTTATGTATATATTTTATTGTCTACCAAAGAGTAAAAAAATGTTTGTATTTCAAAACCAATGGAAAGTGTCAGTAAAAGAAATAGTGTATATTTGAAGTATAAAACTAAAATAATTACTTAAGCTTTTCTATCATTCACAACACAAATCTAACATTTGAAATTTCTGAATCTTTTAGTAAGCAGAATAATATTGTTTAATTAAAAAAAAAAACGAAATAAAATTTATTAACTCCTGACTTATTTTCCCAAAAACATACATAAATTACAGTCTACTCATTTTAAGTAGATAAAAAGTTTAATTTCCATATAGTTTGCCCGAGAAGAAATAATTTCCTTGATATATAAATACATAATGTACAACATTATATATTTTTCCTGAAAGTTAAGAAAAGAAAAACAAAAACATTTTAAAAACAGAAACAAAAATTAAAATGATACTTTAAAAGAAAATGTATAACCGTACCGTAAACAAAACATATTTAATAGTTTCCCGAGAGAAAATTACCAACTTTTATTTCTATATAATATATAAAAAGCATAACAACTAACAAAAATATATTATTTTATTTGATTTATTTTAAATTTATGCAGAATATAATATGGGGAAAATAACGAAACAGTTTAGTGTTATCGTAATGGACAATTATACTTATTTTGTAATAATATACATATTCATTTTTCAAGGATATATATTACATATAATGCAGTAGTAATTGCAAGAAATTTGCCAAAAAGGAATGTTAACAATGAATGTTAACAATGAAACTTAAAATTAATATTATTATTATATTATTATATTTGAAGTTATTATATTAAATTATATTTTATATTATTCATCTACATTTTTGCAAACTTTCAATAAATTTGATTCACCCAGAATAACAAAATTCTATATCAACCTATTATACTACAGTTTGTGAATTAAAAATCTTAAACACAATGTTTGTAGATTAGAAATTATTTTTTTTGCATTTTAATTTCACCTATAAAATAATCAATTTTTGTGAAAATAAGTTCCATAAAATTGATCTCCTTCATTTCATTGTTTACAAAACAAATTTATGTCCAATTTAAATGTGGAAAACAAGTTATAATCTCATATCTTTTAAAATGGTTTATTTTATCAAATTTGAAAAGAAAATTTATTGGTTTTTTTTTATTATCATTATTATTATAATTTATTTGATTTTTTTTTTAATTTTTTCCAATCGCAACAGCAATATACTTAAAACATTTTTGCAAAAGTTTTTATTAAAATTTTTTTTTAAAAATTATTCTTGGTAACAAATTTTACTTAATAGGTACGTAGAAAATTCATAAAATTGATTACCTGATGTCTAGTTAGCACATAAGGAAAAATAGAAAACAATCAAACAATAAAAACATCCATTGATCATAAATTATAGAAATAAATTTCTACTTCAATTTGCCCCATATTTTGAAGTATATACAGATACTTATTAAACATTGAAATTTGAAATATGCAATAAATAAATAAATGTAGTAAATATTTTTTGAATTTTGCATGTGCATGGTATAATTTTGATAAATATATTATTATATAATACTAAAATTTTACGCTTGGGGAAATGCATAAACAACGAAAATTAGCGCAGCAAAGTGGGACAGGGGTTTCTTTCGGCCTCCAGCTGAATTTAAGAGTCTGTAGGCCGGCGGAAACTACTTGCTCCACTCCCCAAAAATCAACATTATAAAAAAACAGAAATTAATTAATACAATACTTAGAGAAACTATAATATTGTAATTTTTATCTTTATAAGTATATTTCATATTTTAATAAATTAGTTAGTTATATAATTTAAACTTAATTTCTTTTTATTCCATTTTCTGTAACCTGAATTTTGTTAGGAAAATTTATTGATATTTTTCTACAACATCTTAGAAACAAAAAAGAAGTGCTATTCAAATAAATTTAATAACATTATAAATCCAAGTGCAATGAGGATGTTTCAATTTTACCCATAATAGCATTTAACTTTCGACTTATTTCTTCTTATTTGTAAAATAACATTAAGTAAACTGTTATATGTGTTGTGATTCAAATGGATTTATCGTAAACAGATATTAAAGCAAATCAAATTAAAATAAAAAGGAAAACAAAATTTACATTAAGCGCAAAAAGTATTCTGATGTTGTTTCTTAGAATAAGGAAAATATGTTTTAAAAATTACCAATTTACAAATTTTGTTCTTGATCTATCTTAAAATCTGTAATATTAAAATAAAATACACTTTTTGAAAAATTTTCGATATATTTCTAAGTTATCTTATAATTGATTTATTTAATCCAAGTTCGAGCGCCAATACCATTATCAGTACCTTCAATGAAAATAGTCTTTCAAGAAAATATAAAAAAAAACAACTTTGATATATGTAGTTAATTCAAAAAAAAAAAATATTTTCTCGATATTTATTCTAAAATCCAATCAAATTAGTATATTCATTCATATATAAAAATAATGCATACTTTTTCAGAATTGTTATTGCTAATATTTTTCAACTTAAGGAAAATCAATTATTATTATTTTTCAATGTAAATTATTTATTTTTTTTATTATTATGTATTAATCTATTTCAATTTAGTACCATATTTTGTAAATATAATATTAGTCAAACAGACGTTTACAAAATATTCAATATATGGAAACTAAATACAAAATAAAAATCTTTTTCGCGTCACTTGTCATAAAAAGATATTTTTATCTTATATAGTATACAAATAAATAAATATTTTATCATTATATAATATTTATTTGTATGTACAGACAGGCCAACATATAAATTTCTGTATATGCATTAATATACATATAGTTTATTTATATTTGTAATTGTGTGCATAATATAAATTTTTATTTATTTCTAATAATTTAGAATTCGACCTTATTTCAAGAGGCATTTATTATACCTTTAATAATAAGCTATAAAATATGATAGAAAAATATGATTCTATATTTTTTTAACACAAATTGTACGTGTAATGTACAATAACTATATAAATTTATTAACTTTTTATATATTATGACAAGATTCAATGAAAAATACAAAAAGTACAGAGCATCAATAAAAAAATTATATACATTTCTGACGAAGGATAAAAATATTGAATAAAAAATTGTTATTAAAGATTTTATATAATAAAATTTGAAAAAAAAAATTATCTTGAATGTGCATTATATGTCGTTAAAAAATTTTTTTTTTACTAAGATTCGTACAATAAATGATAGCTGAATAAATAAACTTCAATATTACGCAGTGATTCATCAAATCATCACAAATCTATAATTCGTACAAAATACAATGTTTTAAAGAAATGGTTTGAAAATTTCACGGTTAAATTAATTTATATTAAAATTTTATTAATATAAGAATGAGGAAAAGCATTAAATAGTAATTTATACAAAATTCCCGCTTGATATTTTTTACGTCAAAGTAACTAATTATTTCTTAACAGAATGCCTCTCTTAATTAGTGTCCTATACATGTCCTATGCCGATACATTATCTTTCAAACAGAATAATCGGAATATAGAAATTTCTGTTCAACCATGTCATTATAACAACTTGATTATATTTTGATAGTTGACTATAAAATGATTTCAATAAAAAAAAATTATCCCAGCAGTGGTTTCTAACTGTCGTCATCGTAATTTAATCAATAACATTTTTTTTTTTAACCATGACCATGGTTTTTAATGCGAAATTTAAATTTCTTATATGTATTCATTATTTTGCTCATTTTTGCATTGCATGCAATTCAGCCACCCAAGCAATTATTCACTTGCAAGATAAGAGGAGTGGTGATAATTTATTATCATTGCACTGTTTTGTGGCGCTTTAAAAAAATTCTACATAGAAAAAGTAATAACAAACGACAAAAAAGAAAAAACAAATGCGAGGAGAATTTTTTAAATTAAAAAATTACAAAAAAATTACTTGTTCACTTATTTATAAAAAAATTTAATCATTATAAAAACTTTAAAAACAAAAATTTAGCAGAACAAAAAATGAATATTATTTCTAACAAAGCTTAAAAACTCTTATATAATTTTTACACTTTCACTTCGGTTTAAAACAATATTACTTGTCATTTTTGATCCTTGATTTAAAGTGTTAAATTCAAATCAAATTATCGTTTACATTTACATAACTTTGGTACAGTAGCTATAATTTCTGTATATCTTTTCAGAACTAGTTACTTACTAACTGTAGTCATATTAACTATTTTTTATAGCAAGAACAAATATCTCATACTAGATTACTTTTTAATAATCGACATAAAAAAATAAAAATTAAATTTTTCGAATCAAACTTCAAACTCTACCAACCACTCAACAATTGAAATTTAGAATGTGTAAAATTGAAAATACGAATTCTAGATATATGGTTAAGTCTATATCCATCGTCAGTTTCTACACCTTTTCAGCTTCGAATTGCAAATATTCAAAATGGAAATAATCATTTTCCAATTGGAAATAATCAGTTTAAAAATGGAAATGTGTGGAAAGTTTGTGGTTTAACATTTTACCTATTTTCCAAAAAAATAACGTAATTTTAATTATGTATTTTTAGATATAATTATTTTTGGCCTATTTATAATTCAATCTTCTATCAAGTATACGATATCCATTTTAAATATTTATAGAAAAGAAAGTGTTTAGTATGGAAAGAGTAACAACTTTCAGATTATCGTCTTTAAACAAAAATACTATATTCTACGTATATACATATTGCCTATATTCATGTCATGTATGCATAAAATTAATCATAGATATAAATATCTCAAAAACGAAAAAAAAAAACTATTTTTTAAACTATTAATAATGATTCACCCAAGTGAAATCAAATATTGAATATCGAATCTTATAGTTGAATACACTCACTACCTTTCTAGAAAAAAAAACTTTTTTTTATTTTGTTCTAAGCTTATAAAGTTTAAAAATTTTAAGATAATTGAATGAACCAGCTGGAATTTGAAAAATATTTTTTCACTTTAGAAATATGAACGAATATTCATTCTCTTAACAGAATAAAATATTTAGCTTAAAAGGATATGTATTTTTTCATTTTTTTATTTTTTATTCTCATTGAAAAACTTTAAAATGAGTTTGTAAACTAAAGGAATGGATTTTAATCAGATTAAAGAGAATTTCCACAGAATGTGTATGACGACATGTTTATTCGATAATAAAAATTGAATCAAATTGTACTTTTGGAATGTTGGAAATGTGGAATTTTTTTATTGTGTTCTAGATAATATTTTTTTTTAATTTTTTTTTTATTTTTGTTCAGAAAAATATTTTTGATTAAAATTTTATTCCCATAACTCATTTGAAGTTTTTTCATTTGCTTTTGTGTTGTGGAATATTTATCAAATTAACACTCTTTGTGTGGGGAGGGAAAAAAAAAAAAAATAAATTTATTTTGTAATGAGAAATAGTTTGTTTGCAGTGTGAAATTTATTAATTTTTTTGTGAATTTTTTTTCATTTGGGGAAATTTCTTCATAAATTTGATATTGATAGTAAATTAAAATGTTTATAAAATTTATTACAATTTTATTTTTTTAGTCAATATTTTATTATTTTGGTTTAAAATAAAAAAAAAAAAAAAATCGCACTAAATTTTCCTTGAATATATATTATATATATAGAAATACTTCACTATTAACAGTTTTCCATAATTTTCTTGGTAGGAATTTAGAAATAAGCCTTTTGTTTGACTAATTTTTCTCCCAGCAACTTCGATTTCTTAATATTTAACGAAATTTCATTTCTAGCTTTTTTTAATTATTCGTTTAGCTTATTGAAATGTGATGTTGTATTGAAAGATGATGTAAAACTATTTATTTGAAACATGATTTAGCTCTTAAAATTAAACTTATATATTTCTTCAAATAATATTAGTTGAATAATGAAATTCTGCACCTCTGACCTACTAAGCATATAACATCAACTTATTTTCAATCTTCAAAATTTTCAAAATAAATATATTATTTAAAGGAAAATTATATGAAGTTATTTAATTAAAACAATTTCTATATTTTGTATATGTACTTATAACTCTATAGTTATCCTTTATTTGTGCTTTCAAACAATATTTATTTAAAATTTCTTTAACGCTCTCCTCAAATGTCTTAATTCCATCATAATTCTGTCATTAATTTTCATTTTATTTACAGCTTAAAAAAAAAATATTTTTCCATTGTAGTTAGTTTATTTCCATATTGCTAAATAAATTGAGAACATTAAAAATTTTTCATAAAACATTATTTTCTTTTTTCAAAAAAAAAAAAAAATCATAAATTATAATCAAAATTTTAATGTTTTCAACTTTCTAAGCATAGGGAAAAAAAAAACTTATTTTGTCTATGATTAATTCATGTAATCAACCTTATACAATTATATTGAGAAAGTTTTTCCTTAAAGACTAATTTAACTTTTTAATTACCATACTATAAAATTTTATTAAAATTTATGAATTTTTAATTATATATTTCACTACATGTATACACATAGTTTCAAAATTTTACAAATTAAAGAATCTATCTGCTAACAAAATAAAATTTATAATTTAATTAAAAATTATATTCGAGAACTATATTACTAACTTTCGATAGAAGACCATATTAACTTTGTTTGATTGTTTGGGTTCTATACACTATAATATATATATAACTATTAAACTTTCTATAAAAGACATTATAAAATATGAAATCAATAACTTGCTGTTACCTAAAATATAAAACACATCATCGCCATAATTAGGAACGTCAATGCACGTCATATCATATATATTCAATTCAAATATAAATTCAATCAAATAGGTACTTTATGTTCCGAAATATTCGGGTAAAATTGAATACTAACATTATGCACATCTTTTCTTAACGATATAGTATTCAACATAGTCCCTCTTGACAACTAAAAAAACAAAACCATTGTAAAATAACTGAAAAATAACCTTAATCATCAAACCACTTTGGCAATTTTATCGTTTTTTTTTTTATTATCAAACAAAAAAATTTATATACCATGTATAATTGCTCTTGTCTCGAGTTTTTTGAAATTTTTTCTTACCACTTTTAATAATAAAATACAAATTTGTCATTCTGCTATAAATTAAAAATAACAATAAATTTACATCTTTCTGTACATTGGATTTTGAAAATAAAATTGGTGAAACTACAATTTCATACACACATCTATGATATTTTTTCTTCAAGGGCATAATAACTAAGCATATTACCGGTTGAATAAATAAGTTTCTTCTGTGGAGTTTTCACTTTTTTGAAATAATGATAAGCCAACAGGTTTCCGGGATTTCTCTATTGTTTGGCATTGTCTGTTTCAATATTATTTTCTTTTGGTTTTTGAGATATTCAAACATCTCTCACTCATATGTTAACCAATTTCAACGTTTTCAGGTAAATGTAAGTGTTATGTAACTATTCCAGGCATATAAGACAGTTTTCAATACAAAAAAAAACATTGTATTAAATTGTCTTATGTAAATTAAGTAATGCTACATTTACACCTAATGGCTAATGGCTAATGGTAAAAATCTCCATTAATTTCTGTATAGCCATTGAAATGGAAAGTGTTCACACTACAGAAAAATTAATGGTCAAAAATGGCCTTGCCATTAAATGGTAACGCTGTAAAATGGCAAAATGTTGCCATTACGTTTACATTTTAATGGCATGAATGACAAACATTTGAATTTTTCAATGACACCAGTTGTCTGATTTCAAAATGAAAAGACGTGCTCGTGCTTTGTGCGCTGCTATTGTTGTAGCTTGTGCGTGTGAAGAAGTAGACAATGAAGAAAGAGAAAAGGATCGAAAAAGGCGGATCATTTGGACACGCGATCTATTTTTAAACCGCGAGCGCTTTGGATTTTTCAAAGAATTTAATATAATGTTGCGAGCTGGACATCCTGAACTTTTTAAAAACTTCATTAGAATGAATGCGGCCGATTTCGATGTGTTAGTAAATCTTGTGAGGCCAGTTATTGAGAAAGTGGACACAAGATTTCGGAAATCAATTTCTGTGGCTGAGAGATTAGCGGTGACGATACGTTTTCTGTCAACTGGTGATTCATACGGCAGCCTCATGTTCCTATTTCGGATGTCGAAGGCATCAATTTCCAATATCATCGAGGAAACTTGTCAAGCATTGTACGACACATTAAAAAATGAATATATGAAGGTAATTAATTTATTTTAATTTTTAATTCTTTTTTTTCGATTTTTCATTCAATTTTAATTGATATCGTCGGTCTCGTGCAAAAATCACGAAACTGTTTTTTTTTGCCGTTTTGACCTAATATTGTAGAAAAATTATAAAAAACTAAAATTTTAATATGTTCAAAGTTAGAAGTCGAAAGCTCTCATAAATTATCCGCAATGACTATTTCTATTTTCTCGAAAGTACCAAAACGTACTAAAAAAAAAACAAAATTCTAATCCTCAAAACTATGTTTTTGCAGTTTCGTGGTTTTTGCATGATTCCGACGATATAATCTTTAAGGACAATTAAAATATAATAGATTGATAGATTTCAGATGTAAAATTGAAAGTGTGTTTATTCTTCGTCGTCGTCTTCGTCTTGTAGCAGTTGACTTAAATTGTTGTTAATGGACCGGTCCAGGGATTCCAAGAGCGCTTTGTTTCGTTTCGCTTCCAATACATGTAGCATAACAGTAGGTATATTAAGTTAATCTAGCTACATATATAAATAAGTTAAAAAAAGCATAAAAATCGTATTAATTTTCAGTACACTTGAAAATAGAAAGGAAAATGGCTAATGGCTGTAAAAAAATGAACAAGTTCATTAATTTTTGTAATGGCATTTTTAATACCGTTAGCCATTCCTACTCGTTCACACCAGCAATGCCATTAGTGTTTACCATTAGCCGCCATTAGCCACCATTAAATAATGGCAACTCTTAATGTCACCCGTTCACATTTGTAATGGTACAAAATGGCATCATAATGGCAGTTTTTCCATTAGGTGTAAATGTAGCATAAGTGAATTATAGAAATAAAAAATGTTTTCTAATTTTTTATATAACGATGTGTAGTTTTCTTACTTTCGATTTGTGCAAAAAATAAAATTATTTCAAATCGAGTTGCTTATTATAGTGAATGTTTTTCAAGTATTATTTAAGTTTCTTATAGTTTGTTTGTATAATTCAATGAAAGAAGTTCAGAAGTATAATACATACTAACACTGCATATCAAAGTATAAAAATCAATGTTTGAAAATCATTGTGGTTTCAGCAAGAAATTCGGACTATATACATAATATGTATTTTCTTTATTATAGAACTATCAAAATCAATATACGACAATTATTTACTGGACCAGTGATGTGTTAATAAAACATACGATACCAATAATAAACTAAGAAAGTTGAACTGTTAAAGTAGCAAAAGGATTAAAGATTTGTTTTTTTATTTTATATATATTTAATCGAGCCACTTTGACATTTATGAGAAGTACACAATTGATTTGCATGCTTTAACTAAATTTTTACACCGTATATAATAGACCCGACCTGTATTATTATTTTTATTCAGAAGAGCTAAGGGTTTCATTTGTATAAAAGCTACTTTTTTAACAAAATTTAGATACAACAAAAATCTAACAGTGGACCATATTTTAAAGTTTGCTTTAAATTTTTTTATCGTTTATGAACGCGATTGTAACCTTTTTTTTTGACATTTTAAGTACATATTCAGAAAAAAAAAATTAATATTATTCATAAAAAAAAATTTAATATTTTATAATTTTAATTAATATTTGAATGTGTTTAACTTTATTTTCATAGTTATTATCAAATGCACAAAGGTATTATCTATCCAAGTAAAAAAAATTAATGCTCTCTATGATACTAGTCTACTTGAATGGATTATTAAAATAATTTACTTTTCTCTATGTTAATTCCCAAAAAAAAAAAATATCTACTTGTGTATAATATATATACTATAATACAATCACAAAACAAATCATTAAAAGCAATATGTCCAACTTGGGAGCTCTTATTGTGGGATAAATTGTATACAATTTTGGATTACAAAGCAAATATTGTATACCTTAAACAGGCTCGTAACAGTAAAGAAAAGGATATAGTTAAGTATGATTAAAATGAAAAAGCAAGGACATGATAAATATTTAAATTTTATATATATATTTTTTTTTTTTGCTTTTTTTTTTAAAGAAATCAGTTGTGTACTAACTTTATTTAACTTACTTGAATTTATGCTGTAAACTTGTTATTATAAACAAAAATAAAGTATTCAAGTATATACAAGAGATTTTTTTTTAATATTTAATTTTTTGAAGAAAAAAAAAAAGGCAAACAGCATAGATTTCTTTATATAATATTCTCAAAGGATTTCGGAAATCTTATAAATTATTAAAAAAAAAATCATTGTGATAACCAAAATTATATTCATTTTGTTAATGTTTATAATATATAGATATATTTGTATGCTGTATATATACACAAATATACGTTTACATCGAAATATTTGAAAATATAGCTTATATAATACAGTTCGATTGTTTCTATTGTAATGATGGCATTAAAATTAAGCTGATCTTAGTAGAAGAACTATAAGCAATTTCTTTAGTGTTATAAAACTAAACAGCAGTTAAACATTTATTATCCTTTTATAGAATTTTTTTTTTACATTTAAACTGGCACAATTAATGACTGATCGGTTCCAGAAACTAATGTAGATAATTTTATTTTCCTTTTTACAGACTTGATTTGTTTTTTATTTCAAAAATTAAGTCTTGAATTTAACATATCATTGGCAAGGATGAATAAAATTAAAGCCTAATGTGGGTGGAAAAGAATTAAGGAAAATTATTTATCAAACAAAAAATAATAAACATTTATATTTATTCAAATCAAACTTAATAATAAGTAGGTATTACAATTTTGATTTTCTGACATTATATCTGTTAGTTTTATAAAGCACCAAAAACATTAGCGAACAAAAATGCAATCAATTATTTAAATTGAGCTTAAACTTTAATATCACATTTTCAAACAAAAATTCTCAGCACTAATCCATTGTACATCCACCATACACCTGATTTTCTGAAAGTAGCAAGAAAGAGGAAACTTTTTTTTTTTTAATTTCCGCAGGAGCTATAATTAGTTTATATTAATTTTTACTTTATATGAACCCGTAAAATAATGTTATGTCCTGGCCAAGATCCAATATAATTTACTTGTAAACCCCTGTCTTTTAGACATTTTATTCATATATAAAACATGTTTTTATTTTAATTTTTTTTTTTTGCTCCAAAAATTCTAAATAGAATAATTTTTCCTTATCATTTGTTCGCAAGAAAAGCTAACCCTTAAAAATGAATTTTTATTTTGTGAAAAAAAAGGATAATAAATAAATAAACAATTCGTTTAACATAAAAAAGGATTTTAAAGGAAAAAATATGCAAACAATATTATTTACAATTTTCTCTATTTTATAAATTAAGCACTTGATAAGTTGATACACTTAAAAGTTATAGTCAAAAGCCCATTTTTTAAAAAACCCAAAATAAAAAAATAAAAAATAAAAAATATAAAAAAAACGAAATATATTTTTATTTATAATAATTGACTTTAACTTTACCCAAAATTCTTGAAAACGATATATAAAATAAAATCGTACTTTTTATTCATAACGACAGTATTTAATGAGGGTTTATTGTTAAAAAAAAACGTTTTTTTTTTTATTATATTTGACATTTTAAAAATATTTACAAATCATTCATAATAGGCAGAATTTTTTTAAAATTATAAACACGACTGAAAATTTAATTTATAAAATATATTTCTTTGAAAAAAATATTATTACTTATATACACTTCAAGCTTAATAATATTGTTAGGTCAATAATATATAAAAATATCCGCGTAACATCTTGAATATCTCGATATTAGATCTTGTTGTATGATTAACTTGTTAATTCTTTATCTACATTTTCAATTCAAAATTATAATCCTTAAGTAGTAGTTTGGATGCAGAGAGTTTTGGCACTTTACTTTCATTTGATATTGACACATAACCTTTTTCTAGACGCAGTTATTTGATATTATGCACGACCTAACAGACTGCAGGCTCGCAAAAAATAAAATTGTTCTATTGACACAAATATTTTTTAACCTGTTTTCCACCTAGATTTTCATTAAATATACATCCGTCTGTCTGTCTGACCGTCTGTCCCAGGCTTATAACTATATCAAACGACTTAAATCCTTCACTTTCGTCCAAGTAGTCTAGGTTCGGGAGGAGTTAGAAGTTCTGAAACGGTCAAAAGTCGAAAAATTATCATATATGAAAATTATGAAATTAAAATTTTTTTAATTTATAGTGATTAAGGCTGATATGTGGTATACATATAATGAATATATAAATTTAATGAATCTTAAAAGTAAAACTATTCGCTATAATTACTTGCTATGACAAAAGCAAATTTTGCTAACGTCATCCAATAATCCGATTTGAACTATTAGCAAAAAATATACAGAAAATAAGCTACCGCAGGTATTTGTTTTTTCAGTGTATAGAAAAGTCATTTGTTTATAATTGGTGAACAGATTAAAATAATTTTTATATTTATCTATTCCTTATTTTTGTTAAATGTTTATTTTTGGATCGAAAACTAAATAGAAAGTAAACCACCTTTAAGTGTTGAAATAATAAATCTTGACGATTAGGTTCATTACATAATGCATGGCTTTATAAATAAAGAAAATTGGTTTTTCAAAGTAAAAATTTAAAATATATAATGCTGCTCTTCTGTAAAAAAAAATAATAATTTAATAAAAAATATATTAAGCTTATAAGAATAAAAACCAAAATTCTATTTTTGTAATTGTTAATTTATTAGAAAGCTTTTATTAAAAATTAATTAAAATCACAAATCACACAAAATTGCAAATGCTTTTTAAATCTTTTACCCAAGCAGAACCAACAATTTCCGTTTCCTATTTAATTGAAAACCATAACAAAAAAATACACAGTATAATCTATAATGGATTATATTATACCTTAAATTGTTATGTATACTACTTTGTTCATAGAATAACATAAAAACAAAAAAAAAAATCAAAAAGAAGATACTAATATGTAATGGTATATTGATAATTGAAAAAAATAAAAAAATAAAGGAAAAAAAATGCAAATGATAATAAAAACCACTTAATTTTTATGTAAAATTTTGAAGAAAAAAAATATAAATTGAAATTTTTTTTTTATTTTTTTGATTTTTATTACATAATGGTTAAAAAGGAAATACGATATACATATATGTACATAAGATTAACAAAAATAATTGTTATTATCATCTTCTCCAATTTACTAACTTACTTATATAGTAAAATTGATCCCAAAATGAAAATTTAAATGCCATCAGTGTGTTAAAATTTTCTTATTTTGATTATTTCCTATTAAGCATATAAAAAAAAACTGAAAGTTTTTTCTTACATTTTCCCGGAAAATTATATTTTATTTTTTATACTAGCTTTCCGTCTCAAGTTTTATACAACTTTAATACACTATGGCTAACAAATATTTATTGATCGCATAATGTTCTACAAACCAACTATTGTCAATGTACATAAATATACTAAGAAAGTTTTTCATCTCAATTGTATCATCTAACTAGACCAGGGGTAGGGAACCTTTTTAGATATAAAGGCCGCATTGACTATGCCCATTTCCCAAGAAGGCCGCACATAGTAGTTTTAATGCTAAATATAAGTAGGTATGATTAGATTTTTAACTATACTTTTTAATTTAATATGTATATATTTGCATAATAAAGAAATACAAGCACAATAAAAAGTATTTTGTGAAAAAAGATAAATAAGAAGTATATTGTTTAATTTTAATTAAGTTTAATGCCAAGAAAGCTGCATTTTACCCTTTTTTCAACCGGAACATAAGGCCGCCTTTTATCCTCCAAAACGCCGCATGCGGCCTTAAGGCCGCAGGTTCCCCACCCCTGAACTAGACTATAAAGTGAGATGTTTAGATAACTAAATAGCTTTGTCGATTATAATAATTCCTAAGTCCCAATCCTTTCTAAACATTAAAATAAATATCTAGATAAAAAAATTAATTTATTATTTGATATATTATTTTACATCATAGTTTATTGAAGGTTTTTTCTATATTGATTAAATAGCTGCAAAAGTCACTAGGCTTTGATATAAAATTTAAGTAATGATCATACTCAATGTGTTTTTAAAATAACAAATAATTTGCATTGTTTTTTGAATGATTATTAACATAATATAGATTTGATATATATATTCCCTATTAAAAAAATAAAATTATAAAGTATTTTTCAATGATATCATCACAATAATTCAGAATTGTAAATTTTCATTTAGCCAATGTTAAACCACAAAACAAATATAATATACAGAGACCTATATAAGCTCGTACAACTTTTTTCCTACAAAAATAATTAACTCCATTGGAGAATATTTTTTTAAAATGTTGTTATATTTGAATAAAAATAACAATAATACTTTGAACTGGAGCTAATGGACAGCAGCTGTTATTTTTCATAGTAACATTATGTATTATATTTGTATGTGATTAAACCTTACGTGGGTATAGCTTTCAAAAGTTTAACATAATTTGTTTACCCTAGAAAATGAAAGTTTGGAAATTTTTTGTTAGATATTTTTCATAGATGTTTAGTTAATAAAATTTTTTTGAAAAATTATATCTAAAAAAAAGTTGTAAAATTCGAACATTCAATAATCCCTCGAAGCTAGATTATATTCATTTTAAACATTTTAATAAAAATTCTTTAAAAACAAAATTAAAGGCATTAACATAGCTAACGTAAAAATTTACTGAAAATAAATTTTTATTTTTTTTTTTCTATATACTTACGGAAATTTTGTTCGTCATCATCATCATCATATAAGATATTTTTAACAGAAAAACTTATTTGCATTCAAATTTTTATGCATGTAATCATGGGCGCCGGCAGTATGGTGCAAGGTGGTGCAACTGCACCACCTTTGTTTGATAAAAATGTTATTAAAATTTTGATAAAATTTGAAAAAAAAAAGTTAAAAAAAACGTGGGGAAAAGTTTAAGGAAAATATTTTTTTCTGAGGAAAATTTGAAGAAATTCATAAATATTGTGCTAACTTTGGCAGTCAACAATATTTAAAATTTCAGACTCGTAAATTTTTTTTACCCTAATGATTTTAAGAAATTAATATCATTACGATATTATTCTACGTACGTTGAACTCAAAATCCATTGTTGAAACTAAACTTTTTGATTTACAACAATATAAGTATCGCATAAAATCTGAACACATTAAAAATTTGAGAAAATCTTGCAAAAATAAGCTGTTTTTGTGGAAAAACGGCAGTGAGTAAAACCGTTAAACAATTTTTTTTCTATTTTAGGGCAAAAAAAGAATTTAGTACAAAAAAATATAAAAAAATAATTTCAGGAATTTTTTTTAAAAAAGTGTCTATTTTGGGGAAAATTCTTAAAAATTTGAGTGAATTTCATTTATTCCATCTGGCAGCCCTGGTGAGAGATAATCTTAAAAAGTTCTGAGCATCGCATCAGCATACTGAGATGAATTTTGTCGTGAATTCAAAATATTGTTTTGCAACTGATTTTTCCTAAAATCAAAATTTAATTTAAATTAAGGTTGTTGGAAATTGTAACTTAGTGATGAACCCGCAATATGTCAAAGATTTGGTAAAATCAAAATAATAATTTTTACATGCACCACCTTATAAAAAATCCTGACGGCGCCCATGCATGTAATAATAAAAAAAGGTACATTAAGGACATCATATGTTTTTTAGAGATAATAAAAATAAAAAGTTATAGCAAAAAATTGTAATTTACTTAAAAAAAATGTTAATTTCATTATTATTTTAGTGAAACGTATATTTGTATATCGCCTTAAAGATAAAAAACAAAAAAAAAAAACAAACTGATTACAAATTCAATTCAGACATCTTCTTCTAAGATGAAATTTATTCTTAAAAAGATTTCATATTTACATTTCTTTATTTTTTTTCTCCAGAGTTACGTTTCATCTATACATTTTTTATTTTTCAAACGAAGAAAATAAATTTCGCAGCGTTGTAGAAATTCAAAATAAAAAAAATAAAAAATAATTTAAAAATGGTATGAAATTGCGTTTTTCATTTATTACTTTGTTTAGATAGAAAGTTATACGTTACAAGTTAAATATTGTACATATAATATAATATAGTATAATATGACGTCAAAAAATATGTGCCTAACTTGTTGGCGGGGCAACAAAAAATTATTATTGTGATTTTTATTATTTTTGTCACGTCAGTTATGTCATCTGTTTTATGAATATAGGGAACAGTGCTGCAAAGACGTTATAATAGTCCTCAACTTTAAGATTGTTTAATAAATTGTTTGAATAATATTTTTGAAAATATTATAATGTGTAGGTATGTGTATAGAAAAAATATTTAAAAACAAAATTTATTTTTATATTATTAATTTCCATGACAATATATAAGTATATCGAAGTGATATGTTATCACCTTCAATTTTTGCATATAAGATTAAGTAGACTTAAAAAACAAGGGCTGATTTTATTCAAAGAGACATATAATACAAAATCCTATTATACAAGGAATTTAAAATTTCGTTTATACGTAAATATTTTTTTTATATGCATCATAATTAGATCCCTGATGAAATATTTGTTTTCTCGTTGACGCTATAAATTCAAATATAATTTTTTTAAACACTTCAAGACCACATTATTTGAAAATAAAAGTTGAACTTATTACTTTTATTGTGGAATCGACAAATTAACTTAAAAAATCATTAGTAAAACACAGCAATCAGTATGTTCTAAACGAACTATGTAGAGATTTATACAAGAAGCGTGTTCAAATGAGTTCCAACTTCTAAAACTTTACGAATTTTTAACATTTTTCTGTACTCTGACAATAAATAACTTTAACGTATAACTCAATTAAAAAATGCACAATTTTTAATAAGATAAATATATATTATGTAAATTGTATAAGTACTTTGTATAATAATGTCAACCATAAAAAAACAAATTTTACAAAAAAAATTACAATAAATCTTGCCACAAATTTGAATATCACTGTAAACAAGATTAGATTTTGTTTTCATTCAAAAAGGAAATAAGAAATTAGCTACCCCATTGTAGAATTTAGAAAATGGATCTTACCATACAAAAAAAAAATAAAAAAATTTTGTTAACCACTAAAGAACATGCACAACTATTAGCATTTTCTTTATTTATTTTTTATTCTGTTTAATTCAAAATAAAATAGTCATGCTCTACCATAAGTATATTTTATTTTTTCCCCGTTTTACATTAAAAAATAAATAACAATATTTCATGGAAACACCAGGTAAACTTGAAAAATTAGTGTTAATAAATTCCAGTTGGGAACCAAACACTTTGCCTAAAACGTTTTCACTCCCATTAAATGTTTTCATTTTAAACATAGAATGAAATTCAATTCTCTAATTATATAATGTTGAAAATTTCAAGTTCATGTGGAAGAACGAACATAGATTCATAATATACTTATTTATTTTTACGTGTAAAATATAAAATTAAAATTTTTTATATATGGTTAGTCTTACAACTTTATACAAAATATTATTATTTATAACTTTGATCTTAAAATACTTTTTTTTTTGTACAAGAAAAACTTCAAAATTTTATAGTTTCAAAAAAGTTTGGAGTTCAAATTAAATTTTTATAAAATAATTTTCATCAATACAAGACTATATACATGGCTATGTGTTTTTAATAATAATTACTTGTTAAGAAAATACGTAATCGACAAAATTATTTTAACATCAAAATGAAAGTAACCTAAAACTGTAAGTATGTACAGTAAAACATACATAATATTACAAAAAAAAAAACATTACATCATGAAAAAAAAAATAGGAAATTTAAATTACAGTAAAATTATGCACCATAAAGTTTCTTAAAACCGCACAAAAGATAAAATGAGAAAAAAAAACTTCAAGAGAAGGATCCTTAAAATCCTTTTAAGGACTGCAAATAAAATTTGAAGAACACGAAACATGTAATGAGGTCATGTTATATGAATATATAAAATACATAGTATATATATATATATAATATTATATATAGTATTATGAAAGAAAATGTTCAGGAATTTTTTTTTTTTTTTCAATTTACTTCTATTCTTCTTTTGGCACATATTCATAATAATATCATTTCACATTTGCATCACCCCTAGGGAAGAAAATTTTCTTAAATTTTATCCCATTTTATGAAAATAGGTTATAATGATTTAATTTTCTTTTTATTTTTCTTAAAACTTTAAAACTTAATAGTATTTTTACCATATTATGTATACTTTTAAAAAAAAGATTAGCACATCAAGTTGAAAAGTTATTTTTCTTTCTCAGCTACTTAGCACTTAGAAATAATTTCCATTTAGAAAAAAAAAAAATGTTTAATACCTTATTTTATATATTGAGTTGATGTCATTACAGTTCAAGAGATGAAAACTCAGCTCGCGCAATAAATGCACTCGTATTTACAGAAAAAAAATAGATAAAAAAATATTTTAAAATAAACTATGTACTTCAATATTTACAAATGTAGATTATTACTTGCCATTTAGACAGGATGTTTTCGAAGATTAAAATCAAGTTTGTGTGTATAAAAGTTGTATAAAACGAAAAAGTCTTGATTTTAGTATGGACTAAAAATCTTGCTTAAAATTTTGATTATTTTCTGTCAAAGAAAAATAAAAATGGAAAAAAAAAATTTAAAAGATTGAAATGTCAAAGATAAAAAAATAAATAAATGAAAAACTGAAAATAAAAAGAAATAATTTTTGCTTTATTTTATTTTCATTCAATATATAAATATAAAATTAAAATTAAAATTTAAATAGTTTTTAAAAGAAAAAGATTTTAATCCAAGCTAAAATCTAGATTTTAATCTAGACAGTGAAAATTTTTACGAAAATACATTAAAAAAAATCTTCATTTTAATTTCCGAAAACATCCTGTGTAAATGGCAGGTTATTTATGCGTATGTTGCTCAAAAAACAAAGTACTAACTTCATGTTATCGAACTCACTTTAAAATGTTTTTTTTCAAAAATCCTATTTTTCATTACAGTGAAAATATCATTCGCTATTACCATAGATTAAGAATACACATAGATTGTTAGCTTCAGACAACATTATTTTTGGTATTTTTATGTGAATCTGTTAGTAAAACAAAATAAAATACGTGATTATTATCAATATATGAAAAGAATTTTATTTAGTTTTACTAACACCTTCACATAAAAATACCAAAAAAGACTGAAAAAATGTTGTATGAAGCTATACATCTTTCTGTATTCTTAATCTATGGTATTACTGAATCCCGATTTCAATATATTTTTTAAAACATCTTCCTGCAGTACAAACAACGAATTTAAACTTCAACTTTCAGTTTCTGTCATCAAGCATTTAAATTTCCGAACTAGATTTTTTAAAGATAATGTCAAAAAGTATGCAACTTTCAATAACCCTTACAAAAACGAAATGATTTGGAATTTCTTTTTGAACATTCTTTTTTGATAAGAAAAAATTATGAAAAAAATACCATTAAATTATTATTGGTTTTTAAAATTTTTTTTTATGAAAAACTTTATAAAAAGAAATTTAATATTTTTTATTTTTAAATTTTCTATAAAAAAAAAAAATTCAGGGACATTTTTGAAAAGACATTTGATTCGATATCTCTATATTATGTCCCTGAGTAGTTTTTATTTAAAAATTTGAGACAATGAAAATTATTATTGTTTTTGTTGAAAGATAATTGTATTTATTGCGAACATTTTATTATTAAAATAAAATATTATCATTTTACAAGAAAAAAAGAAACCACAATAGTTTTTGGCAGTAATCATAATATTTTCGAATTCTCAAATGAAATTTTAAAGTTGCATCAATTTTGTAAAATTTAATAGAACAGGAACTAATGCGTTGTTTATAGCTAATTGACCTATCTGAAAAAATGGTACCGTAAAAACCGTTTTTCTATGTTATTTTTCTATTTATATTTAAGCAAATTTACTGAAAATGAAGATATTAATTTTATCTATTTTTCGTAAAAAGAGTTTTTTAAAAATATTTTCAAATAACTAAGAAAATTGAATTATTTTTTTGATATCTGAAAAATTTCATTACTTCACAAAATTATTTTTTTGTTTCTTTTTCATTACGTTTCCTACCTATCATAATATTTTTTTACGATACCTTGCCTGTCAAAAATTTTTTTTTTTGTTTTCTTTTTATATTTTTTGCAGTTGATTTTTTACTTTCAGACAAAATTAGCTGTGAATGGGTTTCCGGAACATTCCTCCAAAAATTACTTTACTGTGGTAGCTATAAACAACGCATTAGCCTTCCATATACGTTTGTTAATAATTTAGTAAAAAGAATTAAGTTCTTTAAAATTTCAATAAATTTTCTGTCACGTTCAAAATCACTCTTGAACCTTCACATTTTTTTTTATCAATTTTAGTTCATTTTAAAATGTTAAAAACTTAAAAAGGGTTTTTCAATAAAAAGTAAATTTTTCCTTGAAGATTTTTATGTAGATTTTCTTTTAAATACAAATTTTTTTATTCATACTTTCTAAATATTCAAATTTATTTCTATTAAATATAATGTAATGTATTTATAATATTCTATAAATGGTAATCTATTTAATTTTTGTTCAGGATTATATATTGTTATTGTTCGTAAAAAAAAATTGGAAGCTTTAAAAAAGTTGGTTGTAATGTAAACGTTGGAGTATCCTTCGAAAGAATATAACTAAACGCATTGTTAATTATTGTATTAAACAAATTACTTATTAGTAATTTCTGACACCTTAAATTTCAATGACTTAAGCATGGTATTATAATTATCTTCTTTAACTTCATCTTTAATAATTTTTTTATTATTTTATATAGAACTTATTTAATGTTTGGTTATACAGTGTACTATATGTTTCAATACTATTATCCTCAATTAAAATAAATGTATAAAATTACTTACTTTCATTTTAAACGCTGATTCAAAACTAGAATTAAAATGAACATTTTAACTTATTCTTGTTTAATATATGTATTGCATATTTCTATAGAAAAATATGAAAAATTATGTTAAATTATTGTTATATTTGTTTATGAAATTTAAGCATATATATTTATAATTGAAAGCGGGTTTACTTGAGGGATTTATGTTTTATGTACACAAATCCAAAATAAAGTTAAATAATAAACAGATCGAGTAAATATTATTTTTGCCCTTTTATTCATTTGTTTGCATTTGCCTCTTCTGGCCTATTATCCTTTTAATCAAAAAATATTGAAATTTTTATTTAAAATCTTTTTTGATCAATGAAAAACAAAAACAATTTACTAACTATATGGATTTGCAGTGACTGTGTTAATAAAAGTCAAACCAAATTTTCAAAATAGAGATTTTCCAAATAAAAAAAATTAACTTTTTTAATTTTTATTTTATTTTATGGTTATATCTATAAAAAGGAATATTAAATTTAATTATTCAAAAAATATTGCGGGAATAAAAAATTAATAAATTTATTTTTATTTTTTAATTTTGTATATATACATTTATTAGTATTGTTTTTTCTGTTTTTACATATTTATAGAGAGAATTTCGAATAAAATTAATGTGCATTTATTAAATGAATTACTTTTTTACATTAGAATCTAGAAAAAAAAACAGATGTTTTTTTTTTAATTCTTGTAATTTCTAATAAGAAAATTGGCGCATAAATTTAAAACACAAAATTTGGTTTCGATAAAACAATTCGTTTGCGGAAATTTTTTTTTTTGCAGCAAACATTTGAATATAGAATGAATTTTTATTTTAAAATTATTTAAATTTTTTTTAGAGAAATGAAATTAAGATTTTCATCTGCTTATCAACAAATTCCCTAAAAAATAAACAATATTGTATAGTATTTTCTCATTTTCATTATTATTTGAATGATATTGTTTAAGTTCCGAAATATAAAATTTTTATTCATAATAGCAGTAAAATTTTTATATAATCAAAAAAAATTAACTATTATTTAACCTTTTTTCAATGAGAGATACCTATTGCACGTAATGAACTAAATTAAAAAGTCGTATTTACTAAGTTTTTTAATAATAAATTCAAAAATCAAAGATTAATTTATTGCGAAATAACCAAAACAGAATTTAAAAATTTTGTCACAAGAAAAGCATTACTAAAGTTAAAATATTAACTTGCATAATAAAAAATTTTTATCTCCTTTATAATGTCTTGTTGCTTTGTGATGAACTTGAAAGTTTGAAACAAAATAACGGATGGAGCAATGATATTATGTCAATCTAAAATTAATTTTTCTTAACTGAACAAACTTTTTTTATCTTTTCAATCGTTTCCAAAAAATTCCTGATTACTTAGAAAACATTTTTCTCATAAATCATTTAATTTTTCTGAGCCAAGAGAAGTGAATTTCAAAGTTATGTTGATATCATTTTATGCATCAATACACTTTTTATTAATAATGGATTGAACAAATAACAAAGAAAAGAAAATTCTATGTACATATATATAACACACATAAAAAGTAAGGAGAGAAAATTATTTAAACGTAATATGCGAAAAAAAAATGACAAAAGATTTTTCAAAAGATTTAACACTTATTTTTCGCGAAATTTTTTCATCAAAGCATATAATATATATTTAGTTTTATTATGTTATAAACTGAAAATAGACTCTTTTTAATTTTCAGTTTCGAAAATGATACTCGTAAAATAATCGTTCAATGACTTGATATTCTGATATGAAGTTTTAATTATTCGGATAAATTTTCTAACCTCAATAAAAAGAATAATTCCTTTTTGATATTTTCATCACTTCAGATTTTTTTTTAAATTTTAAATCATCTGCCAATTCATTGAATAATTTTAGACCACATTATACATGAACATATTTTTTGTTTTTTCGTTTCTAAATAAATTCAATCGAAATGAGAAAATGTTCCTTAACGTGTGTCCATGAACTTCACAAGCACAAATTAATCTCTCACATAGGTATTTACGGTACAAGTTGCTCTTCATCTTGAAGACACATTCATGAAAATTCTTATTTTAATTGACGTCCATTTTAATGATTCCGCAACATAAAATCATACATATATGCTAACTGTACAAAAATAACTTTTTACTAAAATTTCATTTTTATCTATAATATATACTTAGGTCTCTGACTTTTATTTTGTTTTTCTCTATTCTTTTTGATTCTGGTTGCATAAAGTAATGAACAAAATTCATCAATAGTGTAAAAAAAAACTCAACAAAACTAACTAACATTGATTGATTTGTTACAACTTTTTCATCATAGAAAATTGTTATTAAAGAACGTAGTCATTTTTTGTGACATTCTTGATTCAAAAACGTGTCAATTTTAATTAAATATTATTAAGAACAAAATGTTAAATTCTCATCCATTTGGTCACTTTTGTTTAGAGAAGGAAATAATTTTATTTTAACAAATAAAAAATATGTATTTTTTGATAAATGTAAATTTTGAAAATGGGATATTAGTATTTCATAGAATTAACTAAATAAAAAAACTATATTATTATCAAATATTATAATTTCCTTGAATTTTAGAGAAATTTTTATATTATTACTGTCATTAGTTCGTAACAATTCAAGTAACTTAGAAAGAAAGTTAAATAATTACAGAATATATTGGCTTTAATCAAAACTAGCCATCGACTTAAAAAACTATTGAATTTTAACATATCGCGATTTCCATAAAAAAAGTACTTTTTTTGTACACCGTACGTAATCCATATTTTGATAAGAAAACTTTTTTATTTTTTACCAGATTTCAAAAATATTAGTGTTTCTGCAAAGAAGAGGAAAATTAAGCCCAACCATAGTTTAAGTTTGTTCCGAATCCAGTAAAAATAAAAAAGTTTTCCTAACAAAATATAAATTATACGTACGGGTTACAAACGGCTTACTTTTTTTGTGGAAATCGCGATATGCATATACAATATGCTTATTCCTCAATATTTATTTGAATCTCGTACTTATAATTAGCATTAAGTATGCTAAATGCTTGAAACATTAGTTCCAATTAACTTATAATTATTTATACCTTTACACAATAAAGCTTTTCTGGTTGTTATAAGTAAAATGATTATACATAAAATAATTTGTCTTTCATTCTAACGCTTTATTTAAAACAGAAAGGATTTTTTTTTTTATTTTAATTTTTTCGTTTATCCTTAAAAAGAATAAATGTATTGTTGTATTGTATACATTTTTTCCTTATATACCTAACATTATTTTAGTAATTCCATTAAGATTTCATAAATGTTCGTTCTTTATAAAACTATAAAGAACAAAAACTATTTTATTGTAAAAAGAAAGTAATTTTTCGAAAAAAATATCAAAATATTGTAAGGATAATAACATCAAATTTAATATTTGATGAAATTAGTAAACTTTTAGAAAACTTTAAAGATAAAAATGTTTTAAACAAAAACCAAATTTATGCCAATTAAGTTAGCTTCCGTAACACACATTTAACATTTTTATCAAATTTTGAGATAATTATTTTCCAAAAAACTTTATTAGCATTTATTTATAATTATCATTTCATTACCAAAATGTATGTATATGTCATTGATATATACATATATATACATACTCATCACATGCTCAGAAATTTAAATAAAAATTAAAAATTCTTAATTTTTTACATCAATAAAATGTGATATATGTACAATCATTTTAGTTCATAATTTTTTTTTTTAATTTTTTAAACATCAAAAAATCTGGATCAATATTGTCCATTACGCTATCTAATTAATATTGACTTAAATGTTATGAAAAATAAAAAACAAAGTATTTAATTGGAAAATTTACATACAATATATCTTTAGTTTTTCATGCTGAGTGAATAAAGCTAATTTGGAAGGATAAAAAAAAATTTAAAACATTAGTGCAAAAACCAAATAAATCTATAATATAAAATTGTAGAAATGTATCCTAACCAAATGTTAAGAAATATTTTAAACTTAATATTGAAATGCAAAAATGATGTATTTCGTTTAAAAAAAAGAAGAGTTTGTTAGGCATTTAGTTGTTACAATTGCAATTACATATGAAATGAACTTACAAAATTTATCAACCATTTTTAATTATGATAATAAGAAAAACTTCCAAAAATTCTTTTTTTCTGATTATAAGAAAAAATGTTCATGACTAAAATACGTTAAATAGTAAAAATTTTAACATACATATTTAAATTTTATAGTTTGTAAACTTTTATAAATAAATTGAATCTTAATAGTAGAATTTATTCATTCATTCAAAATAATTTCAAATAAAAATGTGTTTTATTACAAAATCATTCTATGCAAAATTTTTTTACAAAAGCTTTAATTGTTTTCTTTGCATATATGGTCATATATTTATAATATTGAAAATCATGGAAAAAGTTTGTATACAAAAACAAATTGTTTATCATTTTCGTACCAATTGGATTAACCTTTAAATGCAGTATATTTGATTTATTAAGAATTTATATTTTAGGATTTTCATCACAACCATGTTATTATCATTTATTAAGCATATATCAAAAAGATTATCAGTTTCACCAAATTTTTTTTTTTTGTGTCTTTATTTGCAGCGTTGGTTGAACAAAATGAAATACTGTTAATACACTAATAATTATGAATATATATATAAAGTATTTTATTTCGTTTTACTAACCCCTTCAATTAAAAATACAAAAAAGAGCTAAAAAAACTGATACTCTTAGTATTCTTAATCAATGGAATTATTTACTTGTATTTATAAATTATTAACATTTTAATATATAACATGCTACACGACAGATAAGTTTATTATTTTCAAAATTTTCTTAAATGATTCGTGCAAAGAAAAAAGTATTTTGGTATTTTTCGGACCGTGTTATATCAAAATTATGTAAATTGTAAAATAAGACCTTGTAAAAAAACATTTGGGTAAACAACTAAACATATCTCTTATTTCTTGACCCACTCTCTACATAACGTATTGAATATAATCCTTGCTGAATGTAATCAATGCTGAATGTTTAAATTGAGAATAAATTAAAGATATTCTTAAATAAAATATAGAAAATTTTATAGCAAACCTGATTTATTTATTAACGTATTATTCTCTGATTTAAATATTAATATTATCAACTTAATAAAACACGAAAATCTCATTCAGCTAACAAAATATTTCAATCATCCAAACCGTAGGAGATCAAAATGTAATAAAATTAATTTACTTCTACATTATAACGTATATATGTATATACATATTTATCTTTGAACAAATGTGTGTGACATTTATTTAAAATTCAATTGAATGCCATGATAAATATATATGTAACATTATACAGTAGATATACGAGAAAAAAAAATCATATGAATTTTCCATTAAAAATCAACTGTACTTTATATCTCGTAAGTGTTGAAAAATTGATAATTTCCCATTTTTTTAGTTATCATTTACCTATGTATAATAAAATATTAATGTATTAAGGAAGCTGATATAGTTTACAACATCATATAGCCTATTTATTAACAATTATTTCTAGAGCGACTAAAATGAATAATATTTGAGATTGATATTTTTTTCTATAAAAATCTTATATATTAACGTTAGGATATGCTAACACAAATTATTTACAGGAAATCAATTATTTTCGGAAACTTCGATTAATTAAAAAAAATTAGACAAAAAGAAAATTGTTAAAGTTTTCTTATGTCATTATCAGGTATTACTTATTTTTTAACTTTAAAATTTTAACTGCGATTTTTAACAATTAGTAATTACTAATTTTAAGTAAGTAAAAATTCAAACTAAAGATAATAATTATCGAATTTGATAAAAAAAATACACTTCTTCTCTTTATATTAGTTTTCATTGATTATAAATAGAAAAATTCATTTCTATCACTTCCATTAAATTGAAATACAAATTATTTTTTATTTATTTTAATTGAAATTTGAATATTCTAATTGGTATTTATTTCATTTACTATTACTACACATATTTCTGAAAAATTAACTATTCAAAATATGTAAGTATGTACAATATATTTATTTACAAAATAATTTTAAAGATAAGTAATTATCTATTCAATTTTTTGACACATAAATTAAAATAAAACCAATATTTAATATTTAAAAAAAAAAAAATCTTAAATTTGAATATTCTAAGTTTACTTACCGAAGCAGTTTTGTTTATTATAAAATGCACTTTAACATAAAGCACACTTTTCAAATATGTCAATAATATGAATTATTATGCATAAAATATAGTGCACACATATTTTATATTAGGATGAAAGAGGATATTGTAAATTGTAAAGATGATTATTATTTATATTTTCATTAAATATTTAAATTCCATTTTATGTAAATTAAAATAACACACAAATGGGAATTTATTAAATTTAAAAACATAACTATTTCAAAGCATAATACATATATTATTTATATCTATGCATTATTGAAATGAATATCTATCTATACATAAATACTTAGGTAAAGTTGAATATTTCATTTTAATAATAAATAAATGAAATAACTGTAATTATTATAGTTTTTTACTTTTTATTATTAATAATTTGAAATGATTACAGAATTGTGGTAATGCTTTTCCATTAATAAATTGTTCAGCTATTGTCTTTGTAATCACATAACCATATAAAAGGATTTCAATTGTATAGGTATCTTGATTTTGTATAACAGAAATAAAATGTTGCTGAAGTTCATTATGTCAGTTCGATCTACTTAACCCAATAAATCTAAATAAAAATAAATTTAATATTTGTTAATTTTTTTTTCTACAAGAAAGACAGAGCAATAAATTGATCGACAAAAATTATAATTGATTATGAATAATGCAACATTTTTTGTATATTAGTTCAAAGAAATTTTTTGTTACATGAATTCAATGTTACTTCATTACTAAACTGTAAAAACATACATAATTTTCTTTAAATCAATAATTTTATATTACTTGCAATTTCAAATTATATTTTTGTTAATATGTATATGAAAATGACCGCTTTTAATGAAACTATTCATTTTTGAAAAAGTAAAAAAACCATAATAGCCAATTTTGTGTGCGGGTTTTTAAAAGAATACAAAAACATAGTTCTTCATTATACAAAAAAGAAAGCCACACGCCTGTGTTCAACAGATGTCATTTTTCTCATTCAATTATTGGTTTTCTTGAATATTCTCCTGAATCTATAAAATTTCTGTATAGGTATTCATTATTAATGATTTTTCATGACCCTACAGTATTTATGTACATTTGTATATACAGAGAAAAAGATAGAGAGAAAGAAAAAAAAAACTTTATTTATTCCGGCAAAATAAGGAAATACTACTTTTTTATTAATTTTATAAATACGTCATTATAATAGAAAATGAAAATAAATTAATTTTCCTTCGGAAAAACGCATTACGTACAGACAAAATATCTAATCTATTTTTAATTATTCCACCTAAAAATACACACATTTATTCTATTGTAATTCTAATATTATAAGATATTTATAGAGAAGCAGAAACCTATGTAGAAAATTGTATAAAACTAGTAACAATCAATATTGGTAAACTTTTTTTCACACAAATTTCTTAGAAGATAATTATTTTTTCTTTCTTTCGTTGGTTAAAAAGTTTAGTAGTTTTTATTTTTAATTCTTCTCATATTCAAATACATTCAATATTAATGTAAGTCTGTTATATGCATTAAAATTAATAAGATTAATTATTATCTAGATATCTTATGTTTTATTTTTTCTTAAAAAAAAAATATCATCAGAAGGTAGGGAATCACAGTCTTCGAAATATTTAAGTTTATTCAGATCTTCAAAATAAATTCATTCAATAAGCAATGTTTGTGACGTTTTTGAGCAAATATCTGTGCATTGCACAGACAGTGGAATAAGACCTTAAGAATATTGAAAGATATTCCAGAAAAAGAAAAATAATTTTTATTATACCGTTCATACTTAAGGTTTTATTTTTCTATTATATACTAAATTTACAAATTTTATTTTGTTACCTATACAATTCAATGGGATTTGTATATATACAGCTGCCAAATCAAGCAACCATAGTTACTGCACAATTCCATTTGAAACTTAAGTTCTTTTATTATTATTTCTTTTTCTTTTTTACATTATAATAATAAGATCAATTTTTGTGAAATTTTTATTTAATTCTATTTTATTGCAGTGTCACATTTATGAATTCTTTTTCTTGGTTATTGCGGTAATTGGGTTTTATTTTAATATCACCTCAGTATATACTTGTTATAAAATTTTAAAATTTACCAATATACAAAAAAAACTATTATTATGAACTTTGTAAAATGCAAACAATTCATTGCATTTGTTACAAACATAGTATGTACATTAAAAAAAATTTCTATAAAAAAAATTGGTATTCCACATAAGTGCATAGCAACGAGACATATATTACAATGCCACTATTCTTTCTCATTTCCGCATTCAAATTATCTATCAATTACAGTGGCAGTTAGCTGTAATTAATCAACATCCAAATAAAATATAAAAAAAATTTTTGTCAAAAATAAATGAAAAAAAAAATTAAAAATCACTTCAAATCTATTTGTCATGCTGATATCCATTATGCGATAAAGATTTATGAGAAACAATGCAATATCGTTATTATAGAATTTTGTTATCAATAAAATTATAAAGTTTTTTTATAATTTTTATAAATAAAAATGTTTCTTACATAAAGTCTGCTGGAGCTCAAAAGCTTCATTTCGAAATAGAGTAGAAAAAAAGTTACAGAAGTTAAATAAAACTCATTAATTTTAATTGATTCCAGAACTAAAAATTAAATAATTGTCTTCTAGCTATATATAAAACAATGTTGTTGATAAGTTCTAATATTAAGTTATTGGAATAGTAGTTTTTGAATTTAATTTATTGGTATTGTAAATACCACTCGGAAGAAGAAGCCAAAAGGATTAAACTGAACTAAACTGAACCATATGATATGGAATTAAAACCTAAATGTTTACTTCTGGAAACTTAAACACAAATTCTTTCCTTATTATTTTTTATATTCAGACTATAAAATTATAACATAATTAGTTATGCACAATATCATAGTCTCAAACACCTCCTTCTAACCTCCTTCTAACCTTGAAGTTGAGTATCTGAATTAAATACTAAAGAAGAAACTTTATTGGAAGAATTAAAAATCTACTCCTTTATATACACCTTAGTATAAACTATCTTTAAAATGCTTAAATTTGTTTAATATTAGTCTTATTTTTATAAATTTTGTACTTTCAGACAACTCAAATCGTTAGCCTCATCTTTCGCTGAGAAAGGAAAGATTCCAGCTCTAGAATTTCTATCGGCAGCATTAGAATCAGTAGAATATGATAAAGCGTTGACTAGATCTTTAGCCATTCCTGAATGTCGTGTTGTTCCTTGTTTTAAAATGTTTTTAAAAGATTTAAAAGAATTATTGGCGCAGGCTATTCAACCACAAATGCCTGCAGGAATAATGACTGGCGGTATTCATCCTAGTATGGGGGTAGCTAGTAGCATTTGTGCTGCGGCATATGCAATGCATCAATTGCCGATGGAATCCTCATTATCAAAACTATTAGAATTACTGGAATCATTTAGTTTACATCATCATTTATCGCAGCCACAAGGCAATCCTGGTGATTCTAGTTCACAAACAACATCACCAAGCCGCTCAAGTAACAATAATAATAATAGTAATACATATAGTGATCAACTTTGTAGCCGTGGAGTTCAAACCAATTATAGGGAAGCCTATGGTAGTGGTTTCACTTCAACGACAAGTAGCAGTAATACGAAAATTAATTCAAGTAGACAATTGGTAAGCGAATGTATCAGCTATTACAAAAAATCATTTATTTTGTCTGGAATATTTTTCGATCATTTTCGCCAACACCACTTTCAATTTTAAATTTCTATTTCACAAATTTTATTACGAGTACGCTATATCATGAATTAAAATTATACTTATTTTGGTAAACAAACTTTAGAATTTTCATTGAAATCCAAGGCTATAAAACTTTTGCTTTTGAACTTTGAAATTGAATGTTAGAAGAACTAAATTAATAAAAAAAGTGATTTAAAAAAACAAATTAATGTATCATATTTTTTTATTGAATTTTTACATACATATATGCGCAAATTCAATCAAAATCAAAACAAAACTGATCAAATTTATTTCAAAAGTTCAGTCAAATTTGTATATGTAATAAAAACCAAGAACTTTAAAACTTATTCAACAAGAAACTAGAGAAATTTCCTTGAACTTCAGAGGTAAGGCAATAAAAAACGTTTGTCGTATTTATTTCAGGTTTTTTTGCGAAGAAAGTTGGTTTAATTACTCGGTCCTAAGATTGAATTAAATTTTATTTATACTTTTTTTTTCAACATTATTCTAAATGTAAATTTATTATTATATTATAGTACATATCCGATTACAATGGCGAAGGTCATTATTTTACCAAAATGGGATCATTAGATTTGATTAATCAAGATCAAACTTATCGAATACAAGCTGTGTTAGATCATATAGATCAATGTCATCAACATCATCATGCCTTGGGGAAGGAGTCTTCCACAAGTTTATTAGATTTTTTACGTACTTCTGCATTTAGTCCAAAATTAATGACGCCTGTCGCGACTTATCAAACTGAAGTCGATGAACATGAAGAAGACTATGAAGTAGAAATAGGTAATTATAATCCAGTTCAACCAATACCAAATGATCATGGCGTTGGCATGATACCAATATCATCAGCACATCATAAGATTGATCATCATTTATTACAAATAATGCATCACGGTACAACTGCAGTGCTTTGGGAGCCAGAAACACCTTCAGATAAATCATGTTATAAGTTTTTTCGTTTAGAACGCTCATGTGCAATGGTCAGTTGGCACAGGCCGTCTTGGCGGCGTTTGAAAACACAACAAGAATTTAATGTTTCTATAAATCCAGAAGATCTGGTAGCAGATCGTCTTCGATCTAAACCATTTCAAGCCTATCAATACGAATTCAGTGAAACAATGTCACAAACAATAGATGAAGGATATTTAGATTTAACTTTAGTCAAAGAAATAACCATGGGCTCTCGAAACCGTGAGTATGACGCTGATCTTTTAGCAGCCGGGAAGCGTTTTGGTTTAACACATATAGAATGCTGCGTATCAATATTATATGGCACAACTTTAAGTGATAATAGGGTTTTGTGCCTATTATGTCCACCGATGCTCTGCAGACTTTGGTTTGTTGGCTTAACTTATATAGTTCGTGGAATTAAAAGACAACAACGGCTTGCTGACCGTTCAATGATGTGGCTAAAAGAACAATATACCCAGTTATATTATGAGGATAGTATATGTGTAGAACCTTTAGCTGCTGATGCCATTCGAATGTTTGGTGGTCGCGATTGGTCCCAAACAGGTGCAGCAGCACATCAACAACAAGCCGCGCAACAACAATTTGAAAATGTAGAAACATTAAGGCGAGAACAATCAATGAAATTTAAAAAAAAACGTTCTGTGGTCAATTTACTTAGTCAAGCCACTAGTGGCAATAGTAGTAACAGTAGCAATAGTAATAGTGGAATTGGTATGATGGCCGCTGAATCAATGGAAACTATTCGTGAAATGTCGACATCAAAATCAAAAGTATTTTTACGGGGTAGGGAGCGAAATGGTTCATCAGACCAGCTGTATCAACAACAGTTTTCAAGCAGTAATTTGCATCAGCAACAGCAGCCACAACAAAGGAACCTGCGGGCAGGCTCTATAACATATGAAACTCAATTAGATTTCTTAGATTTTATAGCCCTTTTTAGATCTTTTAGGTAATTAAAAAAAAGTTATATTAATAGTGAATTTATTAAATTTATAGTGCTTACCGAATATTATGCATTATTCTGAAGATGGGTATAGAAGCATAAAAACTTTTGCATCAAATAAAAATTCTAATTTTAACACTATTTAAAATTCAAGAGTTGGATTTTGACAAAAACAGCGTAGGTAGTTTTACAAGAATCTGCTTCTAAACGATATAGTATGGATTTAATAAAAGTTATTTAAAATTTAGGTATTTATCGTCTCCTTCATGATTTTTAATTGTAATGTTACAACTTTCTTTCAAATGTTTAAAAACTTCTGTTCTCCTCCATACTAAGACGTAACATTTTTTTAACTTTAGGGCAAAAAAATTCCATTTAATTTAATTATTCAAGTCAAGTTTTTATATTTTAGTTTATTAGCACGTAAGGATTTACGAGATTTGTTTGATCAATTATCAGTTACAAGGAAAAATCGTACACGTCTTTATTCCGAAAAATCACGCAGTGCACCAGAATTATGTCCCAAAACTGGGCAACGTAAAATAGGTATAAATCAAAATACAATATTGTCCCAATAATATTTTCACAAAAATTTTTTTTAAGGATTATTAACTCGTAACAGCTCACTCGATTTAGAATTGACTGAAGCTAAAAGTGCCCAAAAAAAAATATTTGATGCAATAGCGGCGTCAAGCATATTGACGAATTGTGCTGGTATTGATACATCATGCAATCAAGTTATTACTGTTTCTACATTGAAAAAATTCTTAGAAGCTAGGCAAATGGAAGTAAAAACAGATGATGACGTCCGAAAAATTATTATGCGTCATGAACCGGATCAAACGCTTCGAATGGAAAATTGTTTGAGTTTCGAAGGTTTCGCTCGCTATATGATGGACAAAGATAATTACGCATTTGTAAATGAACGTGTTATTCAATCCTCATCCAATATGGATCGTCCATTATCACAATATTACATAGCATCCTCGCATAATACTTATTTAACAGGTCATCAATTGAAAGGCGAAAGTTCTGTGGAACTCTATAGCCAAGTAGGTCAATTTAAAAAAATTTAAGAATAGTGTTAAAAAATATAATAGTTATAAAAACATTTATACACATTTTTAAAGTGCGATTAAAAATAATATTATATACCTATATATCTAATTATCATTACGCTGTTAATTAAAATTCTTTTTTAAATTACTTTATTAAGAATTATAACCAGGATTACTGGTCATCTGTCCATTTGAATACGTCTACAGTAAAAACAAATGTCATTATCTACATCAATTGGTATCGGTAAACTAAGTTATTTTTAACGTCTTATCAATAAGTGATGACAAATGATAATAATCGTTCCTTCCTTCGTTAAGTGTTTCAACTTTTATTCCACTTATAAGTTCTCGTTTATAGGGTAAAGTTTTTTTTGAATTTTTTTTTTAACAACATTTGATAAAATCTTAAATTCTGGGAGCGGATAATTTTTTTTTATACTCACAAAATGTTTTTTAACTATATTGTTTTTATACTTGGATTCATTCAATTCAATAATATTATTTTCCAGGTTCTTTTAACTGGTTGTCGTTGTGTTGAACTTGATTGTTGGGATGGTGATGACGGTGTACCTGTTATATATCACGGACATACATTTACAACAAAAATTCCATTTCGTGCTGTTGTTGAAGCTATTAATAGATCAGCATTTGTAGCATCACCATATCCTATTGTTTTATCAATAGAAAATCATTGTTCTTTACAACAACAAGGGCGAATGGCCCATATATTTCAGGCTATATTTGGCGAAAAATTAATTTCAAAATTTGTATTTGAAACAGATTTCAGTGAAGAACCACTACTACCATCCCCATCACAATTAAAACATAAAATTTTAATTAAAAATAAAAAATTAATTACAGAAATACCAGCGTCTATAACAAACAAGTAATTATTCTCTTGTAAGCTTTTAAAATTAATCTAATATTTTATTAATTACAGAGGGACACCTGTAAAACATGCAGCAAGTCAAGGGCGAGCTTGTTCTATAATATCTAATGCTAGTAGTGGGTCTGTAACCGAAGAATTCAGTGATGATGAATATGAAGACGATGAAGATGACTTTGATGGTAAATAAAATTAGACATAAATAATAATTATTTATGTAACAGTTTTATTACAATTATTATAATTCAGTGCAATATTTTCTTTGATATCATTGGATTTCCTGTGCAGATATTGAAGTTTTTATGGATTAATTCTTAAAGTGTTAATTATACATAGCATTATGTATCGTCATGAAAACATAAGAATACAACCCTGCCCGGATTCAAAATATCCGCTCTGAAATTGACTAACTTCTTTGCAGATAAATCTGAAACTAATGTTTCTATTTATTTATAATTGGAATCTCTTTTTCGTTTTAGAAAAAACTTTTAACACCATATTTGGTTCAATAGACGAGAAACAAACAAGACACAGCCTTTCTTCACACTCGAATATCACACCAACAAGACGAATAGAAACATCAGAAGACAATAAGCCGAAAAAACGTAGCAGCCAAATAGCAAGAGAGCTTTCTGATATCGTTATCTACGTTCAGGCAATAAAGTTTCGTGGTCTCAATCCTCTTAGTCCGCATAATTCTGTAAAAATGCAACAACCTCCAAGTAAAGGTAGTTCCAGTGGAAGTTTGGTAACAGTTGGTAGTATATTAAAAACAAGCTCATGTCCTTCTAGCGCCATGGGAAGCTCAATAGATTCCGGTTCTGCAACCAGTTCAGTAACTACTGAAGTTACAGAGCAAATATCAGCTACAGCAATATCAAGTACTTCACATCGTAATAAAGGCATAAATCCTAATGTTAATCATCCTTGCTACCAATGCTCGTCCATAAATGAAGCAAGTGCGAAAAAATTATGTCGAAAGCATCCACTCGCTCTAATTTCACATTCTCAGACCCAGCTGATGCGAACCTATCCAGCTGGTCTTAGAATTGATTCATCGAATTTTAATCCCGTTTATTTTTGGGCTTTTGGAATACAAATGGTTGCTCTTAACTATCAAACAGATGATCCACCAATGCATATAAATACTGCTATGTTTGAAGAAAATGGATGCTGTGGCTTTGTTTGCAAACCAGAAGTGCTGTGGAATCAATCTCATTTAATGTATCGCAGATTCAATCCATTAGAAAAGACTTTTGATGGTCTACATTCGTCACAAATTGTAATTAATATAGTTTCTGGGCAATATGTTTGCCAAAGCAATTTTCAATCAAGTACTTTTGTTGAAGTTGAAATGCTTGGTATACCTGTAGATTGCAATAAAAAAAAGACAAAAACCATTAAAAAAAATTCATTGAATCCTATTTGGAATGATACTTTCTTTTTTAAAGTGATGTTCCATGATTTAGCTTTCTTACGTTTTACTGTTTTTGATTCAGATTCAAATCATATGGTATCACAGCGTGTTATACCATTAAAGTGCCTCAGACCTGGTTATCGCCACGTTCGATTAAGGTCGCCATCAAATCAACCTTTGAGCATGGCTTCACTCTTTGTATATACTCGAGTGGAAGAGGAAAGCTTAGAACGCAATTCTGATGAGGCTGACGAGTTTATGGCTGGCAGACGAGACGACCGTTTTTCAGCTTACACTACTGGTAGTGATAATACAGATACAGCATCAAGTTCAGAAACAGCAACCATAATTGGACAAAACATTCCACTAAAACGAAGAATGTTCTTTTTAATGGTTTATGGAGTTGTTTCAGATGAACCGTACACGATATTAAAAATTACTCAAGAAAGTACTACTCAGGAGGTTATAACACAAGCATTGCAGAAAGCCAATAAGACTGCACAGCAAGTTAACGATTATATTTTGGTTGAAGAGGTGAGACGAGGATGGGAGAAAAAAGATCGAGATTTGCCTGCTACCCGCAGAGTTTTAGATACATTCGAAAAACCATTGCAAGCCCAAGCTTTATGGAAAGGTGAAGGTCGTTTTATTTTAAAAAGAATCGGCGATGACCCTAGTAGTCGTGCCTGGCTAACTTCAATCCGAAGTGTTAGTGATCGCAGATCAATATGTGCAATGTCTGACGGTTCATCATCTTGGGAGGACAATGATACTTTCCTTGTATGTGTTTGTAATGTAAGCCCTGATATTCCTTACGCTATTTTAAAAGTTGCAATAGGCTCAACTGCTCAAGATGTTCTAGCACAGTCATTGATCAAAGCACGAAGAATCGATGACCCAAGTGATTTTGTATTGATTGAAGAATTAGAGTTCGGTTCAAGCGGTAATTCGTCAACCAACAACACCCAACAAAGGCCGTTGGCAGATGATGAAAATGTGTACACAACACAAGCAAATTGGAAAACAATCGGGCGTTTTATATTGCAAGACCGTTCAAGTATCACACCATCTATGAAAAGGCATCGATTAGCTATAGACAAAATTAGTCGTGGCTTTAGTATAAGTCGAGCTGCTATGTTAACTACTTCAAAACCACCAATTCAAGTAGCGCTAAGTGATCCTACTACATCTTCCTCTAGTCGTACAAAATCAACCCGCTCAGATGATATTATGCATCAACACAGCGCTACAGGAAGTAGTAGTAGCGGTCATCAAATGACACGTGGGATATTCAGGGCTAAAGGAAATTCAGAAAAGGAAACGCCAACTTGTAGTCCTAGACAAAAACAACGAGAGGTTCATTCAGAAGGTGAAACTTTAACTGATGATGAAGATCAAAATAATTTAATGTCAACTGTGTCACGCTTAAAGAAAATGTCTATGAAGAAATTGAAAGCCTGGAAATCCTGAGTATTATCGTACTTTCTAGATTATAATAATGACTGAAATTTTGATAACATCATCCCTAGTAACAATTTTTCAGTCATCGTTATATTCTAGAAGATAATAATTTTAAAAATTAGTTTACAAATAATATAAAACAAAATTGTTAACTTTTTTTCTAAGCAAATTATTTATAACAAATAGGATATCATATTTTATTAATTTAGTAATACGTACATCACATACATACATTTATGTACACACGCATACTTATTATGAATCAAAAAGTCGACATAATTTTGGCATTCCATAATTCCATAAATAAGCTGAGTTGATAAGTTGGATTAGAGTTTAAAGAGAACACAAATAAATCAGAGCATTTAACATGTAGAATTGTATGTTCGATTTCTACTTAACTCACGGAATCTTAATCTCAATTATCATTTTCAAAGAATAAACATTGTGCCAAATTTGAAATTTGCACTAGGCTTATAACAAAGCTGAAGTTATTGTGTTCTGTTATTCTGATTCTAGTTTGCAGTTTTTTCAATATTCCAGTTCAAGTAATTTATTTTATTTATTAAATTCATATATCGTATTCCCAGCAGATTTATTTTTCATAATATTCATAATATTCAAAACTTAAATATTCAATATTAATTTTTTTTTCCTTTACAAAGTTTGAATGTGATAATTTATGTCCATTTCCTAAGGTGAATATAACTAAACATTTTCACCTGGTGTACGGACCTGAGTGGATTATATTTTTGTTTGCTTTATGAAAAGTTAATATTTCCGAAATTAAAAAAATAATAATAATAAAATATATTTAAATAAATGGAAAATTTATTTTAATTAAATGTTTTTCTATCGAATATTTATGTTTAATGTTTTTCTACTGTTATTTATGAATAATATTAAAATTATGTATTAATATAAATAGAAATTATTTTTGATTGAATGAAGAAATAATTAAATAAAAATTTGTAACACACTGTTTGATTATTATTAAATATAAATTATATAAATGTCGTTAATAAGATCGTGAAACGTGCTTTTTGATTTTCTGAAATAATTGAACTCATATTTAAAATCTGTAATTTGACTAATAATAAATCATATTATCTTCTATATTAATAACTTATCAATTTGTTCATAACAAACAAATAACATAATATAATGAGATAATATAATTCAAATATTAATTTCACTTTATCCTTTTTCATATATATATACATTTTTTCATTTCGAATGAAATTTTAGTCTACTATTATTTTACATAACTATTGAAATAAATATCTTCCAATAATTAATTCAAAATTTAATAAAATAAAGTTCTGTAACAGAGAATCAAAAGGTTCAGATATCAGTTATCGTTAATTATTTTTAAAAATAGATTTATTAAAATAAGGATAAAAAATATAATAGTTTTTTATTATCAATTTTGTTAAAAGTGTTAAATTTTTAAAATTTTGACTTTAAATACACAAAAAACATAACTGAAAATACATAAATATGTAAAATTCACTAATAATTTTATTTTGAACTCATATAACGTTTAAAAATGTTATACATTAATGTGTTTTCCATTATTCCTATAAACTAATAAACTTTAATTTTGTTTCTTATTATAATTCAATATGATAAATTCTGAATACCTATTGCGTAAACACACATTTCTGCCTTAAACTTCAAAGAAATATGTATCTAGAAGTTATCTAAGTAATTTAAATTTTTTCGCTTATTCTTACATCAATAATTATTTCAAGTTTTATTTATTAGGTTTCAATTTTATGTATTTTAATTGATGAATTGGTGAATCCCATTTCTTTGTTTACATTAAAATTTATTATAAATATACACAACTAGTACTTATGCTTAACAAATTAATTATTATCTGTACATTGAAAGTAAAATTAAAATATTTTAATAAAAAATCATAAAATTATTTTTTTTTTAAATAATTTTTATCATTTAAAAATAAAATAAATTTTTTTATTCTTCATACTCAACTTAATTTAGCGTTGTTTTTGCTAGTTATATATAAATTTGTTTCATGTTTTTTTACTCTAATTTACTTTCCAGATTATTTTTTTAATAAATATAAGTACGTATTTGTCGGTGAATATAATAACTAACTAAAAACTACATAGATTTATCACTTTATATTCATGTATAATTTATAAAAAAAAATATATGTATGAATTTATCTTTACCGACATCTACCCCGATCAACCATTCTTTATATTTCTTGAAGAATATTTAAAAGTCTTGCACCGAATTGGGCAGAAAAATCGATATATAGAATATGTTTTACACTTCTATAATAATATTTAAATTTATTTAACAAACGTTAATTAACTTTAAAAATATTTATCATATTTCGTTGAAACTTTCTTTAAAAAAAAATCTTTATATTTATTGCATCGCCTTTAAAAGATTGCAATAAAACTTTAGTTAAATTTCGATATAACCGGAAAACGTCGAAAAACTTTATGAATCGATAAAAATATTTTTCTAATTTTCTTTAAAATAATTTAACAGAAATATCTTTATGGATAGTCACCATTTTTTGAAGAATTTGAACTGCTGAACGATATGATTTTTTATATCGGAATATAAACACTAAAACACTAAAATTCGATGCAGTTCTTTAATATTTTTCTTCATATAAAAATTAAATTTTGTAATAAAAGTCGATAAATATTTTAAAAAATAGTAATTTAAATTTTACTTTTGATTGGCAAAAATTATCATAGGATGTAGCTGAATGGCTAAGATGCTAACACATGAACGTAAGGGACGCAGGTTCAAACCCCGATAGCGGTGCAAAAATAAATTGTATTAAAACTGTAATTTAAATTAATATTAACTAAATATATATGAAAAAAAATTTATAATAAAAAAAAAAAAAAAAATAAATAAACAAAAATAATAATAAAAAAAAAATAAATAAAAATTTTTTTTGATTTATTTCGGAAAATATGTTAAAGATTTTTTGATACCAATCGATACTTATTTGTGACTGGACAACTTTAAAATCCCGCATCGATTGCTAACAATCGGTAAAGACAAATACTCGTGATTTTAATAAAGATTCTTCACGTAAGTGTAAAGAATGGTTGATCGGGACATATTATAAAGATATGTATATCTAATATGTCCATTTCCATAAACTGATTTTTTATAAATATTTATTGAATATTTATTTTTAAAGTTTTCCAAATGAATCCAAAAAATCATAAAACTCTGTTAAAATTACTGTAAAAAAAAAGTTTTCTAAATATATTATCGTTATCATTTTTCATATATATCTATTATACCTAATACCATAAAATAAACTCACATATTTAATTTTTTAAGTAACACAAAGCCATAATAGCTAATTAAAATTAAATAGAATTATCTAAAAAAAATAAAATGAAATTAAATTTAATTATATGTGGGGAATAAATGCGACTTTACTCTTAGATAAAAAAAAAAAAAAAACAAAATATTTAAAAAAAATAATAAAAATTTTAAGTTTTTCATTTTCGTTTATTATCGAGCGCACCTTTGATTTTACGAAACGTCAAAAATTACACGATTGTTTTTATTGAAATAATTTAATAAACATTTTTTTTTCTACCTGTTATTTAATATTAACTTGAATATTAATTACATATAATATTATACATGTATATTTCTAGAAGTATTTTGATAGAAACAAATAACAATCTACTAAAGCACAAATTTTTTCTTCAAATATATGTTTATATACATTATTTGTGGCTCTCAGAGTAAGATCGACCGAAGCAATATTTTCGAAATCCAAGTAAATCTTATTTTTTACAAAGCTTTTGAGTTTTGAGATTTTATTAATATGTTAAAATTTTCAGCAACATTCTTTCTAAAAGAAATTTTTACGTTAGGCCGACCTTACTATGATTGCTTAATGTATTATATGCTAAGAAAAATATGACTTTTAGAGAAAAATTATATTATTAGCAATTTAGAAAAACTATCAATCTTCTTTTTGCTATTCTTCAAAGTATGAATAATAAGTAATAGAGATCTTTGTAAAAACTTACATCCATAATAAATAATAGTTAATTTTTTCTTGTATATTAATTAGTTTTAATTTTTTCTTAGATTTCGTTTTCATTCGAAATTAAATTCATCCGGAATTTAATATCAATTAGTTTTGAAGATCAGTTCCACATAATTATTTATTTTCATACTTATGATTTACATATTTCTTAGCATATTATTATATACTATATATAATATTAAATTTTATTAAAATATTATTATATGTATGTATGTATATAATTTTTTAATTCAATTTTTCTTCACTTTTACATTAATTAAAGGATTCAAACTGTAAATAACAACAACAAATTAAATTTGTTAAAATTAATGAAAAATAGTAAATTTTAGCTATATACATATGAAAAAAAAATCAAAATTAATTATAAAATCTATATATATATAAAAATTTTGGTAAAATGGGACCGCAATGCTTCTTATTATAAAATTAAATTTGAAAAAAAAAAAAAAACATATGAAATGGTTAATTAAATCCATTCAAAATTTTAATTTTTAGTTTTAAAAGAAATTCAACTGTTGTTCAAAATATAAATTCCTTAAATCTGATATTCATCCAAATATTATAATTATTGCCGCAATCTTAATTGAAATTATAAAATTCGTACATTTTACATTTTTATCTACACATTTAATTATTATGATTTTTTATTTTATTTTTTTTTAATCCTATTAATCGAAATATTAATACTAATTGTAATCATAATTTTATCATTCATATTTATACATATATTCATACATATAAATCAAATCATAAACATATCAAAATCTTGTACATTCAATTTATTTATTTATTTATCAAAATGTCAGCAGTTGATTATCTATAATCTTTCATATTCTTAAAATTGATAAATTTTAAATATTTATTGTTATATTTATAATTAATAGAAAAAAGCTTTAATTGATAATTTTAACAAAAAAAAAAAAAACAAAAAACATACAAGTTAAATATCATAATTCTTTAATAAGTAAAAAATTCTAAAAAAAAAAAAACCATAAAAACTTAACAACATTAGATATGAAAAACCAAAAACAAAAAAAAAAAAAATATAATAAAGAAAAAAAAATAAAAAAAAAAAATAAATTAATTATTTAATTTCCCGAATCACATTTTTGTAATATTTTATTCAAAATCACAAAAAAAAAAAATCCCAAAAAGAATAAATATAACTTACATTAAAGCAAACCAATATTGAAATTATTTATAAATTAATTAAATGTTGTATTATATTATAAATAAAAACAAAAAAAGGAATATTTTTTACTTTTAAATAATAAAAATATTTAAAATTGTTACAAAAAAAAAATAATAAAAATAAAAAGTTTTAAGTTAAAAATGAAAAAAAAAATAAAATAAAAGTTAAGATTAAACTTTTTTGAAATTATATATAAATATAAATACCTACCTGAGACATTATAATGTGAAAATATAATTTGAAAGAAATTATTGGCAATTCTTGAGTACAAAAGGCTCGGCACATCACATAAGAAACATTTTATTTTTTTTTTGGTTTTGTTTTCTCATCACTTTGTAAGCCAAATTTAAGGGTATATCAAAAATTTATATCAAAAATTGTTTGTTTTATTTTTCCATTGTTATTGTCATAATATAATAGCAACTTGATTTCAATCCATATTTTTTAATAGAATTTAATTTAAAATTAAAATAATCGTGTTTGACATAACTTCTAAAGTGGCCGAAACTACAAAGAATGTCAAATAATTTCTTTTTAATTTTAATTCAATTTTAAATAAATGTCTATTACAAAAAAAAAAAAAAAATATGTAAATGATTAAAATAAATTGTTAAAATATAATATTTTTATTTACCAAAAAAAAAAATTGTTTCTTTTACTATTTTTATCTTTTTGTGTACAAAAACAAAAAAAAATATTTAATTAAAAAAAAAAATAAAAAAAAAATTATATATATTTAAAATAAATTAAAAGAAATTTTCAACTTAACATAAATATATATATAAAAATAAGAAATGTTTAAAATATATATATATATACATAAATATAAATTAACTTTGAATTTAAGGAAAAACATTTTCATAATTAAAAAAAATAAATCTAACTTTTGTAGATAATAATTTTTTTCTATTGAAAATGGCCAATTTTCTTTTATAAAAAAATATCTATTGAAAAAAATTAAAAAAAAAAAAAAAAACAAAAAAAAACTAAAATTTATTTTTTTTTTAATTATTAAAAAAAAATATTTTTTTTTTCGAATGATATCATTTAATAAAATTTAATAAAAACCAAAAAAATAAATATATATAATAATTAATAAAAAATTATATAGATATATGTATATTTATATATATACTATATAACAATTATTCAAATGAATACAATGAAAAAATTGATAATAAAAAAAGTGTTAATAAAGAAAAAACCATAAAAATTCATAAACATGAATGCGTTTTAATTTTTAAAATTTTTATAGGCTGGGTCTGAAGATTTTTCTATACATATTATATTTATTCCTTCAACTAGTTTCGATTCAATCTACTTATTTTTCATAACAAAATCATATTATTCCATCAAAAGATATTTAACCAAACATATTAAAATAAAAAATAAGATGTTTAAAATCACGTATCGTATTCATATATCTACCACTCTAAATTATTAAAATAAGAGAGTTATAAAATTCAATGTCATTGAAGTACAGCCACATCATTCAAAAATTTCTCTTATAGTAATTATCGACCTCATTACTTCATTGTCAAGGATAGGATACAATAAAATTTACAAAAAGCAAGATATTCATTTTATTGATTTTTCGTAAAAAGAACTTTTGAAAAATATATTAGAAATATGTAATTAGAAATCTCAATTCACTTTTTCTAGGACTTGAAAAATACACTAAAACGCAAAATAATTTTTTTGTTAAAGTTTTAGTAAAAAGGAAAATTATAATTGGAAAACAAAATTAGTGAAGGAACTACGAATAAGATTTATATCTTAATTCATATAAACTTAAGGGATTCCCGCCCGATGACATGAAGTCAAATGACTAATATTATAAAATTGTGACATAGTCCAATTGGTCCTTATGTCGCTTATATATTTTTTGAAAGTGACGTAAATTTTTCTAATTAATATTGACATAAAATCCAAAGCTACTAGATTGAAATTTGTTCTCATTTTTATCAAAATGACAATAAGCCCAATATCAAAAGTGATCTAACGCCAGTGGGTGTTATGTCACTTTATGATAATGACTTAATGCCAAACTGGGCGTTACGACACTCTACTCTATACTTGTACTGTAACGCTCATTAAATATAGTTCTCAATGCCCGACACGACATGCCGAATTTTAGTCAAACTAAAAATGTAAAACTTGTAATGTATTTATTGAAAATTAATGATTCCTATATAATATACTAACGCTATTTCGGCCATACCTTATGTTTAATGTTTGGAAATTTTTTTTTACACTCGTTAATAATAATGGAACCCTGTTCAACCTAAGCGACCTAATCAACGATTGTAAGAATTGTTGTGATACCTTTTAGATATGAATAACATTAGAAAGTTAATGTAAACAAAAATTCTACACTCCAATGATGTTACATTAATTTAAGTTTTTCACAGCTTAAAGAAACACATAACGAGGTTATTAGATATCATGAGTGCTGATATTAACAAGAGAGGTATATTATAAGCTGCAATCGTTCCAGTCTGAAAGGTATTAATTCAGAAAATTTGGAAATTGTAGTTCAATTTCAGAATAATAAAATAATCTTTTCTTATTCAAAAGACAATCAAACTTCAGGACTTCAAAGTTATTTTTCATTAGACGGATCCTGACGTTTGTAGGTAATTTCAATGATCTACATAGATATTTGTATTAAAATAGTAGGTTTATTATATCCGAAGTGAATGTAACAATTCAAAAGACAAATAGGTTACTAAAATTTGAAAAAGATTCTTATGTTTTTTCCTAGAGTCCACCGAACATTCTAATAATAAATAAATAAATTTTAAAAATTGTTCCTCGCCATCGGCACTTAAGAGCTCCAAACAAAAGATAATAGTTAAATTGAAGTTATGCCCTTTGACCGTCAAGCGACTTTCCCTACTTTGGTGATAAAATATTGACGTCAACTGTAAGGTAAATTGGGACCAACGCACTGCTGATGAAGGGATGAGTGTGTTCGGAAAACTCTAACGCAATCATCATAAATCAAAGAAAAAAAATAATTTAAATCTAGTTTTTCTTAACTGCATAATGTTTGAATACATTAATATTGTTATTATTCATGTATTCACTTATACACCTAGGTATATTTTAGTTATTTTATACTTTTAGCAATATACATATCATTGTAATAACAATAATTTCGTTGAATAAAATAAAAAAAAATATTTGTATCCAAGATTTTTTCCAATTTAATTAATAAGTTTATAAGCCAAATTGATTAGGCCGCATTTTACTTTTAATTATTAAATTTTAATTTGTCTTATTATCTCTTTGCCGGACACAAATGTTTAAGTCTTGGAGACGTCACTTTCAAAAATGTTCTAAAAGATTGTTTGTAACTTTATTCAAGGGCCAGATTCTGTATCTTTTTATTTGAGAACCACATTTTTGATATTTTGAACCACAGTCAGTTTTGTGTGGTTTAAAAAAATTATATTTCTGTAAGCAATGTTGTTCATAATCTAAATGTGGCTAAATTTTCTATTTAATATCCGGTAACCCTATAAAAAAAATTCTACTAAAATGTTCAACGTCACTGCTTTAAAGGATTTTTGACATAAAAAATTGTATATATTTATTTTATAATTTTTTTTTTAAATAAAAAAAAAATATTTTTTTATTATTTGGTTATACAACTTAAAAATGAGACTTTTTTTTTCAAATTTTGAGCGTTTATTGCAAAAAACTGTTACAAATTATTTATTCAAAATATTGTCCATCGCTAGCGACTACTTTTTCCCATCTTTCTGGTAGCTTTCGAATACCGTCGCGAAAAGTCTTTGTCTTTCGATGCTATCTACACATCGAGTCATTTTTTGTATCCTCATATGAAGAGAAGTGCCGGTCAGCCAGGCCATGTGTCATCGAACAAATAGTAATCGGAAGGACCAATGTAGGCCTATTAATTTACTTGGGACGGTCCCCAGATACCTAAATGTAAGAGTTTTTTTTTCACTGATCCCCATTACAATGATACGGGTTCGAAAATTTTTCATATGTTAGGTAAGTATAGGTAGTTACGAAAAGAATTTTTTCGCAATGAGAAGTTTTAAAACTTCTTTAAAAACTTTTAAGTTTTTTTTTTTTTGGCCTTTCGCGCTTTTAATTTAAAACATACACAAAAAAATTTAAAAAAACCACAAAAAATTATTAAGCAACACCTAATTTGATGTTGCTTAAAAAATGTTGCTCGAACAACAATTTTAATGTTACAGAAAGCAAAATAACGAAACCACACAACATTTTTTAGTACATTTTCCTTATAGAATCTGGCCCCAAATTTAAAATTTTTTTTGATGATTTTAATATATTATTATGAGTATAAATATCGTGCAAATATTTTTCACTGAAACTTTTGTTACTATGCTAACTAAGATGGTGATAGATGTATTTCGCTCTAGAAGAAAGAATTTATAAGTTTTGACGGTAATAGTCGAAAGCCTTCATTTCCATCGAAGGATTATACAATTATTATTATTAATTATAAACTCACCAGGTTATAAGTTGGCCAGAAAATTATATCTAAACATGCATTTTGACTGAAGCAACAATGAACGACAAGAGACATACTACATGTTTCCTATGTTGTTGCTTGTTTAAAATATATATCGAATGCGCCTTTTCAATCCTCGCGTCATTTCCTCTTTGTCGTCTGTCTCTTTGTCGATTTGTATTACTTCGATTGAACAACTGTGTGTAATATGCAACAAAGCCGTCGACTACATCTAGCTTAAATGTTAGCTCATTGGGATTGCGCCTTTATGTCGTAAATTTATATTTAACCGTTTATTACATTTCAGTTCCACCTTATAACAATGTCTTGTCGCCAATATGTTATTTTTTTTTATTTCCAATATTCATAAAGTGTTTTTCCAAAATATTTTATAATGTAAAACGTATTCAAATTTAAATACGTAATTTTCTTAATAAATTTTGTAGATAATTTTAATAAAATTATCATAAAGACATACGGAATAAGTTACATAAACCAAAATTAATGCCAAATAGTTTTCTTGTCTTCTGGTTTTAATTACAATTTTATTCAAATTTTTTTTATTATTATAAAGCATATATGTACAGTACATACTTATTCACATCAAATTTTTATTTACAAAAATATTTTTAATTCTAATGAAATGCATTTTGTGTCTGCAAATGAAGCCTTTTGTTAAATTTTAAGGGTTGTAAAACGATTAGAATTATATTTCTGTAGGAATTTCAAAATACGGATTACAAAAAATAGTTTTCTCCTTGAAATTAAAATTTTTAAAACCATTTCACTACTTTAGCTCAACTCAATATCACTGCTGATACTGAGTTACAAAATTCAAAACATTCATTTTAAGTTTTACTTTGAAAATAGATATTAATGAAGGTAAGAAAATTCAAAATGCAGCTAAAATACATACAACAGTAGCTTATAAGCTGGATATTTATTAAACTATAGTATTTTAACAATTCAAATATACGGGCTCAGAAAAACTATTTAAATCTTCAAAAATATAATATTAGATATTTAATAGTAAATGAAAAAAAGTTATGCTTTTAAATTATCGCTTAAATTTCGCCTTTTGCTTTTTTAATAAATGCAAATAAAGCGATACTATATTTAAATTTAAAAAGTTGTACACAAATAAATAATCAAAGGATTTGTGAATTTTTATTGGAAAATTAAGCAAAAAAAAAGTTTTAAAATCAAGCAATCATTTCGTGATTTGTAGTTTAGAGTTTGCATAACCTTAAGTCAATTGTGCTATTTTGACGATATTAGAAAAATTTAATTTTTGATAAGGAAAAAAATTTAAAAAATAATTTAGGATTGATAGGTATATCAGTAAAAAATTTTTGTTTTTCCTAATTTTCAGTAAAATAAGAATTTTTAGTTCAATATTAAATTGCCACTGTAGCCATCAAAATTTAAGCCAAATATGGATTCAATATATTCAACCAAAACAATTTTCATTTTGACTCCAGTTAAAGGTTACTTTGTTGTTACAAAAATAATTCCACATAGAATCAACATTTATGAGTAATAATATTGGTCGAATTTATCTGTGCACATAGTATCCTATTATCTCAATAATTTTTTATTTATTTCTTTTTTTATATTCAAAATACAACATTACAGTTTATTAAAATTCAATGAGAAAAATCATAAAAACTTGAATTTTCTTTTGATGAAATTTCCTTTAAATAGACTTTACACTAAGAATTTTCAAAACATTATTTTATAAACATTCAACAGGTGAAGTTAAAATATTTTCTAAAGATATTTGTTATTGTTTTTCCTTGGAATCCTGTGTGTAATGATTTTCTAAAGTGAAAATTCAAAATTTTAATTATTTCATATAAAATAAGAACATAAATTAGATTTTTAATGAGCTTTAAGTGAAACATTAAAAATTTTCAATAAAAACGAAACTAGATTTCATTATCAAGGACAACATAATTTGCTGTTAAGCAAAAAAAAAATCTTCATCGTTTTCATTAAATTGGAATTAATAGAAAAATTCCATATAATTTTAATTTAAAAAATAAATTTAAGAAAGTATGGAAACAGCATTAAAAATTAATTTAAATTTGAGAATGTACATTGCAGTTCTGTTTCTAAGTAAGTTTTTTAATACATATAATAATTCAGTTTTCGATTACAGTCAAAACTCTTGGAATTTAAACTTTAAAATTGGTAAGATATGATAATAAAAAGCAAAATAAAATATAAATAATAATTATGGATAATATTTTGTGCGATGAATTGAGTACATAAGAGCCAACCAATAAACATATAATATTTTAAAACGAAATTAGTTTTCCCCAAATTAACTACTTTAGACAGTGTGTTCTCTAAACATTTCAGAATGTTGAAAAACAATTCAATAAAATGATATCGAAAATTAAAAATTATATTTTTTAATTTTTTTTTTGTAAAAGTAATTGTAAAATTAATTGAAATTGGTAACAATTCAAAACTTTATTAAAGATAATTTTTGATCAGTCGAACTTGATTATACCCAATTCCTTTTCTTATGTTCAAATTAAATTTCCTTAAGGTAAAATTTTTTTTAATTTAGAAAATGAGTCTCGTGAAATTTTTAAAATATACACAAAATTAAAGAAAAGAACAACTTTATTCACACAGTCCGCATAATTTATGAACAAATTTTTATTTAAACATCAACTCAATAAAAATAAAAATTGGATTAATTTATGATTCTGATTTTTAAATATACTTTTGGGTTCAAAAGATTTTGTTTTTATAATTAATTTTGGGTATACATATTTATTCTTTTAAATTTATATTTGATTTGAGATGAATGGACAAGGAAATATCACAAAAAAAATAATTAACTAATTAATTATACACACTGAAAAAATAAATAGCTGCACTAAAATTTCAGTTTCACAGAAAATTTACTATAAATTAAAATTTGAATACGCGTCAGAAGTTTAATCTCCACATTTTTCCCTGCAACATGTTTGAGAATGTACAGCCGAAATTTGTGAATTATGCATTGAGATTTTTCAACTTTTATATATATAATTTTATAATTTTTGCTAACAATAAATAGTGTAATAAAATAAATGCAAAGATTGGAATGGAATTCCTACTTCTTTTTCTCAATACCAACATACATTTCTTTACTTCCAAAATAAATAAACATAAATGTAAATATACCATTTCGATGTTTCAGTAAAAACAATGAAGAAGAAATTAAAAAAAAAAACATAATAAAAATGAATTCCAAACCTAAGAAATTCAAACCCTGTCTAATTCGGGATATTATAGGTGAATATTATGAAGCGAAAATAAAATCGTGAAAAATCAAACATATAAATTTTATAATGTGTTTTTTTTTTAAAGCTAAAAGTTTTCTTTCAGTTTGTTTAATATGGTGTACAAATGGATCAAATGCAATTTCATGTGATTCGTGTGGTCGAGAATGCTCCAGTGCTTGTGGAACTAAACATTTTAGGTTTTTTTTTAAATTTCATCCACAAATTTTTTTTGGAAAAATATTCGATAAATTTATTTTTTACTATTTCAGAACATGTTGTTTTAATTATTTACGGAAAAGATCAGGGCCGCCAATAACGAACAGTAGATATGAAATGAATGATGTGTTTTCATTGCCAATAGAATCAGAGTTATCAACTATATCACCAATTCAACAGATTCTAGAGGAATTATTGCAGAATGCTAAATCAATTCGACGAACAATAGAAGGCCAAAAAATTAAGTCATCAACACCTATGCCTACCAAAAAGCAACGAATAGGTGATGGAACAGATGGAAATCAAATAGATTATCCATAATTTTGGAAAATTGTATATAATTTAAATCAATGTTAAAAAAAAAATATAAAAATCCTCTTGATTTGATAATTTTAAACTTTTTGGGCTGGAAAAAGTAAAATTACATTTAAAAGCATCAAATCAAGTCATTTATATTATAGGATTAAAAAAATAAAAATTTCCAAAATGTTAATTAAATAAAAATGATTGTAAAACTTTTAAGTTTAACTTTAGTTATTGTTATTAAGGTTCTTTTTTTCAATGAATTCTATCACTATTGTGAATGAATTCTATCACTTACTCATATTCTTGATTAACGACCTCAAAATTTAAACTCACAAACCAATTTGCCGATGACAGCACTTCATAACATCATAAGATTTTTATAGCAATATAATATTAAACCTCTGTACATATGTAAAAAAAATTTATATAACAGGCTTATAAGAGATTTGTAAGCATTCAACCTCCGAAGGGTCGAAATTATATCCAGATAAAAAATATATATTATTTTTAATTTATGATGAGAATTATTATGTGGGGAGATGGATGTTGGAAAAAAGACTAAAAAGAAACTAAAAAAATGGAAAGAACCTATTGGGCCCAAAGACTAAGATTGGGGATGAAAATGGATATCCGTGAAAATTAATTTATGAATAGAGAGCGATCGTAAAAATATAAAGACAAAAAATGTTTGGAAAATATTTTGAATTGAAATATGAGAACGGGCTCCATAGAGGTACTGTTCTGTAATTTTTATTTAGCTTCTTAGTTTTGTTCAATAAATGCTTAAATATACAACACAACATAAATAAATTTAGTGCAATCGATTTAAGTTTTTATTTTTTTTTTTGTTTTATTTTTTACAATTGCTATTGTGCCTATAATTCTTATACATGTAAATTTGCAAATAGAAGGAAAACTTCTTTAATTTTATGTGCAGTATAATTTTTTACTCGAAATTTGTAAACAAAAATAATGTTTTTGTCGCTCCACCTTGTCATTTTAATCCTATCAAGCTAGCTATTTTTATTGAGAATTAAATGTTAATGGAACAGAATCATGAATATCTGGATGTCCGGTTTTTTGTAATGAAATTTCTCTACTAGCTTCTTGAATTGCCTCCCATAATTTAGCTTGTGACATAATTTGCCGCATTAAATCCTCTACTGCCGGCTCTAGAAGAATAAAATTAAGTTATTTGCTGGATTTCAATTAGGCATATAATTACAAAAATGAAAATTTAAAAATATAATTTTCATATAATTGAATTATTTTAAATTATGCACCTGCATTTAAATCAATCAAATCTGAAAGAGAATTTTCTATATCGTCTTCCTGTCCTAAAGCATTAATATTAATCGGAGCTGGAAATTGTGGTCGTAACTGTGGATCTATTTGTTGTTGCTGTTGTTGTTGCTGATTCTGTATTTGTTGTAATGAGCGTTTTCTGCCACATCCTAAGACAAATAATACATATTAATGTATATAATATATTATATTCTATAAAATAATATTATAAAATAATTTTATTATTTTATAAATTTTAAAATGTTGCTGATTTTTTATTTCTGTAAAATAAATTATTCCATCTAGTTTGTGCATAACGCCCTCGTTAACAATATTTATATAAGTATTCCTACTTAATGTAAATGTAAAAATTAAAAAATTCACCGTCTCATAATCGTAACCTTTAGCCTTAAGGAATATGATATATGTATTATGTAAATAATATTATGAACAGTAGTTAAGTTAAACAACAAATGAAACAATAATCTCAGTTCAATTAAAACAGATTACCTACCTAGGTATTTAACTTTTACTTTATGTTTAATCTGATCAAAGGAAATAATTTTAAATTACAATTTTTTTTTTTTTTTTCACAATAATGAGGAACATCAAATCAACCCAATTGAATTATGTTAATACTGTTAATTCCATTAAAAAAATCATAAATCTATGTGAAAAACAAATTAGTATCATCCCAATGCAATGATGTTGACACAGTTAAGAATTTAGTTTTTGAAAACACAGTCTGGAGAAATTCGAAATTTATTGGTAGCAATTTAACAAATCTGAAGAAAAATCTACAGCTATCTGGACCAATTTGTGACGCTCGTGCATTTACTTTATACAACATACAAAGTACTATTTCAATATTCAATATAACATGGTTCAGGTTCAAAAAAAGAAAATGGGGGATGAGCTTTTTAAAAAATTACTTATATTTCATATACTAATCATATAATGAATATCAATATTTAATCATAATTTACGTTCTAAAATTTTTATATCTGAATCTCAATAATTAATCATAATTTACGTTATAAAATTTTCTATTCCTAAATCTTAAAATATTTGAAATGTCAATATATTCGTGCCCTCATCCCCAATTCTGAAATTTCTGCAAAGGTCAGATGTCCAGGACAACTTAATCAGTTTGTTTGAGAGAACTTAATAGTTCAATTTAGTTGGAGTGGATATTCAATATTCCAATATCTGTTTGCATTGTATCAAGCTCTACACACAAGATGCTGTAATAAAATGTTTTTGTTGGCTTAAATTAAGTTTAGGTATATTCACCTGTAAAAGCATTACAAAATGGTCTTTTGGCAAGTGCTACATGATTTGAGCGCCTTGATTCCATTTCCTGAAATAACTAAATAATTTAATTGACAAGTTCTAATCAAGAACTTCAGATTACAACATGTATAAATTTAAAAAAAAAACATTAATATACGGATTTACATCGCCCTTAGACATTTAAATATGTATGATTTATATTTCGGCAATAAAAGCAAATTGTTACGCAAAATACTAAACAGTAAAAACATTTTTTTCTTCTTTTCATCATTAAAGTCAAAATCTGTCCAATCGCCATAATTGATCTTATACTGACTTAATTTAAAATTAATTTAATATCTGGCATGGCGTTGTTGTTCTGATAAATAAAGTTCGTTGAATAGCTCACTCTTCAAGCTTAAAAAACAAAAATAGTCTGTTTACTTTTGCGGTTCCGAAAATTTTTGCGCAATATTAATGTCAAATATAATTTTACATACTTCATTCTGGGAATTTTATTTTTAAACTACAGAAAATTTATTTATACGCAGAACGATTACACAAATTTCGCTTCGTCGTAAAAGATCAAATGAAATTTACTTATAAGTAAATATATATAAAAACTTTGAAAAATAAATCAAAGATATTGAAGTTCCCAATAAATTTTAATCAGAAATCGTCTTTGTACATTATATTTGTCTATGGATTAATCTATACAAAATTTAGTCCTTCAGTTAACAACTTTTAAGTAGATTAGATACAGTGGGAGTTTTTTTATTGTTTTTAATAAAATAATTGCAGAATCGCTCTGTGGAAGTGAAAATACATAAAATACCCTTGGTGTTATTAGACCTGAATCTGCCAATAAAAAAATTCCAAAATAAATTGTCACTCCAATGCACCAATGATTCCAAAAAAACATTTTAAACACTGAAATTGAAAAAAATAATTTCGTTCTCAAATTTAAAAAAATTGATAATGACTCTAATGTTTGTAATTTTTTGTTATCTTAATTTGAGAATGGCAGTAATTTGAAAATTAAATAATCTTAAAAACTTTTCAGTTAAGTATTCGTAAATACCTACACTGAAAAAACAGTGCGGGATGCGGCTATATTTTCGGTATATCTCTCATGTACCTATTTACAATGAAAACAAAAAAAACTCTTTGGAAAATTAGCTATAAGGACCAGCCTTAGTTATTTAGTCTTTGTATTCTTTATAGCCAGTTCCCAAATAGTTTCATTTTTTGTTACACTTTACATTTTTTCATTTTTTGCAAATCCGCTGAAAACGGGTCCATCCCGCTTCTTGCTCGAACTTAGAGAATATATTCGTGTTGAAATTCAAATAAATTTGAAAATAGAACGAATACTAGAGTCAGACTTGTATAGTATAAAGGTAAAAATGAATATGAAATTTTTGCTGGGTACTAAAGCCAGGCAATAGAACGTAGCGGCCGAAAATGAGTTTCAACTATTTATTTTTCTTTATCATTAAATTCTTTTAGTTCTTTTAGTTCTTTTAGTTCTAATTCTGAAAAGTAATCACTTTTGAATTCCCAAGTTCTTGGATAACTTTAATTAAACACAAATATTTATTCAATCAAAAACTAATCAATAATTTTAAGCATAAAAAAATCATTCGAATTGTTAAAATTTTATTTTATTTTTTTATTCATAATATTTCATCCAAAAACCGTTCAGAAAAATTTTTGTTACGTTTATCTTCAAATTATTGTAGATAAATTGATAGTTTTATTTCAATATTAATTACCAAATTAAAATGAATCCACAATTAAAGTATAAAATAAACGAAAAGAGTTTCAAACTCTGTTTTCTTAAAAACAAATATTTTTCTTAATATCTGCTTTTTTCAAAATTTTAATTCTTGTTAACGGTTAAAAGGATACTAAAAATTTCAATGAACAGCTTAACTGCTTTTATACTTTTCTATTTCCAAAGGGAACTATTATGTAGTATATAATTTTTATTTTAAATATCAGTAAAAATTTATTTAATGGTAACTAGAACATAGTTTGCTGTTAATTCTGATTAAATAATTTTAGAATATCTATCAAAATTAAATTCTGTTCATGGGTAAGCGCATTGAGAAATATCGAGATTTTTGTATGAACTCAAAACCATAACTCTTATTAATAAAGACCAGGCTAGAGCGATACAACGTTCGCTCAAGGATAGCACTCGTTATATATAATATTATGCAGAAATTTGAACATAAACCTACACACTTTTAAGTAGGCTGCTTTACATATCCGTCATAGCCGTCATGGTGTAGTGGTATTGCCATTATCCTACGGCGTGTTCGGTCGTGGGTTCGATTCCCACCTCGGACTGGAATTTGTGTCATTTTTCAAATTTGTCTCACTTGAATTAAGTGTGTGTGTTGTTTTTTTTTTTTTTTTTTTAAAGCATTCATGTCACACCAGTAGATATAAAACACCATAAATTTTGCAAAAAAATTAGATATAATACTCTTTTTTTTCATTTGATCGCAATTAAAGTCATATACATATTAATTATTCCTCCTTTTGACTTCTATCAGTTAAATTTTATGTAAATAGTATATGGATATTAAAAGCATTTGAACTTATCTTTTGCATAATTCTTCACGATAAAGTCAAATCTAGTTTTGTATAATTTAATTGACCAAAACAATAATTTTCGTTAAGACTTCAAAATTTTCTCTTGCTTTGCTTTGAATTGAAAAGGGTTAAATTGTTAAAATATGAAATAGGAAAACAAATGTAAATGAAATTTGCAGATGTGAAAAAAAAAATAAACCTACGTACTAAGTATCTGCATAACTCACAAACATATTTGTTTAAATTGCGAACTCATGACTGGCTAAATATAATACATGAGTTAATTAACCTCCATCCTTCATTTTGTTTAATATAATTATTCAGTATATTAAATAACGAAGAAATTCAAATTTTTTAATTATTGACTGACCTTAAAAGTTAGTTAACGTGTTTTATGAAAAATAATTTAAACTCATCAACATCCTTATTCTTAGTCGATTTCTTCAAAATAATAACATCAATTGATTTTTTAGCGCTATATACCAAATTAAAAAGAAATAGCCAATCATGGGGAAAATATCCTGCGGTTATGATTTTTCTTATATATACAATACATTATATATTAAGAAAAAATTTTCTCATAAATATTCTTCAAGAATTTTAAGAAATCAACCAAACTGATACTAATACACATTATGTACATCTATATACATAACATTTGAAGAAAACAACGAAAACTGTAATAAAATTAAGAGTTAAACATCCCCAAAACCAAACCAATTTTTCAGTTGAGTTTGCCGCACCATTTTTTATTGCTCAAAAATCCCATATTCTTTTAGATACAAATTGTATCCGTAGTGAAGAAGTTTTTCTTACAATAATATCCGTATTTATAAAACAAAAAAAAAAATAAGAAACTTATAATTAATTTTTAAGAAATGTTTTCAATGAATGTAATATGTCAAAAAAGGTGCGTAGGTTTTAAAAAAGAAAATATTTTTTAAATAAAATATAAAGCGTTCAACAACGTGCTTGATAAATGTTTGATATTTTGTTGGATGTTCATAGATAATGAAAAAATTTAGTATTCAATGCGACATATCATACTTTATTATCTCTTTCTGCTAATAGTTTAGTACCAGTTTATTTATGCAGATATTTTCAAGTATAGGTAATTGTAATAATTATAATTTCTATTATGATTATTAGATTGATTTCATTTCATAAATAAGTGTAGCCTAGTATAACACAAAATGTGTTTAAGCATCCCCGGTGAGACAATAGTGTATTTTAACGAGTTATATTTTTTGTTTAATTCTCATTTTGATTTTTCACTTACACTTTACGGTTTGTTATTTTTATAAATCTACATGAAAATATTCTTACAAAGATGTTGAATAATAAAGCTAATATTTAAAAATTGAATAATAATTACTTAGTTAAGTACCTTTATTTAATTACTGAAAGTAAATGAAAAAAATATCAATATCTATAAAAGAAGATTTTTCATTTTTGTTTCCGATTATTCAAATCAAATAATTGCATTCACAAAAAATACGTAATTACGAATTACGACTACTGTTTCGATATTTTACTTAAATTTTAAATAATATCCCTAGAATATTATGAAATGACATATTACATAATTACTATTTTTTGATTAACCAAAATTATTATTTAACTAAACCGATGACCTATTCTAAGCCTATTATAAGAGAAGCTACGGCTTTGACCATAAATCTAAAAATAGAATTATCTCAAGTTTTCCACCATTTTTATGGCCTATTGAAATTCTAATCACATTTTGTATGTCCGTGAATGCAAAAAAATACAAAACTTCAGGGAGGCTGCAAAAATGTGTCAACTTATTTATTAACGGGTCTATAAATTTTTCATAAATTAAAAAATCAGCCCGAAATAAGTCTAATATCAAAAACAATTTTTATATAACTTCAGTGTGCATAATTTTATACATAACATATGTATTAGATTAGAGAACTGAAATAATGAACCAGAGCGTGTATTTGAAATATCATTGCTGTCAAATTTACACTAGCAAATTGAAATTCATAACTTCGAATTCTTTTATGGTGAAGCACTATTATTTTATTTAGATTGAAATTTTGTTTTTCAAATAAAGTTCTAGTTTTATATTTATAAAGTTTATAAAATAGAAAAAGAATATTTAATATTAAAAATAAATTCTTCTCGTCTCGTTTCGTAATCAAAAAAAAAAATGGTGATAAAATTTTCTTTATCACAAACAATTTTAGATTGTAAATCCTTTTTTTTTTATTCTTTAAAATAAAAAAAAAACTGCTAATGGAAATTTGCGTTTTTAAACGTTTATGACAGAATCATTATAATTTAGCTATAAATATACTTTATTCTTCTTAAAACCCGAAAAGTATTTAAAAAAAATATTTTCTAATAAAATATTTCATTATAAGTTCTTGAATTTTTAAAGGTCATAGCACCGAATTTCAAGTATAATTAGGTAATATCCAAATTATAATAAATTGGAAATTGTGATTATCTCAAGTTATGATATTATTCAAATTCAAATAATTTTTTTTATTATAAATTTAAAATAAAATATTCATCAAGAACAAAAAAAAAACTTTATATTCAATTATTTCCTCCTTAAATGCTTTTTAAAGAAAATTTAATGTCTCAAAAGTAATTATATATTAAAAATGTCAGTTATCCAAAAAAAAAAAGATGTTCTGGGAAAAAGAAAATAGAAATTTATTATTCCACCTTGAAATTATCTAATCTATTTTCTAGTAATTTAAAATATACATACTTCTAAAACTAATTAAAAATTAAACGATTTTAAAATGTATCCCAAAAAATAATGTAAATTATATTAATATACGAATATATACCTAATTATTTTTTTTTTATTTCGGTTTTACATGGCTAAATATTTTTAATATATAATATTATTCAATTATTTCATAACTTTTTTTATTCTAAATCTATATTGTTAAGTTTAGATTAATCTAAAAATTGATTTAATCTTAAAATCAGTTCTTATAATGAATTAAACTTATTTTTAATAACCAGTTTTTTTGTATAGTTATAAGATTTCGATATTATACTAAAATTCAAAATAAAAATGGATGAAACTTCTACATAACTAACTGCATGTAAATTAAGTCACACAAAAATTATAATAAAATAATGTAATATTGATTCATATTGATTGTAAAAATTTTAATACCGCAATTTAATAGTAAAATATAATTTCTACATAAACAGCATGCGTCATTACATACCTACATCATACATAAGCTTGAATAAGAGAACTTTTTTTTTTGTTTAAATCATGATTGATTTCATGTTTTCAGATATTTTTTTTTTTTAAATATTTTTAGTTTTGCTTATGTTTGTTTTTTTACTTTAAATAATATATTATTGGCAAACAATAATTTTTTTTTAACTACATGGATAAACAAATAAGCTTTGGACATATAACAACATATTTTCTGTACTAAAAATTTTTATAGGAGCTTGTCTAGTTGTGTACACGTACAACATTGGCACTTAATTTTCATCACTTTAATTAATTTTGTTTTTATTTTATTCTGTGTAGTATACGCAGTAGTAAATTATTATAAAAACTCATATTTGAAAAAAAAAAAAAAAAATTTATTATGGAATTATTATACATTAAAAGTTGGATCTGCCTTCCGTTAATTGAAGCTTAAAGATAATATTTTGGTTGTAGGCCTGTTTCAGATTTTACTAATTTCCATTCATTACTTTACTTATTTAATAAAAATAATTGATAAACAGAATTTTTGGAAAATTTTTCTTCTCACACTTGGGATGGGTTTATGTTTTTTAATATAATTTTAATTTAATTTAAAGTAAAAGTTATTAATAAAAATGTATAACTTGAAATAGCCTAAAACAAAAACAATGTTTGGAGAATTTATATACGGTATTTATAAATCATTTATCTATAAAAGTTAAACATACAATATGAATGGAAACTTTTTGAAAGCTATTTATTTAAACATGTTTTTTTGGTTCAGTCTGCTGAAGAGGGCATTAGAAAGTCAAAATATTGAAGTTTTACACTTCTTTTCTTGTACTGTGCGGAAAAAAGTATAGTATAGATACTTATTTACTTATTATAATCGAAATATAAATACATTATATTTACAACTATTTCTTTTTAGTATTATTAATCATTGGTTCAACATGTTTTTTACATGTACCTTCTTTATGCATTTTAAAATTAAGAAATATGTAAAGAAATATAAAACAATTTGCATACTCTAATTTCTAATATAATATATTGTATTGTTTTAAATATATATGTACATATATCTTTTAAATTGAAAAGCTAAATTTTCAAACATGTTCGTACCCCATAATCTATTTTAAGGAATTTGTAGAATATTACGATCGCAAGTATTCGCAAAAAAGATGACAAAAACGATTTTTTTAAAATAAATAATTTTCAGTGATCAAAAGCTATTCAACAATCAACATTATTAAAATGATTTGTTTTAAAGTTTTCTTTTTGTATTTTGTGTTTTTAATTTTAGCAACATTTTTAGTAACAGGTGATTTTTTTTTTCTTTATTAAAATAATATTTTATTTATTTGCATGAAAAAATAAATATACATAATAATAAAATTTGTTTTGTTTTTGGATAACATTTTAGGCTCATGGGCAAATACTGAAGATTGTGATCCTGATGTTTGTGATGGGCAAACTTGTCCTCCAGGTAATGACAAAATATGTGACTGAGAAAAAAAAAGTACATAACAATAATTTCATTTTAACTTTTGTGTATACAAAGATACTACAAACGCTACTTTATTATAAATGAAATACTATCCAATTTCATAGATTTGGTTATAATTAATATTATGTACATTCTCAAAAGTTTATTATCGCAAACATTTTTAAAAGAGCATTTCAATTCAATTTGAGACAAACTAAGAATTAGTCTGGAAACGTATTTGTCGTATAGGATGGATAATGGCGTACTAATAAAAATATACTGAAAGAAAATTCACCAAAGAAAGAAAGACGTATAAAAAGTTGATTTTTTCCTCTCAAAGTATTAAAAACTAACAGTATTAAAATAAATGTTATAATTATTGATCTACTTAGTATATTTAAAAAACCAACTTTTGCTATCATTTGAACAAATATTAGACGAGAAATTTCAAATAAGATTTAGAATTTGATCTATCGAAGGTTACATTATTAAAATGATTTCTAAATCAACAAAAATATTTTTTTAATCAATTGATAGATGAAACCACTATATTGATGAATTGATGTATTTATTAATTTCATCTTCTATATTTGTCTACAACTAACTTGACATTTTCGACGCCTACGTTTCAATTGACATATGAGTCATTTCGTTTCCATTACAATGTAATATTTTTCCACACTAAAATTATACCACAAAATGTTGATACGCTTACGAAATCAAATATAAACCACAACAAATCAAATCAAAAATCTAATTAACATTTTAAAAAACTAAAATTTCAATATTTCTTTTAGGAAGTGGATATTGCATTAAAGATTTTTTAACTGGTCAGAAAGAATGTGTTTGTCTTTTAACATAAAAGAATATCAATGAGCATTTTATTTTAACATGTTAAAAATTTTGTGTTTATTAATTTGTATTATATTATATTTAAACATGTAGCTACATTATTTTCTTTTATTTTAAAATGTAATAAATGTTTTTTTTTTATCATTTTTCATTATAAAAATAAAAATAAAAAAAATTTTTGTTTTGTTAACTATAGAATTTGTCAGTTCAAATTTTAAAAATAAAATTAATAAAATAAGACAACCAAATTTAATAGTAATATTAAATAAATTTCAACACATATTTAAGAAAAAAATAAAGAAACCAAGGTAATAAATAATTTCGAAGTGAACTGTGGGCATGCGATCTGAAACAATTTTGTGTTCCCTGTGACCGAAAATGATATATTAATTGATTTTCTCAATTTTGTCTTACCCCTCCGATATGTAGCTATAATACGAATTATTTAATATTGAGGTTCGAACAAAAAAGATTAGTTAGGAGTTATATTTGTATATCATAGATTATTATTAAAATAATTCATAAACGATTTTTTTTAGACCTATTTTGCGATCATAAATACAATTCTCAGAATTATGAATACTAAGATATATTATAATAAGAATAATAAGAAATATTTATTTATTTCAATGGATGTTTTGAGTTATTATAAACTTATACAAGATTTAAGAAATATGCTTGAATTTCCCCATTTCGAACTGAAGCTTAAAATTTTGTACATTGTATCAAAATTCGTGATCTCAAATTTTCTGATCTAAAAATTTCTTAGACCCAGAATTCCAACTTTCAAACTCTGTAAGCCTTCTTTAAGTGTTCAAGGTTATTGTGTTCACCTTAAAAAATATATGCTATCTAGAAGATATAATATAACTCCTTATAAGAACATATAATATAACTCCCTATAAGAAAAAGAAACAAAAAAGAATCATAACGTATAATAAACTGTAAAAAACTAAAAAGAGTTTCTGGAATGGAGAAAAAAAGAAATTTTTGTTTTTATTGATTAACCTTTTTTTTTGTATTAACCTTTAATCCAACATAGTTAATTTAAGAATAATAATTAGATATTAAAGAAAATTATTTTATAATTAAAAGAACTAAAAATAAAACCCAATATAGAAAACATTAGCATATAAATAGGAGCAAGATTATTCATAATTATTCGCGCCCAAGTTCGTGACGTCACTTCCGGAAATATATGGTTACTATTATGGTCATGCATTATAAAATGAGCCACATTAATGGTGAAAATTTAAAAAACGAATGAATGGCTTCTGATACATCGCTGCAACCAAAAAGTGTAGACACTCAGCCACAAGTATCGAAACTAACTTAAGGTCGATTACCCATGTGGAGCGCAACCCTAGATTCGTAAACATTAATTTATAGGCTTTCCAAACTAAGAATTTTATTCATGAATTAAATCAGGATATCCCTCAATTGAAAATTGGTGTTCACACCATGATTTTTTTTAACCCGGGTTAATTTTGTTGTTTTTTTATTTTTATTTTTTTTCTTAATTTTCTAAATAAAAATTAGTGAATAAAATTTAATCAAAAATAATTAAAAAATTCTATAAAAAAAATTCTATAAGTGAATTAATTAATTTAAAATTAAAATTCGAAAAATAAAAATTACAAAAAAAAAAAAAATTATTTTATTTTTAAGTTTTTTTTTAGCCATTTTGTTTTTTCTTTTTTTAATTATTCAAACGTACATGCCCAACCGATAATTTTTTGACGTAATCATAACATATCAGGACTTATTCAATTAATTTATCAGGTGAATCTGATTTAACTCATATTTAACTCAACTTTAAATCAACTAAATTTTTTGTATGATAAACCTCCTTTAATTCAACAACTATTTATAAACATTTGCGAATCCTTATTTAATCCCGAAGTTTGGAAAGGCTATTAGGAGAGAATGCAAGAAAAAACAGGATTTTATTTTTTTATACATCCGTCCATGGTCCATATGTATAATTCTTACAAATAATCACTTTTTTCATAGAAAAATTTATTTAAATTGAAGCCTGTGGTAAAATGGTAACATAATCATCCATGCTTCAAATATTTGTTTTATTGGCCGTAAAAAGTGAGCCATGTCATTTGTAACTCGCTGACATCTCGCTAAGATTTGGAAGCGAAGTCGACATCGAAAAAAGTTATTGCCAGCTTAGTGTATTTTTTCTGATTACATTTTCTCTTAGCAAATTTTGAGTCATTTTATTTCTCCGTGGTTACTTAACTTTTGTACCTGTAGGTTTCAATAATACACTTAATTAAATGATATCTATGATTTTCGAATTCTGTTTAATCGAAAATATCGCGAACCATTACATTTTTATTTATTTCAAGTTCAACAGACATATTATTTAAGTTTTATTAAAAATTTCACAACATAATTTAAAAAGAAAAGTAGCTAAATTTAGTTACATTTTCAACCAGTAAGTTGGCAGCCGTAAGAATGACAAATTAAAAAAAAACAAACAAAGGAAAAAATTACTTCAATACTTCACAGTTCTGTCATTTTCGTTTGTCAGTCGAAAAAAAACCTTCAAGTGACAATAAAAAAAAAAACCATTTGGTTTTTGGAATTTATATTGAATTAAAAAAATAATTAAATTTAAAGTTAAAAATAATGGAAACAAAATTAAATTAATTTAAAAAAGTAATAAAAAAAATTAAAAAATTTCTAGAAAAAAAAAATTGTGCGAATAAAAGAAAAATAGGAATTTTTGCACAGCAGCAGCAGCAAGCAGCAAGAACAAAAAAAAAAAAAACTTGTAATTTTTTTTTTTGGCTGATGAAAATTGGCCGATGATCTAATCCCAAAAAAAGAATAAAATTATAAAAATCATCATCCCGACCTGATTTACAAAAAAAAAAAAAATTCTTCCCTCACAAAAATTTAAAATAATTAAAATTGGAATTTTCATATTAAATTTAAAAATTATTAAATTCTAACTTTTTTGATGCACCGAACGACCGCTTTAACGAGAAAAGTAGGTAGATACTTGTACCTCCTACCACCTACCTATTCATTCTTTCTTTTTTTTCTAATTACCTCTACCTAGACCTACCTAAAAATTCGTCACATTATTCGATAAAAAATTTAATCTAAATTAAAGAAAGAAAAAAAGCCCATTTAAAAAAAGGGTAATGCGAAAAAAAACACACTTTTTTCAAGTAAAATAAAATTGAAAAAAATAAATAAATAAGTAAATTGTCCTTGAAATAAAAAAAAAAAAAAGTATGTTTATTTGTTTTTAGTTTATTTTTCAATTGTAATTTGCATAAAATTCAGTATAGTTAAATTTTATATTTTTGAATTATTTATTTATCACGAGACACGAGCTATACATACCTATGCAGGTATAATAAAAGTAAATAAACAAAGTGAAGTCATCTTGTGATGGAATTTGACGCGCTTATACATTTATTCCCTTTGATTTCGATAACATGGGACACACCTACAAATTTTTTTTCTTTTGACACAAGCCAATTTCTGTAGGTTTTAGTTTGGTAGATACCTATCTACCTAGTTAGATAATTTATGCTATCTAGGTATATCTACCCTACCACTGAATCTAACATTTGTGAGAAATTTTGTTTCATCTTCTTTTCAAAATAATCAAAATTTTATAATATTTTAATCTTATTGAAAACAATTTTTTTTTTAATCTTTAATTTAATTTCTTAAATATAGATAAAGATATACTTTACTATAGGTATTTTAATCTTTTTTTATTTAAATAAAAAATTAATTAAAAAAAATTAAATAATTAAAAAAAAAGGATAATGAACAATAAATCATTATTTTTTTGTAATGTAAAGCTGGCACCTAGTAAATAGCCAAAAAGAATACCTACTTAAAAAATAAAATTTTACCTTAAAATATCGATTTAAAAAAGAGTAAAAAAAAAAACAAAAGAAAGCAGAAAAACATTTTGTCATTATTATTAATAAAAAATAAATAAAAAAAAAAAAAAAAAATGAAGAAACAATTTCATAAAATTAAAATTGCTGCGGAAAATTTATCACGGTTAGTATACTAAAAAAATATTCCTATTTTATTTATTCATACTTACTTTTAAATGTAAAATAAACTTAAACCTCGACTTAAACAATAATGTAATAATATTATACAAATAGGTATATAAATATAGGTATTAAGTATCAATATCGAGATTAATATGAAACAAGTAAGTAGGTATCTAACTAAGTACTTACTTACTTAATATTTTGTATTTTACTTATATTACAAGTTACTTATCATGCTCTTAATATCAAGTAAGTTGTTAGTTCTTGATGGTTGGCCAATGGTTGAATAGTTGTCAAGTTGTGAAGTTTTTTTTTTTTTTGTAAAGACTACACCTTAGCTGTAAGAGACCTGCAAACGTGTGAATATATTTTTTTTTTTGGCAAAACAACATTAAAGTTGACCATATAATAAGACCTATAATAAGTGTACTTTACTTAATATGATCGTCTTATATCGATATTTTATTTTTTTTAATTGTCCATAGTTAGGTAACTATTAAAAAAAAATTTCACTTACTCAGATACCTATAATTTTATCATAATTATCAAGATAATTATTTAACTAAATAAAAATGTACTAGAAAATGTCCTTTAGGTATGACATTTTTTCGTTTTTTTTAAGTACTTATTAAAATCTATATTTATATAATTAAGTACTTGAGTACTTAACTATAGTTAATTATCTAAATATTGAGGTTATTTTTTATATTATGTCGTTCATATTTAACTTTTAATTCAGAAATGCTTTACAAACTAATGATTGGTTTTATTTCATAACAGAAAAAAAACTCAATCGTCCTATATTTGGTTATACTCGGGTATAATTTTTGATATCCAAACAGTTTTTTGGCAAAATAAAATTGGGATAGGTTGAGAAAAATTCTTATATCGTTATATGGAATGCTTTATTTAACCATATTTTTAACTATGTCAAAAATATTATTATTGTGAACTAAATTCATCATTCAAGAATTTTTCAACAAGAATTTTTATTGTTATTCATAAAAAAAAAATCCTCTGCACAAAATATAATATCTCTAAGTATTTAATAATAAAATTTTTGGCAAACTATTTCCCATCAAAATTTTGAGGTATAATTATTTTTTCTAAACTTGTTGAAGCTTAAGACGATGATATAGTAAGCTTTTGTATTTAAATTTACCTAAAATCAGAGATGACAAAGTATGAAATGGGATTCTCAAATTTTTGATTTTGTACGAATTTCCAACAAATTGTCAATGATTTAGCAATAATGTTGTTGAATAATGCTTTGTATTTTATTCGAAAAGAAAATGTATGCGATGCGATGCACGATTGGTTAATGTGTATTGTATACAAAATAGAAGCGCTTGTAAGTAATTAAAAATAATTTTCAGTAAGAAATTATGCAATTGATCCTCATATTGTATCATCTCTGATAGGAGTTATCTATACCTTGTATTATATATATTAAGTACATTCACATAGTAGTAAATATTTGAAATATTTGAGCATAATTTTAAAGTTCTTCAATTGATTAGATATCAGCATATATTAGATATAAATAAGTGGGTAAGTATGTATGTACCTTTTTTTTTCATTTGTTAATTTTTTTTTCTTAATTTTCTGGCAATGAAGTAGGTATTTAACAAAAAAACTTGAGTATATACTTACTTAAGTTAAACTATTGTTAACTACTGATAAAATCTTTTTTTTTTAAAGATTTAAATGCTTTTTACAAAAAATTTAATTGTTTCTCATTAAGTAACTACTTAGAATCATAATTCCATTTACAAATAATAATTGTATTTGAAACTTATCCTTGAGTTAATTAATTAAAAAATCCTTGCATGCTTTTGAAAGCTTTCAAGATTCTGATCAGTTCTGATGAAAAGTTAAGTTAACCAGAGAATAAAAAAGGAAATGTACTCGAAAATGTCTGATCACAAATTCATTTGATAAACAAAGCTTTTTAATATTTACGTTGAATATAAATATATAAGTAAGTATACAATATTTACGTGAATTGGAAGTATAAAATGGAAAATGCAAATAACATATCTTCACTTTTTCAATATTTTTACGATTCCAAGCTTAAATTATATATATAAAAAACTTAAAAAGCAAATCATAAACTAATTAACTTTGTTTAACTATGACAATAATACATTTCTTTAAGATCCACTTTTCCTTGAAAAATCATAATTTGCTGCCATCCCAACATTATTATTATTATTATTGTTTTTTTTTTTTAATATCTTAAATGCCGGAAGAAACTTGATTTTTTTTTGTTGTATATGGCAGGCATAAAATATTGCATGGTTTTTTCTTTATACTTAAGTGGGCACCGTATGTATTTTTGCAACATATATTTCTGTATTTATTTTTAAGTGTGTAAAAATAAAAATTCTGTAAAACATGGATTAAGAAGAAAAAAAAAAGGATTATTATATATTTTATGTAACAACAATAATAGAAACAGATTTTTTCAATCTCCTTTTCCTCCTTGAAACAGTGTGCAAAATAATGCTTAGGAAACTTTTCAATGAAAATGTGAAGAAAATTATCATGAGGGCGTTTTCCTGTTTTTTTTTTTTTTTCTTTCTTTCTCTCTGTTCCTAACTTTGATTTTCTGTATCCATGTTTTCTATCCTGAATATTTTTTTATAAATGCGACAAATATTTGTTTATGGTTTCTCAAGCAGTATATTTTTAAAAAGAAGTTCGCTAAAACTAAGTTCATTTGCATTGACTAATTTGAAATTTGAATTTTTGTTATGTTATCAGTTTTTTTTAATGCACAGAAGACAGAACTAAAAAATACTCAGAATCTTTTTTGCAATACTAAGTGTTTAAAGTTTTAATGATATCTTATCGCCAATAAAGTAAATAAATACTGAAAAAATAATTTCAAAAATTTAATAGTTAGGTATTCAATAAACTAATATTTCCACAATTTTTTGGCTAAAATGCATAAATTTAAGTACTTATTTGAAATCTGTCTATTATCTTATTGTATAGGTATATCAGTTTTTTCTTACCTTTGAGATTAAAATAGAGAGCAATAAATAATTAAACGTCCATTAAGTATTAAGCGAGGTATTAAGTATATTTGTAATTAATAATTTTAGCATTGAAAAAAAATTATTTTATTAAATAATATTTTCTTATAGTTTTTTCTCGAGGTTTTACTTAATATTAATTAGTAAGTATTTAATGAAGTATCTAAGTATAAAGCAAAAAAAATTGAATGAAAATCAATTAAAAAAACTTATAAAGTGTACAAAAGCGATAGAATCGACAAATTTTCATCATTTGTATCATATTCATAACACTGAATTATGTCAGTGATTACCTAGTCTTATAAAGCAATATTTTTATCATCTTATCAAAAAAGACTAAATTAAACACTTAATAATAATATCTGTACTTTCTATTAAAATTTATATTTTCTACGCCGATAAGATAATTTTCTAGCATTAAGATAATTAACTAACAAATGAGTAATTTGCAATTTTGATAAAATTTAATTCAATGCGAGCTAGGGAGCATTACGTTAAATACATTCATTATTGATCAAACATTTACAATCTTTTACGTATAAGTAATTTTTATACGTTTTCTAGGAGCTATTACCCCCAAAAGAGGTTGTCGAGTCGGAGTCCAAAGAAGAACCTTCAATGATAATTTAAGATTTCTATCTTAAACAAGAAAGAATTAAGAATTTGGCGATTTGAATATTATTGATTGCAATATTTAAAACGGGGTCCATTATAATGTTTATGAGATACTGATATACATTTCAACGTTCTTATAGACATAACTCGAATTTACTCAAAATTCTAAAGCCCAAAATGTGTTATTGCTGTAAAACTAATTAGTTCGGGAAATTATAAAATTGATTTAATCTCGGTTTTAATTAAACAGTTCCAGCACAAATATTAACCGTCCTAAAAAAAATGTTTTCTATAAATTATTTTCAGTACTTAATTCTTAAATTTATTTTGAAAAGCATTTAATTTTTTTTTTGTGAAAATTGTTATTCTCTTTTATATCATTTAAATTTTTCTTTTGATGTCCTTCAAGTCCTTTTTTGATTACGAACTTGGGGGTTTTTTTTATCTCATTAAAACATAATAAGCCCAACCTTAATGACCCATTTTTATAATTAAATATAGAATATGTATAAAACGTTTTCATTCATTAGGTATACGTACAAAAAAAAATATTAATCATTTTTCTTTTCATGTGAATGATATTTTTATCGGTTTCCTATGTCAACAAAAAAAAATCTTAGAAAAGTCATAGTGTATTTTTATTGAAAGTTTATGATTTAATAAACTAATAACACTGGGTTTAAAAACAAACATTGTTTTAAGCAAAGTTATAATAAATTGTCGGAATATGAAGAGAAATAATGTAAAATATCGATATAATTAATGTACCTACTTGGTAATAAAACATACCCTAGGTACTAGGACAAATAATAATAAGAAAAAAAGAAGTGGTTAAAATACAAAAAAAAATTTACCCGTTTGGAAAATACTAATGAAAGTTGACAAAGTTTTTACACCCGTTAGATTTAACTTAAGTAAGTTCTTTTCTTCCTATTTGTTAAATTCAAAATTTTATGAAACAAATAATATTTTTTAATTAAATTTTGTTTATTAAATAAATTTCATAAGTATGTACATTAAAACACAAATAAGTCTTTACTTATGTATATTTAATAAAAGTTCATAATAGGTATATTTTAATGTCTTTTTAAGTGTATTATATGAACATATATTTCACATTATAATGATATACTTATTCAAACTATAGGCACCTTGAAATTACAAATTTTTAATTTCAAGCTTTATATTTTGTATGGATTTTTTTTTTACATAAAGAATACTTATAAGGAACTTAACACGGTCAACTAAAGTTGACCGTGCTTCCGAGAATGCTTGTTTACAAAGTTCACTTGCCAGCGATGAACAATTACCAGCGATGAACATCAAAAGTGAATCGTGTGAATGATGCCTAAGGTAAAAAATAATAAACTTTTTAATTAATGACTCTAATCATCACTTGTATAAAACAAAATGAAAACAAACAAAAATTATCAATGTAAGTATTTTAATCTCGATTTTAAATATCATTAAAAAACATCACCCTAAATCGTTGTAAATAATGTATAAGTAGGTATCTATCTATTCTATATATATTTAAGTTATTATAAAATGTTTGTGGCAATAAAATTGTCTAGATAACGAAACTATATAATATTTAAGTCGATGTTCAAAATAATATTAATTATTTTTGAACTAACATTTTTTTAACTTCGTACTTAATTTGTTGTTATCCAAATTTATAAGGATGAAATTCAATTTAAATATGTATGAAGATGAACAGTGTATTTTTATTTATATGCATATACAAGTAAGTATATACTTACATATAAGTAGTTATAATTGGAAAATTTCCAATAAAACTTTTCTTGACACAAATATATACGTCTGTACTTATAAGTATACACAAATAAGTACTTATACTATTTATAAGTACCGAATATACTTTTTTTGACTTTTTTATTTGTTTATTGTACTTATCTATGTCTCGTGAAAAAATTCAACATGCTAGAAATATAAAATCTCATTTATTCCCTTTTTTCGAGTTGCGACGAAAAAACATTTAATGTAAAAATATAGGTCATCATATTTTTTACACTAACTAACTATTTTTTTTCTTGTTCTATTTTATTGAAGGGTGAAAGGACTATTATAATACATATAAAATATATAAGCTTATATATAGATATTTTTCATAAATTCATATCATGACATTTTTTAATTAGAACAATATGTATTCTGAATTTATAACTAAAACATGGTTTCACTTTTTATTATAAAACTAATTCAATAATATATAAAATATAATTTTGAAAATTATAACTACTTATATAATAGAAAAAAATATTTTATTTTTCAGTTTTTCTAAAATTGCAAACTTTTAGTAGTTAAATCTTCTAAATCATCTGCTTAAAATAATATTAGTTTCATAAGCTTTTCACTTAATTATAATAAAAAATGATCAAGCGTTTCATCAATTTAAATCTTTTTATTGTAAAATTTATGAACATAATGAAAACCACTTAAAATCACATTAACTGCAACCACTTCTTTTTTTTTTTTTTAAATACAATTCACACTTGAAGGTATATTATCATCTCATTTTCTTAATTCAATTATCTGTTTGAATGAATTTTGCCTTTATGCAGTCATAAAATGTATTTTTTTTATTTTAAACATTCGGCGACCCTTCCTATCTTTCATATATGCATAATATAAAATAATAGAAAAAGAACTTAAGTAATTCAGTATAAATAAGTATATGGATTTTTTTAATTTTTTTTTACGCTCAGGCTCAAGTTATCTTTAGATAGAAATAGAACACTGAATCGGGTATTAAACTTGCAGAACTAAATAGTACAATGAAGTTATATAACTAACTAGTTCCAGTTCTGTCTCCATGTATATCCAATTGTCGTTTTCTGACCCTCTTATGTAATTGTGTTTTAATTGTATCTGAGAAACAAGGAACTCGGAAGTACTTAGTGGACAATTTAAAATTATATTTTGAATGTTCACTTCATTAGAAACTTTATTTTTATTTTATTTGTCCAATTCTGTACTGTTTCTAGAGTTCAACAAGATATACATAATACATAACTACAAGTACACATGTATATGATATTTCAAAAATGGAATATAACATTGTAGGTCTACTTGTATAAGTACATTTATACATTGTATTGTACATATAACTATATTCATTCAAACCATTCAAACACATATATTTTTATAATTTGTTTTTTTTTTTTAGAATTTTATTGATAAAAATATTTTTCTCCTATATACCTAAAGACTTGTAGCACAAAAGTAATATACATACTTACTCACTTACTTGAATATATACTTACATATAATGTGTAAAAAAAAAAATATATTTTCTTTTTATTATTGTCATTTATCCCCTCCCAGACTTCAATAATTATATCAGATTCAATATTATATTTATTTTTATATAAGTACTTATATGTATAAAAAAATATTCATTTTATTATTGGGAAGATCAAAGGACATTAAAACGAATATTATGTTCTATACTTATACAATATATACATGCATAAGTATATTTGCTTTATTTAACAAAAAACAATTTTTTTTTTTAAAGTAAAATAAATAAGTGGAATATTAGTGGCATATCTATCATGTAGAAAATTTTTATCAAAATAAATTTATCATGTATATACTTATAGGGAAAAAAAATAACGAACAGATACGTAAATGAACTTAAACCATTTTTTTTTTTCAAATAGAAGGTAAGCCTGAAATAATTTGATAAAGTTATTATTAATTTCATACTCAATTATAAAAAAAAAGTATATAATGTCAAATCTTTATAAAGAAAACAACATACCTATATTAAAAAGACAAATAATTACGATTTTTAAATTTTGCTAAATTTGAACACAGTACTTAGAACAAAATTATAACCTTAGTATACTTATAATGAGAATAGTGAGATTGGCACTCTTTGGTATAGAAAGTAGTTTAATGTATCTGTCGTCGATGTGTACATTTATCTTTGCTGCAAAAATAAAATAAAATAAAATTATAAGTAGTCTAGCTAGAATTAATTTATATATCGGCAATAAATTTAAGAGTTGAAGATATTTCATAAAAAATAATAACAATCCTTTTTTCAACATATGATGTAATAAAAAACAGCTTATCTACTTTTCAACATACACCCAAACGTATCATCAAAAATATTATAATATAAATAATAATAATTTTACAGAATAACTTTAAAAACAAAGAATTGCTCAGGAAATATTTCAAATTTATGGAAAGAAACAGCATTTATAACAGTAACGAATGTACAAAAAAAAAGTTACATTTCTACTAAAAATGGTATCAATTTCTGTTGTTAAACTTTAAAAGTATAAACTTACTTAAGTATATGCAAAACAAGAAATACTTATTTTGATCGCAAATAAATTTCTTGAATTAAAATAGAAAAAAAAAATAAATAAAATCAAATCCAAAATTGCTTACCATGCACAAATTTATTATTTTGTATTTTGTTTTGTGTACATACATTTATAGTGCACAGACTATTAGGTATGTTGTTATAATAAATCATTTTCAAAATAAAAGTTATTCCAGTTTTTTGAGCAATTTAAATTTTGTATGCTATCTTTTTTATTATAAATTTATAATTGAAATCAATTTAAAGAGTTTTGTTTACCAGCTAATAAAAATTATACGCTCATTGATTAAATAATTTGCATGTGTTGCTAAAAAAAAAAAAAAAGATGAAGATGCAAGATATACATTTTATTTATAAATTTTTTTCATCATGAAATCATTACGACATGATCTTATTAAATACTTATACATCTACGTATCTAAGACCATGCTTTGGGATTATCATTTCTAATTTATTTTTTAAAAAATACGTTCGTCATGACGTAGTAGTATTTCCTTGAAATCATTTCCCACATTGCATTTTTATATCTTGTCTTATACATTATATATTATAAGATAAGTATTTCTTGTTAGTTATTGTACAAAAATGATTTAATTATTTCAATTTCAGTAAATATAATAATTGCCCTTTAAGAACTAGAAATTATTTGTTGGATTTTTAATTTTCTTAATTGAAATTCTTTTAATCAAAATTATTTAGTTAAAGGTTTAAAAAGTACAAAATAGTATTTTTTTCTTTGAGTGCATTTATTTTAATTAATTGCTGGAAAAAATTTTTTTTTATTGGGTAAATCACGAAAAATAAAGCTTGTTAAAAGATTATTTCTATATAATTGCTCTCTAAATCCAAAAAATATATTCATTTTGGCAAATGTAAAATATTTACATAAAGCAATTTTGGCAAAACATTACATGATGACTGGTTTAACTTAAAAACTGTGTTAAGCCTAATTGTGAATGATATAAATAAATCAATATACAATTATAGTCATCATAGAGATCATCGTATCAAAACAGTGAATATATCAAACTTATTTAGATCAAATTTAATGAAAAATTATTATTATCTTGTTTACGCATAGAGAACATTAATTTTAGTCATAGTATTTACTAAGTGTATGATAATATAAAAGTTATTTTTTAATTAATAGTATATATGATAAACAATGTTGAACTTAAAATGTTAAAATAATAAAAATGTTAAACATCAATCAATATGAAGATTAAGATCAAGACATTAAATCAGAAAATGATGATGTAAGATATTATTTAAATAAAGTTCTTAATGTATATAAATAGCTACATAATATAATTTTGCTTAAAAAGCAAAGTGTCTGAATTTTTAAAATGCTGATAAGAACAAACAGTTTATTTGATACGAAATATGTAAATATATATATATTATTATAAATCACTTAATTAAGTTAAGCAAATCGTTACGTTATACTACTACCTAATATGCCCTGAAAATATGTACCACTAAAAATATGGAAGTGAGATATATAAGATATAATGAACAAAAAAATGTCTTTTTTTCTTCGATTATACTTATATATATATTTTTTTTAATTGTCTAAAATTACACATTTCATTTTACAAATGTGGCCTTGAAATCGATTATTTAATTGTGGATACCTTATTATTTTTCTAAAATTAATATTATTTTTTAGATTTGAATGATGTTAATGATAATATATTTGACTACGCTACTCATTGATGAGTTGAGACATAATTCGATTCCAACGAGGTAATAAGCGTGTTAAATAATTCTCAAAAAGGCATATTTGACATGTTTGAAGTACTATTTGCGTTTGTTTTCATTTCGCTCGTCTATTTTTTTAATAATTTGGGGTTGTTAGTTAATTTGTTTACATACAATATAAATAAAAGGCATAATCTCCATTCCGTTCTCCAATTTCGATATTCTTTTACAATTTAATAAAATTTTTGCGAAAATATGAAAAAATTAGTATAAAAAAACATACTTAAAATCTTAAAAAAAAAAATTTAGATGAAATTTTTCAAATTATTATTTAGTGTTAAATTGTGTTTCGTGTTTTCAATTATTATACCATAACATTACATCAAATTCGTTATAATAACATTATCGCATAACCGTTTAATAAAAATTTATCGCTTCAGAACTATTCGAGTGTAAAATCAATGAAGTGAAATAGTTTATAGAAAGATGTAAAAAATTAGTGAAGGACACTTACAAAATCAGTCTTTACGGCTTTCTTAAATTAGACCTTTTGATTTAAAAAAGATTTTTGAAATCGACCTGGACATGGTTGAAAAATTTTTTCGTAACGATAAAAAAAAAGTAAAAAATATACAAAGAACCATTTGCTATCAATATTAGCAGGTCAATTCGTTATCATAATTCACAGCCAAACATTAATTTTGTTCGACACACTTCGTTTTCGCTATCATTGGAGGTCTAAAAATAAATATGTTCTGTTCTATTATTCAAAAACAATGATTTCAAAATAAACTATTCAATATTTATTCTTTTTTTTTGTTCTATTATTAAGTATGATAAAATTACATTTATGCAAAGAAGTGGAAACCAAAATGAAGAATTTTTTTTTGGCTGATCCTTTTTGTCATCTTATTTCAGAGAACTACATGCAATTTTTTTTTAATTTAGGGACCCATCTAACAGAAGTAGTAAAATGTGAAAATAAGCAATTAGTTAAATTCATATGATTTTCAGATTTCGTTCTTTATAAAATTTCACTGGAAATTCGAATGTAATGAATTCACATTCCATTGAAAGTTATAATTTCTCCAAAATATTCCCATTGACAATTATATAATTTAATACACATTACCCCCTCGACGCTATTATTTTTAAGTTTACAAACTATATTGAAAACTAAATTACAAATGCATTCGAATTTTAATTCCAAATCAAATCATAAAATAAAAAATCATATTTTTCAATTAAATAAAATATGAATGAAACTGTTTTAAAATACATTTCATTTAAAACAATTATCGATTGTTATTGCAATATAAAATTTCTTCTTTTTTTTTATAATATATGTATATACCTACATTACCAAGAAAACATTTTTTTTTACAATGTTTATCAATAATAAATAATTTTTATTATTCTTGTTGATCATTTTATATTTTATTTTGATAAGAAAAGTTCTTTGTTTTCAGTTTTGTTTGCGAGGAATTAAATTAATTATAACTAGCCGATTAGAACAAAAATCAAGTTTATAACAATCTATAATCATTATACACAACTAAGTACTTATGTCAAAAAAAAAGTCAACAGAACTTATTTCATATCATTTGAATTTTACGAGAAATTTTATTATATTAGGTTATACCTCATAATGGTATAAGTATTATGTATCAATAATCGAATATTTATTTTTCAAAAGAAAAATAGACTATAGGCTCATGAAAACTTTGAACAAAAAAAAAAGTATTTCAAGTAAATATTTCGGATATCAAATGATACATTTAGAAACCTTTGAAAATGCAATTGGGTTATTCTCATAAATATCATCAACATCATAATTTAATTCTAAAAATACAATAATTATATAATAACATAATTGTATTGGAAATTAAAAAAGAATTGTGTTGAAATCATAATAAAATAAATAAAGCATTGACTAAGCACTAAATCTTCCCTCCTATTACTGCATCCCCAAAACTCTTCATATTAAAAATTAAATATTCAAATTGATCTGAAAGTTAATCTTGATAAAAATAATTATCTTTTGAAATTATTTATTTTGAATGCAACTTGCAATAAGTAAATATAGTTTTTAAAAAATTATGCACCCATAAAGACAAAATGATTTATTACAATGATAAGATTTCGCGCATTATTTAAAAATAACATCAAGTGACTCATTATAAAATATTTTGGCTGGTTTCCAGAAATTGTGTTTTCCTTCTTATTTCTGTTTAAAATGTGTATATAAGTAATATTCAAAAATATTTTTTTGTGTTTACAACATGCATATTTTTTTTTTAAATTAATAATAAAACCTATTTTTATATATGTTGACTATTATAAAATCATACTCATTGCTTCACAAAAAAAAATAAATAAAGATAAGAATAAATTTATTCCACCAAAAACCAATTTCTTATACATATTAAGCGAGAGTTAATGTCAATTGACATAAATCCAATAAAGTGACAGTTAAGTATGGAACATAACATGATTTTTTTCGTAAATGAAATAAATGTTAATCACACCTAACTTACTTAGCTATTGTGCACTTCATTTTTTGCCACAATATTTGTAGAATTTCATAGACAAATATGTTGCTCATAGCTTTTTTTATACAGCTTGCATGCTAACTACATGGTCAATATATACATACGTATAATATATCTAAATGTATTTTCAAAGACCTTGTAAATTTCATAATAACCTCTACCAAAATGAAAATAAATTAAAAATAAAAATATATTCTTTTTATGGGTGTTTCCTCTTTCTAGTTTTTATCCTCTTTTTATCGAGTAAAATAAATTTTAGTTTTTAGAAGATTGGTTGACGGTTTTTAAAATTTATTTTTTATATATATATATACTTTACGCATTAAATATCATAAATTCAACAACATCGAAAAATTATAATAAAAGCAAAGAAATTTTTATATATTTTGATATTTTTATTGAATTATAATTTTAAAATCACAAAATTGCAATTTTAGCCTATAGTTTCTTCTTTTGATATTTTAAGGGTTCTTTCAGACGAGGATATTGTATTCGAAATGCTGTATGTGAGTCAGATACTATATTCTCTATACGAGATACTAAATTCTGTATGCGAGATACTTATGGAATTTAGTATTCGGGTTCTTTGAGTCAATATATTTTTATAATTATTATTTTTTTTTATAATAATTCAGTATCTCAGATGCACAATTCAGTATCTGAGATATTAAATTCGGTATCCCAGATACTGAACTCACTACCTCAGATTCAGTATCTTAGCCTGGAAGAGGCCTAATAGAAAACTCAGTGTATTATGGGAAATAAAAAAAAGAAATCTATATTTAAAAATTTAAGGATTTCAGATAGTACATTGTATTGGATAGAATGTAGATACAACGGTAGTTCAACAAAAGTTACGCAGTAACGAGTAATCTACTATTAATATAATGTAATTGAAAAGTTCATACAACCATAATTATTTTTCATAATCCAAACAAATAAAAATTAAGTAAGCATGCGTTACATATTATTAAAAATTAAAAAAATATCTCATTATTTTAAAAGACCCAGACCTTCAAAATTTTACAAAAAAAAAACACCACTTAAAAAACAAACACATAAAATATATAGAAAAAAAAAACATTATACCTCACATTATACTTAAAAAACAAAAAGTTTAATCTTAATGTTGCATTCCATGAAAGACCGAAGTTTGCTTTTTTGTTAAGCTTATTGCATTATAAAATATGCAACAAAATTGAGAGAAAATGGATTTTTCAATATTTTTGAAAGTACTACAAGTTGCAGTAAAATATATTCTAATTATCCCTTTAATTTAAGAAACGTGTTTGCAGAAAACTAATTTTTTTTTACTTTTACATCATACATAATCATCATATTCATCATACCCAAGTACACTTAATGCTTTTAGCATAATAGTAAAAAATTATTAAGACTCCGACCTAAGTCATGAAAAAAAAATTTAATAAATATCAAGAGGTTTCTTTCAATGACGACACTCCGCATTAATAACTAGTACATAAAACGAATCGGATTGATTATCCTATTTTCTATTTTAAGTATTATTGTATATATATATTTCTACGAAAATGTGTACTCTAGCATTAGCAACCTATTTTGTAGTCCACTACCACCGTAATTTTGTGTTTTTTATTTTTCCTTTTTTTAAATTATCTAAGCGGAATAACACAAAATTTATTGTCTGAATTTACAAAAGAGACGCAAGGTCAGTATTTTTTTATGTAATTTTTATGATGATTAGCTGTAAGTGTAGAGATATTATGTGTGCAATTGTATATAGATAGGTCAAGTATTTCAATATTCAGTTCATAGTTTATAGCTTTGAATTCTTTTTTAGATTTGTTAATGAAAGAGAAAATTACTAATCTTATTGATATTATGATAGTATTATATAAAGATAATTTATTTTTAGAATCTGTAAAGAGTAGAAGCAAGTAGTTTTGATGTAAATTTATTTTAATTTAGCTCAATTTATTGCCCTTAATTTTAGAATACTTAGATTAGGTTCGGCTTATTGGACAATTTGATTCAGTGCTAAAGTTGTTTTAGAATTTACTCAATTAAATTATTAGAGTTTTTTTTTGCGATATGATTGTTGAATAAAATATATTAAACCTTGGTGTCATTTTAATTAAGTTATACCATTATTAGTCGGCTACAGCAGTTTATTATAATTTCGTAATAAGTAAGTGTACAATATTAACCTAAAGATGAGTATGATAATATTATAGTAATTGACAACCAATAATAAACTAAGTATCACTTTTAAGCTAAATTAAAGATTTTAACAAGAAGATGTTAATACTATGTTATATAATTTGGTTGAGTATACTAAGATATACTTAATTCACAATTACAAATTAAGTATGTATTTTGTATATTTGTAGAAATGTAAAAAAAAAGATGGGACTGAAATGCCAAAAAAACAGTTTTAGTTTTTTTTTTAATAATCGCGGCAAATTGTTTTATACAAATTCCAATAGATGTTTCTGATTTTGAAAAATAATTGGAAATATTTGAATGAGATATTAGAATATGACGATTATGACGAACACACATTTAAGCTAATTATATATAGAATAGATTGATCATTTTTAAATGATACTCCTTTATTTTTCAAAGATGTTAATAATATACCTACAAAG